>VYXB01003568.1:99961-120380 GCA_013397135.1 Pachyramphus minor | reverse complement strand
GACACCTAAAAATACCTATTTGGAAGTTTGCAGCAGCATACAGTTTCACCATAGTGTGGGACAGGGGAAAAGACCTTCTGCTGCCCAGAGGCATCTGAAACAAAGAATAGCCATGAGGGAGAATGTGTTGCTTCAGCAACTCTCTGCTTTTTGTAGATCCATCCCCTTCAGAGACAGTCCTAAATCCTTGCTACATCTATGGATGTGCATGACTCCTAATGCCTCTTCTGATGCATTTGGATTTTAGGGGAAATTTCTTCATGGAAAAGGGGTCTTAAGCTGTGGCACTGTTGGATTCCCCATCCCTGGAGGGATTGAAAAGCCATGTGAATGTGGCACTTGAGGACATGGGTTGTGGGTGGGCTTGGAAATGCTGTGATAACACTTGGACTCAATGATCTTAGAGAGCTCTTCCAACTTAAATGAATCTGTGGGACAAACCTGTAAAGTGAGTAATGCTGTGGGCTACCATGTGTGCTGGTTTGCCTGTGGCAGTGGCTGAAAGTAGCCACACAAGTTCAGGTGTCCCCATCTAACCACTGGCCCATGGATTTTGAAGGAACTCAGCTGTTGGGACTGACCATTTTTTTAGAAAGGGCAGAAACTTTTGGCTTTGGACATTCTGAACTGGGAACTGGCAGCACAGTTTGCAAAAGCTTCACTTTTATAACCGAATAAAGTGGGATAAAGTAGTGTTTCTTCAACTTATTTTTCTTCCCCTTGTTTTATTCATCTGCCTAACAAAATGTGAAGTCATTCCCTAGAGGAGAGAGAAAAGTCACAGTGCAATGTGTTGTGGTGATGGATTTGAGTTAGTGTTGGGCTCTAACTTGAGTGAGCTGCTCTACGTCTCTCCTGAATTGTCTTCATGCACTCTTAAACTGCTGTAACTTCAGGGTGTATTTTCATGTGTTTTGCTGCCTTTATAATTAATAATAATTCCCCCCCAACACACACTTTGTGTGGTAAGAGTAGGTGTAACTAAACCTTGAAACAGGTTTAGTCCTTAACCTGTGCTGATGGGACTTCAAGGCAAGTGGCATCAGGTGCAGGGTGACCATAAATGCATGTCCTTCCCAAAGGGAAATGCATCCCTTGGATGGGGACTGCATTTCCTGGTCTTGGAGCAAAACTCCTGGAGTCTGAACTGGGAACAGGTACCAGAATAGAAATCTTACTGCTGGAATCCCTGGGATGATGTGATGCTGGGAAGAGCCAGAGATGAATCTTTCCTTGATGGAAACTGTGCGGCCACAGCCTTTGCCCAGAGGTAGCTGCAACTTGGAGGAATGAAGAAATGCTCCTGTAACACAGGGAGGGATATTTATGTGAGTGAATACATCTCCTGTTGGGATATGAACATGTCCTTGTGTGAGAGAGAAGGGCTATATTGTGGGGATGGGGAAGGCAGAAGCAGCACCCAGTGGCCAAGATAGCTTTTTTTTCCAATTTTCTTCTCTTTTAAATCTGTTTTTATTTTCCCCTTCTGATTGGGCTGTTTTGTTCTGTGAACACTTCAGTATTTCAGGAGAGCTGTTGTTTGATCTGCATGTTCTTGTGCAGCTGGGGCACCCGCCCTTCCGAGGGGAAGAGATAACCTTGGATTTGCCTAATGTACAGGGGATGTTGCCAAGTCAGGGGAGAAATTCAGACTCGAAGGTGAATGCTAGAAAAGATGCATTTAGTGGTGTGGTGGTGTTTTTTTATTGTTGTTTTCATTTTGGGTTTTGTTGGTTTGTTTTTTTTTTGGGGGGTGTTTGTTTTAATTTTTTGTTTTAATTTAATTTTTAAATTTTTTTAAAAATTTTAAATTAAGTGGGTGTCTGTGCCCTTCTTGCAACCCTTTTGCCACTTGGACAGTCTTCTGCAGGCTGATCTCCTTCCTTGAGCCCTTCCTGCAGAACACAAATGCTGTTTTGCTAACGGCATCATCTCCTGAGACTGAGGATTCACGGGTTGATGGAGATGGTCTGTCCTGCATCCACCCTTATTTAAGCTTTTTTCTCCCCTACATCTGTTAGAGGAGATTGGATAGGGGATTTAGGGGGTGGTTTTCCAGGGGGTTACTGTGTGGTGTAAACAAGAGGCTGCAGGACATCAATGCTGGAAAATCTGGAGAGCCAAAATATCAGTATTTTAGCTGGGCATCTAACATTATAAGGACATAAAGAAGAAAATGTAGGTGACTGTCCAGCCATCCTGTACTTTCCATTTTATAAATAAATAAATAAAAAATATTTAAAACCTCCTTTTGTTTGAGGTTTTTCATTGATGTGTTTTAAACCAATTTCAGTTTAGTGATTGCAAGATCATACTTATTTTCAGTGTCTCGCTGGGGAAAAGAGACAAAATCTGCAAATAATTTTAAAGTAACTCACCATACAAGTGTGCATCTGAGGTCTGGCACATGGATGCCCTGGGAGAGCCAGAGCCAGGTACAAATCACATTCCCAAATACCCAGAAATTACTGCAATGAGATAAAAGAGACTGAGGAAGAAATTCTTGGCTGTGGGGGTGGTTCCAAACCAAAACATTCTATCATTGTATGAAAATGTAGGAGCAGTTTTTCCCTCCAGGAAACCTTTTCTCTGCCCTCCTATTCTTAAGCAACTGGGAGTGTATGAGTGTTTGTTCTCTGCTTCAGTTATTTTAATTAAACATATTTATTCCAGCTATGTGTCTTGCTCACTGGTGCCATTCTCCAGGTGTCTAATGTCTCCTTGCTGACAGACCTCATTGCTGGAATTTTTTAATTATAACTGGTAAAACGTTGCCTATTTAAATCCTCAGTAATCAATTTGTTTTCCTTCAGTTGCTCAGCAATGAAAAGGATGCAGAGGTGGCCCAGGGGCCTTTCCATCACACCCCTCTGGTTGGAAAATGCTGGAAAAGTGTCCTAGAACTTCAAGTCAACCCCCCCGTTTGAGTTATTTACGCATGAGTGATGTTCCATGAGGGTTTTTAATGCATGAGTTCTGGAGATGTGAGGGGTAACTATACAGGTTGATTAATCCAATTACTTCTTTCTAATAAGGTTAAAAATCTGGTCTGGTGGAGAGGTTACACTGCAATTAAAGGAGAATTTTGGTGCTGCTGTCTGGGCATAGTGGTGCCCAGTGGGGAGGAGAGCTGCACGTTTGATGTGCTGTGTACCCTGAATTTTGGGAGATGCTTGTCACACTGTGAATGGCATTGGTGCCACCACAGTTACAGCCCAAAAGCAGACACTCTTGTCAGTATTTCTAGCTGAAAGCTCTACTGTTCCCTGGCTGCATCCCTGCACACCAAGCTGGGCTCTTCCCGGGACTGTTTTCATATAAAATCATGTGACAGAGGGTGGTCATTGCACTGGGGAATGAACATGATGATTAATTTCCCTAAAGCATCACAAGGCTGCATTATAGATGGAGGAAACTTGGGGTCAAAGGCCATTTTTGACTACGGAGTTAAACACAAAGGCCAATTTTTAACCATTTATTCACAATCAGGTGTATACAGTGTGTATAGAGCATGTTTTGGATCCATCTTATGTTCATCAAGGTGTTTACATGGAGTTCAGATGGAAAACAGGACGATAAAGACAAGGTTAAACCACAACACTGCTCAAGGTTTTGATTAATTGAGAAGTACATGAGAGAGGGGTAATTAATGCCAATCAACAGGGATTTGCAGAAAGTAACCTGGAAGGATTTCACTTTTGCTATATGACGGGCTGTTTGGTGCAAGTCATGCTACAGAGACACCTCTGCATGGGGTTTTAAATAAAAAAAAAAACACACACACACTCCAAGTCTGTAAAACTCCAGTAACCATTACTGAAATAAAAGAAGTTGGCTGCATGGCTGAGTTAGGACCATGGGACTTATCCTGGGTCAAGGATTTTTTTCATAATCCTGTGCCATGTGCTGATTTTTTTAATCAATGATGTGTAAGAGCAGCTAAGGAGTGCTGAAGGAGCTGGGTTGGCTGGGTGGTGCTGCAGTGTGGCCATGAGCATCCCATGGGTTCTGGAAGCAGGGGAGGTGCTTGGGAAGGGGGTGTTGAACCCCCTGCTCCAAATTGCTGCTGCCCTGATGCCCGCAGCTCTTGCAGGAGGATCTGCAAGTCAAGTGCATCATTGCCTGGGTCAGCTTTATCACCAGACCCTTTGTGCTCCTCCACGGGCTCTGCGGTGATTTAGGGGGGGTTGCAGAGCACCCCTCTTTCTGTCAGTGGATGGATGGTGATGGGAAGCATCTTGTAGAGCAAATGGTGAGTGCTTTGCAGGGCTGAGCCAGGCCTGATAGAGCTACTCAGTGCTGTCTGTGAGGTGATGATCCTCTGCTTGAGGGACACCAGGAACTGGGGAGAGGATTCCCACCAGCAGACTGGTGGCTGGCATCTTGGAGTGCTGCTCGAATACCGGTGAATGTTAAGTTTTGCAGGGGCCTTTCCAGGGTTTGCTGAATTCTCCCATGGAGTCCATGCTTTTAATCCAGGCTGAAATACCCACATGAGCAGCCCTGCCTTGTACCCTGTGATTTCATCAGGCTCCTGGCTGTGTCCTTGCTGCCAGCCCTCAGCCTTGCCCAGTGCTGCTTCAGAGCAACCAAAGGCCAAGGGCTCCTGTGCTCAACCTCACCCAAGGCTGGAAAGGACCACAGAAAGACCCCAAGTGCTGCCAGCTCCAATTAACAGGGCACAGCTCTGCTCCTGGAACATCTCGGGCTGCTGTGGGAGGGTGGCCATGCAGGTGACAATGCGCAGCCCCTGCAGATGAAGGCTTGCTGAACCTGGCAGAGGGTTTTGGTCTTGCTGTTTTTGAAAGCTTAGAGGGGCAAAGTGAGAACACAAGAGTTGTTGCTCTGCTCAGAGCAAATCGTGGTCCTGCAGTCCACAAGCGAGTTGCTCCACAGCCCAGGAGGGACTGCTTTTTATACCCCAAATTGAGACCAAATTGTTTATTCGCACTGTCCCAAAGCATCTGGGGCTTTACCTAGTTCTTGCAACATCTGAGTAAAACTTCCTGCAAGATGAATTTTGCAGTGAGACCAGGACTATGTGTGCACTCAAGACCTTGATGCTGAACTTGTCACTCTTAATTAAACCTGCAGTAACGAGCGACGCTGAGATGCCACGGAAGAAGTGGCAGGGGAGAGGATGGGAATGCATGAGTTGGCTGTTAGTTACATGTAAGACTATTGATTAGTCTTGGAAATCATCCTGGAAATCATGCTCAATTAAGTAAAGGCTTCGAGTGTACCCCCAGTATTCCTATCCTGGTGTCAGGGCTTGCCTGCAGCCCCACTCTGCTTGGTGCCAGTTTTCTGTCTGCCTTCGGTGACATGAAGTTGGTGCAGTGATGAACTGGAGCCCTTTAATGCCCCTTCATTAGAAATGCTGCTAATGAGCCAGTGGATAAATGCTGCAGATGCTGCTTGTCCAAGTACTGCTCAGCTGCTGTGACACTTTATGCAAATCATCATCTGAGTTAATTTGGGCAGGGGAGTAAAATTCCACAAGGAGAAATAGAGCAAATTTAGTGCTGGGTGGGAGACTTGGAGCCTTCCATCAGTGTGACATCTCTTCAGGGGGAGAGGATAATATCCCTGTACCCAGGAGGCATCAGCAAAGCCTGTGCTTTGTTTGCTCAAATCCAGGGCCCCCTGTGGTGCTCTGGGATGGGGAGATGCTTCCCAAGATTTAGGAGCCCTGTCCTAAACAGGGTGAGGTCTGAGGGTGCATTTGTGTGCTTTTCCTGGGACCTTCTATCTGGGCTGATAGCATGAGGAATGTGAGGGATGGTGTAGGTTATGCTCACCTCCCTTGGCTCAGCTGTTTGGGATTGTGTGGTTTTATCAGCCTGGGAAACACACAAATTGCTCATTCTCATGTTGAAGAATTAGAGATGTTCCTGCAGTGTGCTGCTCTCTTTCCTTTTGCACTGAACACTCTCAGCAGGTTAACACTTGCATTTTGTAGCTCAATATGATGGGTTTTTTTGTGCTTTTTAAGAAGTAAAACCCTATTATTTTTTTACCCTACCCCTTGAGCATGATGTTATTGTAGTGTACATCCCTTGCTGTGAGTTGAAACGTTGATTTGCCAGTCATAACCTCTCCTTTCAGTGTTTTTGGGCTTTTAGAGTGAGGAAGAAGTTGGTCTTTTCCTAGCAGAGGTCCTTGTTGTGAGTGGATGCCTTCTGGGGTCATTCTGGGGCTGCTGGGCCCACGTGTGTGTTCCCAGCATCGAGTACTGGTGCTGGGCAGTGGAGAGATGTGCAACACTGGGACATTCCTGCCTGCTCTGTACTAAGCAGTGAAAGCCTCTGCCATCCCCTCCTGTGGCTTCTGAGGGTTTGCCAGCTGGTGGTACCCAGCAACAAGTGGAGAAGCCAGACCAGGGTGAGATACAGAGGTCAGCAGGTCCTGGAGTCACAGCCCAGCTTAGGGAGCTCTGACCTAAATACGGTCTTTGCTTGTCTGTCGGGCGGGGGAGAAATCATTCCTGGGGTGAAACTCTCATTCAGAGGGTGGGAAAGAGAGGATTATGGCTTGCCATCTGCCTCCATACTCAATATTGTAAATAATAATAAAAGAGGTAGTGATCCACAAGTCCCTTAATGGAGAGGTTTTTGCCCTGCTGCCAGAGCACCTCACCTGCGCCTTGCTGTGCCACAGGCAAAGCAGACTTTTCCCCTGAGTCACTGCCAAGTGGGGCAGAAGGGAATTTTAAGGCTGCAGGGCACCCGGGAGAGCCTTGGAGCTGGTGCCTTTCCATGGCCCCCTCCTGCCAGCACCCTGTAAGCAGCTCTTCCCAACACTGACAGGTGCAATGGTTTGCACAAACACATTTACCACTCGTAAAAATAACTAACTCTGTGAGCAACCACCTGTAACTTGTGGGGGATGTGGGATCCTGCTGCCTTGGGCACAAAGCCAGTGGATGGGCAAAACCAGGTGTGCTGGTGACCCCGGTTCAGCCCAGGACTGCACCCCCAGTGCAAATTAATGAAGAGAATTTTGTTTGATCTGGTACAGAGCTGGAAGGGGATGCCGTAAGCATTCATCCAGTGACTGCAAGTAAAGTCCTCTGGGTTGTTTTTTTTTTATTTTCAAGAGCCTCTTGAAATGATCTCTGTGGAGGGATCTTTAATGATAGTTTTTAAAAAAGGTAAGGAACAAAAAAATTACATCTAGAGTGTGTGGTATGACTACTTTTTAAGTTAAAGTACAGCTTGTGCTTTCCTCTTACTTGGGAAGAGCACAGTTTGGGGAAACTTTGATTTTAGTAATAGGCAGCCTGCAAGAGCTGGGGGGTAGTTACTGGACTGTTTCAGTGTAGGCTGCTTAACCATTCATGGGCTGTATGTGTATTTTTTGGAAGCCAGGGCTGAAGTTCGTGCTGGTTTTTCTTTTGTATGCATTTTTTTCTCTCTTCAAAAGAATCCAGCAATACTTGTACCACTGAACAATATAGAATGAGGCTGGCAACAAGCCTGCTGCAAAGGGGGAAAGGTGGAAGTGTGTTTGCTTCGCAGAGAAAAATATACAGAGATTTGTCCCAATTTCCACCTCGTTCTACTTGGCATTTGTGTGTTCACCTTTGAGTTTTTGACAAATCACCCTCTGTGGTGTCTACTAGAGTCCTTTCATAAGATTTGCTTAACCAGTGCAGAAGAGTCTTTATAATGAGATAATGTATCTTAATCTCTATTACTGAATTCCTAATTGTGAGGTGGTTGGTGCTGTTGTGTTGTCAGTATTGTGGGTTTTCTGCTGTGCCCTCCCTCTATCTGCAGCTTGTTGGAAGGATGTCCCGGGCAGAATGCCATTGACTGAGGAGCAATGAAAACTTCCCAGGGTCAGCTGTGAGCATTGCCATTCCTGAAATAACTCGGGGGATTAAAAACCAATCATAATAAATGTGGATTTTGCTGACTTCAAGCTTGCCACAAAGACTTGCAACCACCAGACAGCCCAGACTAAACCGAGACAGCGAATTTTTAGTATTTTTTTGCATAATGAAAGATTATATGATTTTCTTAACGTAATGAAAATTATACTCTCTCTGCACAGTTGTAACTCCTTCTGTTGCAGACCAACATCCCTTCATGGAGCATCCTCCGAGCACATTGCCTGGAGCTTGCTGGGAGTGCCTTTGGCCAGCACCAAGGGCTTCAAAACAGTAAAACAGATCTGCCTCTTCTAATTTAATGTTGGTTTTAATCTGCATCCGCAGCAGCAGCCTGCTAAAATCCAAATCAAATCAAGAGGTGGGGATTGAATTTATTAGGCTTCTGCTCAAGCTGAGTGGAATGAGGCAAGAGGCTTCAAGAGCATTGAGTGGCTTTAGTTTTATTGGGGTTCTTGTTTAAAAAGGCCCAAAGCAAACCAGAATATTTTTTTTCAAATATTTTTTTTTCTTGAGAAGCTGAGCATGCAGAGCTATTTCCAGTTAATTTTAACATGTCATTTAAAGGCATCCTCGAGAATTGAAGAAAATGTTTTTCTTAAAAAAAAAGAAAAGAAAATGGATGGAAATATAGGAGTGTTGGGAGGTTAAGTGGTTTGCCAAGGATTCTGTTTGCAGAGCCTGAAGTCAAGTTAATCCTTCGTTCCCAGTGCTTTGAGATGGATCCACCTGCCTTTTTCCTTTATAACAAGCTCCTCCAGAAAACATAGAGGCTGTTAGAGCTCACAAAGCCAGGACATGGCATATGGAGTGGTATAATTGTGTTAGAGGTGTGACTGTGGAAGTTGGGTTTCACAAGGATGCTCCCTTCCTGCCTGGGTGGGTAGCTGCCAGGGTCACTGGTTTTGGTGACCTGGTGGCTCTGTCTCTATGCATTAAATTGGCAAATATATGGGGTGTGAAGACACTTTGGAGGGAGCAGGTTGCAGGCAGGGAGTGCAGGAGGGATGAGTGTGATGCTCCAGGTGCCCCCACCATGGGCTGCCTCCAAGCCTCGTCAGATTTTAATTAAAGCTCTCCTTGTAAAGATGTGGCAATGACAAAAGTGCTTTTATTCCATGGCTGTATTGTACATAATTGGGATTTATGGGTCAAAGGGAAGGCTTGGGTGGGGGTTTGTATAGCAGCCTGCCCTGCCTGGAGGGCTGAGCACTTGTGTCTGTGCTGGAGCACAGCAAGGAGGGGAGGATGGGGAAAAAGCACAACAAAATAAATGTAATAAGTCTTCCCCTTTTTGGACACATGTGTGCACATGTGAGAGGACAGCATTATAGATGCTTGGGGAAATGCATTCGTAGCAGCCTGTTCCAGCAGCCCCTGACTGTTTAGCAGGGAAGCACTTGGAGCATGGAGACCTTGACCACATTTGGGATCTCCCAGCCAGGGAAGGAGTGACCCCCAGGGCTCCTGAGACCTTGCAAACATCTCTGTCCTGTTTCCTCCTGTACTATGTGAGCCCATGCACGTGTGTGTATACACAAAGTCTTGGAAAATCAGTTTTACTAACAAAATTCTGTGGGTTTTTTGATCCGGATGGCCAATGGGGTGTGAAGTCTCCCACCACTGGGTTTTGGGCAGCAGATGCTGAGCTGCCAGCCTCTACCAGCAGTTCAGAGCCTCCTGCCACACCCGGGTCTTGGGTGGCTCCTGGCATGGCTGGTGATGAACTGCTGAGGATGACTGCTGTGACCTCTTACTGCTACTGGAGATGCACCCAAATTTCATTTACCAAAATGTTCACAAGTGGTTTTTGGGTTGCTTTGGGGTCAGCGTGTCTCTGTCTGCACCTGCCTGTCCAGGCAGGTCCATGGCTCAGCCCAGTCCTGTGTGCAGGTGAAGGAATTTGCAAGGTTGCCAAGACCAGCAGTTTTTGAAGCTGCCTTGAGCTGGGTACATCCTGGTCCTTGGCTATTCTGGGCATTTCTAGAGCATGTCTGAATCTCTCTTCTGCCAGGAGAGAGCTGGCACCGGATGAATCCACAGTGGTGGGGATGAAAGGGCAGGCAAAGTGCTTTGCAGAGGGATGAGAGCTGCAGGAATGGTCTGTGAAACACTTTCTGTAGTCTTAGAGTCTGGAGAAGCAGGTGAGGAAGGATGAGTGATGCACTGTCAACTCGCCAGCTGCACCTACTTCTTCTTTCAAGGGCCAGCCAAAGATGGGGTTCCTGGCCATGCTGCAGGGATGTGTCAGAACTTGCAGTGCTGTTGGCTGGAGGGGGCAATGGAGATTGGCCTGGGGGTGCTGAACCAGACCCTTCCTCATTGCAGCCTCCCTTCCTCGTCGTGGTGAGCACTGAAGGCTCCTGGGGTCTAGAGGTGGTGTGCTGAGAAAAAAAAAAGTATTTATTTATTTATTAATTCCCTTCATGATAAAACTGCTGTTCTGGCAATACAATTGTGTAGCTCCAATAACATCCAAAGGTTCCTGCTGCTGTAGCTATCGAGCAACTCTAAAAATAATTACAACGTTACATATAAAAAATCTATTACTTTTCAGCTGCAGAGCAGACTGTCAGAGGTGGTCGTGGCTGTTTTAGCTCGTGGTTTGCTACAAAATGTTCATTTGACCGTCAGGTCCTTGGGTTTGGTTTTAAGATGAAGGCCAAAACTAACTTTGATGCTCTGGTGCTGCTGTCACTTGGATTTTCTGGAATTTCCCCCATCCCCTTGGTTTGGAGTAAGAATAAGGTTGTATAGTTCCTATTTCAATCAACAGGGAGGAGACATGCTCCCAAAATCCCAGTAAATTAGTGATAATTGAGGGGTTCCCATTGACTCCTGTGTTGGGGTGGCTTCATGGGTCCGTGGCCAGCAACCAAAGCCTGATTCGTGATGAAAAGATGAATCAAATTGGGGTTCCTTGTTCTCAGGACCTTGCCCTGGGAGCCCTGTGTGCAGGAAAACTGCTGTGGCAGAAGAAAGGTGGATGTAGAGGGTAAGGGGAAACCCGTGGGTGGAGGTGGATGTGTTACTGGTGGGCCTGCAGCACTTTTGTCCCAGCTCCCAAAAAAAGTCCTGGAGGTCTCAGCACAGCAGTGGCTACTTTTTGAGCATGAGGGGATGTCCGTAGTCTGGGCAGAATATTTATCTCTGCACTGTAGAAGCAATTAAACCTCATTAGCAGGAAGTGCCGTGGCCCAGAGTAACTCTGTGATCTCCTTATGTGTAAGCAATGCCTCTCACATCTGGGCTTTATCCCTTCATGGCCACTTTGGCTGGGCTGTGGAGGTCTGCCTTGGGGATTTTGGTGGCAAAAACAGGTTAAATGTTGCATTTTCCTGGAGCCCTGAAGCCTGTTTGCAGGTTTGCCTCCGTCTGAAGGAGCTGGCTTTGGTGTCGTCCTTTGCCTGCTCCATGGCAGTGGGTTTGGGTGGGGGCTTGCTCTGTGGGAACCAAACCGTCCTGTTCTGTGCACAACAAATACACTTTGATGTATGGTCTGCTGGGGCTGAATTGTGTTATTTCATAAAAGCTTCTGGAAGGCTGTTTTTTCCCAAGGAAACTAAATTCCACATTTGCCTTGAGGTTCTGCCTTGCTTTGTTAGATTAGTAACAACCCACCGTACACCTCATAGAGGAGAAGCTTGATTGAAAATCAGACTTCTGGTCTATAATTTACCGCAAGAACTAAAACTGGAATTTATGTTTTTCTGACTGAAATAATTGGTTTAGCTGCGGTGACTTTACAATGAATGTGGGATTGCATTAATAGAGAATGAATTTATTTCTCATTTACTTTCCTGATGTTTCCTCATTTTTAAACTTTTTCTTTCTCTTTTTCCACCCCTTCTCCAGTACACTAGGGTTTGGATTCCTGACCCTGATGAAGTTTGGAGATCGGCAGAAATTATCAAGGATTACAAAGAGGGAGATAAAAGCCTCCAGCTGAAACTTGAAGATGAAACTGTAAGCTTTTGAACGTCGTTATTCTTTTTAGTAATTTAAAGCTTCAAATTAATGTGTGAAGAAGCCTGATCCATCTCATAGTTTCTGTGAAGTAGTTTAAAATGTGTTTTACTGCCTTAACACTTCCAGCTCTTCCCTGCCCGCTCCCTCCCTAGACACTTGTGTTAAAGTAGGTTGTGAGAAAAGCCCTTGACCTTCATCATCTCTTTTCATCCCCTGGCAGACTTGTAATAGTCTGTGGTATCAGAATGTATTTTTTTTCAGTAGCAGCAGTTTGTTAGAAATACCAGTTTATGCTCTTTGCTGCTGAACAAACTGTGAAGAGCACGGCTGGTGGCATCTACTCAACCTTGGGTACCGATGGAAAAATCACACAGAGCACAGAACTGACTGCTGTGCAACAGCTCTCTCCACTTCTTTGTTTTTCTCTTTGAGTATAATCTTATGTAAAACTCTCTTTTTCCTCCATTTTAGTTTTAACCAAATAGGTTTTGAAAGACAAAAGCACAAAACTCATTTAAATGTAGATGTTTTCTAGCAAGCGCTGCTTCCAAATGCACGACCAGCCAGCAATAAATCATTCCCAAAGCAGGATGGAGGCTGGGGAAGAGCAGCTGCTTTCTGTTCCACACAGAAAGCTCATGCAGTGGGACTTTGGGTGACAGCAAGGAATTGCAGATGAAGTCAGCCATAGCATTTGCATCAGCTGCAAATTTGGGTGGTTTATAGAAAGGGGGCAACATGCTATGTACCCACCAAGAGGTGCCTGTTGTATCAGGAAGAATAAATACATTTTTCATGAAGAATTTCACCTAAACCAGCTTTCTTCACAGAGCAGGTAGGGTTTCCTCAGTAGTCTAGAGGATGATCTGCTCTGCTGCTTAAAAGAGCACTTACTGCAGATTGAACATGGTCCAAGGAAGGCAAGGAATCCACTGCCAGCCAACCATTTCAACACTTTGGGGAATATCCTGACCATATTGCTTAACAGGAAGATGGAGAACAGGAATGAGATGTGGTTGATGAGGCTGTTCATCAAAACAGTTTTTCTTTCACAGCAGTGCAAGCAAAGGCTGTTGGCTGCATGTGAATGTGCCAGGTTTGCAAAGAAAGTCTCTGATGTTGGAATCTGCGCTCACAGCTTGGTGCTGTGGCTTTTTCCTGGCTCAGCCTCGTCTGCTTTTGTTGTCCTCCACAGTTTGTTCTTCCAGCATAGGGTAGCTTTCTGAGAAGGGTAAAGGATGGATGATCCTACTCTTGGAGGTGCTTTTTCTACCCTCCACGGTGATAAATCCGGAGGAGAAGATGCAGAGATGCCACCCCACTATCCCTTGGAATCTCCAGGTACCAAGCTGGAAGAGACCTTAAAGTTCAGCCAGTTCCACTGCCATGGGCAGGGACACCTTCCACTATCCCAGGTTGCTCCAAGCCCCATCCAACCTGGCCTTGGACACTTCCAGGGATCCAGGGGCAGCCACAGCTTCTCTGGGAAACCTGTGCCAGGGCCTCACCACCCTCATAGGGAAGAATTTCTTCTTAATATCTAATCTAAACCTACTGTCCTTCAGTTTAAGGCCATTCCCCCTTGTCCTGTCCCTTTGTCCCTTGTCCCAAGTCCCTCTCCAGCTCTCCTGGAGCCCCTTCAGGCCCTGCAAGGGGCTCTCAGCTCTCCCTGGAGCTTCTCTTCTCCAGGTGAACTCCCCCAGCTCTCCCAGCCTGGCTCCAGAGCAGAGGGGCTCCAGCCCTGGGAGCATCTCTGTGACCTCCTCTGTTATCACTCCAGCAGCTCCAGGACCTTCTGATGTTGGGAACCCCAGAGCTGGGCAAAGATCCACCTGGGTACAGGTGGATGGCTATCTCATTCACAGCAGTTCCTTTGTACTACTTCTTGTGCTCAGGCTGCCAAAGTATGTCTGCTCATATTTCTGAGTGCTGCAACCTCCATCCTTCCTTTCTGGTTGAGATCTGCAGCAGTTTTAGAACTTGGGAGGGAGTTTTTCCCCCCTCTTTAGTCTGGATATTTCCCTGGAAACCAAAGGGGCTAAGAAGTCCTGCAAGGTCTCATCTTTTTGTAGAGCTGAGTTGAGTGTCAGCAACATTAAAGTACAAAGAGACAAAAGGACTACTAGGTGTTGTAGGTAGTAGCTTAACAAACATGTCACTGCCGTGGTGAGACACGGAACATCTCATTTTGGGGTTGTGCAAGAGACCCAAGGTCTCTGGGAGCACCCTGTTTGATGCTTTTCTGTATGAAGTCCTGCCTGGATCTGAGTCACGCTGGACTGAAAAGCTTTAGGAAAGGGAGAGAGCGCTCCTGTCCATCAGATTGGAGATACCCAGCATATATATCTTCAGGGGATTCGAAGCTGTTGAAAGCCTTTTGTTCCTGACAGCCAACATGCATTACCCAACAGTTTAGTGCTTCTCTTTTGTCCTTGTGCATTAAGTGCATTTTCATGGGTTTTGTGTTTTCTGGCTCTGCTCTGTATGCAAGAGTACTCCCTTTGAATGAAGAGCTGACTTTTAAATATCACAAGGCATCCCTGGTGTGTTTGCCATTAAGATGTGAGACTGAGTGCAAACTCTTGAAAATTGGCATTGACAACATGGAATTGGAGAATAAAACCAGCCTGAGGTTGTCAGACGTGCTGAGAGACCCCGTCCTCGTGCACTTTGGCCAGCTTTCCTTGTGCTGTTTGCATGGGCAGTGTTCCAGTGCCAGTGCAGTGGTACTGGTGCTCTTTTGCTTGCAAACTGGGATTCTTCCTTTCTGCGGGGACCTGAGCATCAGGACCCCTTCCTGAGACAACTTGTGCGAAGTGATATTACAGGAAAAATTTTTTCCTCCACTGTAAAAAAAACCAACACACACACAAAAAACCAAACAACCCCCCCCCCAAAAACAACAACAGCAAAAAACACAACCAAAAAACCTACAGTTTTTCTTTAGTTGATGGCTCTGCTGCTCACTTGGGGATGAGTCAAAAATAGCATAAGGCTGCCCATATGGTAACTTCAGCAGTGTAAACTGGCTCCTCAGACACTGAAGCAGCAGGGACTCCATGATTCTCCGTGTCCTCTCTGCCTGAAGGGGTGTCAGGTTTTGGGTATGAAAGTAACTTGAATTAAATATGAGTTGAGAAATTGTTCTGATGGTAAGAACATGGTCTAGTTTGAAATGAGGCTGCTTTTCAAAGAGCATGAAGATGCTTAGATCAGATGAAGCTGTGCTTGTCCGTGTGGTGCCTGTTAGTGCTCAGAGCTGGCTAAAGGCTGTTTGCCCCAACAATGGCCTGAAAACAACTCAGATATGCTCAGGTTGGTGCTTGTGGACCATCATTTTACTCCAGGACCTTGGTTGGCCATGTTGAAGCCATTTACCAGAAGGATGACCTGCCACCTGGTGCTGTGTCATACAGGTCCCTACAGCATTTAGCATAAAGGGCTTTTAATTTCATTTAGAGGAGGATGTGTAAGTATTTTACAATATCAGAATGGAGTTATGCTTGGATAAATTATTAGGTATTAAAGGAGCTGTTGTTTGTTGTGTTCTCATGTTCCTCATGTGTTTCTCTTCAGCTCTATGAATATCGTCTTGACCTCCAAGGAAACGAGCTGCCTCTCCTGTGCAATCCAGATATCCTGGTGAGAGAGAATGACCTGACAGCCCTCAGCTACCTGCACGAGCCTGCAGTCCTGCACAACCTCAAAGTCAGGTTCCTGGAGAGCAACTTTGTCTACACGTACTGTGGTGAGTGTGCAGACCAAGTGTTCAGCTCCTGGAAAGCTGTGGGTCCACAGAGAAATCCCTTGAGACCACAAGCCAGAGGCTGCAGCATGGGGAAAGTCTGAGGACTGTGATTTTGGGGCAGGTGGGAGACCCAAGTGTGTGCCAGCAGGCTTTAGTTTGTAAAACCACACATGGTTTTTGAGGGTTGATGCACTGTGAACTTCCTGAGCTCGTGGTCCAGTTGATCCAGTTCCACAGCAGGTGGTGTTTCCAGTAACTCTTGGTGGGAACATCTTGTCAGATGAGTTTGAGGCCAACTTTTTGTGTGCTTGGCAACCCCTACAGGGAAAAAGTAGGATATAGCAAATCACCAAAGAACATATATAGAACATATAGTGATCCAAGTGAGAAATGATCATAGTGGGTTTTCCTCCTGAAACACTGCAAAGAACCTTCTTGTGTTCTTATTTCCTTCCTTTTCTTAATGACTTTGGAAGTGATATTAACCTTGAATTCAAAGTGGAAGGAGGGCAAATATGAACTTGGGTTTGTCCTTTTTGGGGTGGGTGGCTTGCCAAAGCTATTCTGGACTGCAGTTATCTATGAGTAGAGAGCACAAATTGCAACTTAAAAAATCCAAAAAAAGACAGTTCATAAAATCCCAGAATGGTTTGGGTTGGAAAGGACCTTAAAGATCATCTCATTCCAACGCCCTGCCAAGGGCAGGGACACATTTCACTATCCCAGCCTGCTCCAAGCCCCATCCAACCTGGCCTTGGACAATTCCAGGGATCCAGGGGCAGCCACAGCTTCTCTGGGCAACCTGTGCCAGGGCTTCACCACCCTCACAGGGGAAATTCCTTCCCAGTATCCCATTTAACCCTGCTCTGTGTCAGTTTGAAGCTATTCCCCCTTGCCCTGT
Source organism: Pachyramphus minor (assembly GCA_013397135.1). Lineage (NCBI taxonomy): Eukaryota > Metazoa > Chordata > Aves > Passeriformes > Tyrannidae > Pachyramphus > Pachyramphus minor. Next base: position 103,868 of record VYXB01003568.1, on the reverse strand, counting down.
GATGAGTTGTAGGATTTCAGTGAGATCCATGGGACCACTTGCATGGCAGGGTTATGCATGGTGTGTACAGCTGTGATGAAGTGTTTCAGTTTAGGGTTGTTGAGGAAATGCTTGACAGGAGGAGATGACTTTTTAAGTAGTTCCCTTGAAATATGCAGCCTCTGTGGCTGTCAGTAGTGGTGCCTTTCCTCTCAGTGTTTAATGGTGTGTAATGTGGGACTGCTGGCATAACTTGAAGCCTTTTGCAGCTGCATGTGTGCCTTCAGTCATCTGCAAACCTGCTCCCATCCAAAATCAGCCAGGTTTTGTTTGTGCAGCTTCTCCTGAAGGTTTATGATAACCTTGAGCACAGCATCACATTAATGAAGATAAAGGGGTCTGGGCTTAGGAAGTGTAGGTTTAACCACAGAGCTCTGTGTGGGTACAAAGTACCCCGTGCTTTGGTTATAAATTTGTTGAGGAAGGTGGAAAAGTGGTTATCTGAGGTAACAACAGCCCTTCAGCTTGGCTTGCGTGGTGTTTTTGGTGACTAAGGGAAATTGAGGCATGCCCCTAAGAGAACCAGGAAGCAAGCAGGCAGGAGGAGGGCACAGGGAGGTGAAGCAGCTGGGTTAATGTCCTGCAGAGGCAGGTGACGTCGCTGACCTTTGCCTTCCACGGCGGGTGAAGTCACATCTCCTGGTGTTTGCTGCCAGCTGAGAGTTCCTGTGCTCTGCTGTAATTTCAGGGTGCCCAAGCCCTGAACTGGCTGGGGCCCACTCTCACCAGCCACCTGCTCCCCAGAGCTCCTCACAATAACAGTTTAAACCTGCAGAACCTGAAGGTGCTTTGGAGGTGGAACTTTGGCAGTGCTTACGTGCAGAGCAGCTCCCTTGAGCACACAGGGAACACCACACATGGCTTTGCCTCTCATTAATTCCAAGGCTCACTGCCTCCTCTGGGCAGGCACGGTGTTCCTAGGGCTGGAGATGAGGCAGACATTAAAGATTTAATGCAGGCTCTGGCATTCCTTTCCTATGATTTATGCATTTCAGTTTGATTTGGGTACATTCTTTGTTATGAGCTTTCACTTGAGATTTAAGCTGGGGGAAACCCCAGCATGTTTGTTTGGGTCTAGCAGAGCTCTGGTTGCTTTTCTGAAGTGATCACTCAGGCTCTATTTAGCTTTCCTCACTCCTGCAAAGCCTGACTTCACACAATGTAAGCTATTATAAATTTTTGCTTTTATCTCTAGTCTTGTAGGCCTCCTCTGCAGCTGTATGGGAGTTTATTGGCTTGCTATGAAAGCATAGCCCTTTAAAGGAGATGCTGAGATAAGAATTAGGAGTCCTTCCCCATTCAATTTTCATCCTTTTTTTCCCCTTCAAGCATCTTATTTCAAAAAAAATTGATCAAAACAACTAATGCACGCCCCGAAAAGCCTGAAATATTAACTCCCTGCCCGGTTTGTAACATACTTACATGTTTGTCTGTTCTAAGGTATCGTGCTTGTGGCCATCAACCCGTATGAGGAGCTGCCAATCTATGAAGAAGATGCCATCTATGCATACAGTGGCCAAAACACGGGGGACATGGATCCCCACATCTTCGCGGTGGCCGAGGAAGCCTACAAGCAGATGGCCAGGTGAGCAGGTGCTCAGAGTGGGAGAAGATGTGATTAAATGTGGCAATTACGCGGTGAAAGTGAAGTTGTGGCATTCTGCTTGCTGGCTGGACCCCTGTCATTGCTTTCCAAGGCTGCTGGGCTGCTCTGTGGTCCTCGGGAGCTCAGGGGTTTGGTGCAGCCGTGGTTCCGATAGGGATCCTCCTCCTGCTGCTGCTTGGATGAGCTTCCTGGACGACATTCAAACCACTCTGCAAATGTCATGTTTAATAGCTTAGAGGAAACCACACTTCAGATAATTTGGTGAGATAATCCAAGTAAACCCAGGAGCTAATGTTAGTTGTTTTTATGGAGACACTGTGATTTTGAATTAGGAGGTGCCTGGCAGATATTTGGAGGTATTTATGGATCCTTCAAAGCAGTGTCTTCACCAGATGGATGTGGTGGGAGTTTTACTTCATTTGTTTCTGTGTTTGTTGTGTTGCTGAGGACAGATGTAGGATTTTGTTCTTAGCAGATAAGTCATGATCTAAAAGAGAATTTGGGAGGCAGCTGAAAGTTGTTGCACCAGGAATCATTTTCTTATAGCTGTCAGGACTCAGACAGTGTGTTTATGTTTGTTTGTGGATTAGCTGAGTTTTTTGTACAGCCCTGGCTTTTAATAGCAAGAGTAAGCACTGAACTATTTTCCAAGGATTGCAACCTGTTCTCTGCCATGTCTGGGCTTTAGTGGTGAGTTAGGATGCATTTCTAATCAAAGGTGTGCCAGAGTTCAATCCAGAAATGCACCTGGAGGAGCACTGCCATGAGTGGAGATCAGATGGATTGTATCCAAACTGAATGCAGTTCCCTCCCCCAAGTGCTTGTGCTTTGGGCAGATCTGCTTTGAGAAGAATTCAGGAATACAGGGAAGCTGTCTGTAGAAAGAGGAAGGCCTAGGACTTTGTCCCTGTGTGAGTCCAGGCTGAGCAGCAAGCTGCATGTTTTTTTTTTAGAATATAATCAGTGTTTTGCTGACCAGTGTGGGCAGGACCCATGGATTTTCTTGGGCAGGTGTCTAAAATATAAGGCAACAACTTGCTTTTCTGAAACTGAAGTTTGTGCTAGGGAAGACTGTGTTTTCCCACATCCCTGTGTATTTTTGCAGGCAGTAGGCTAACAGCAAGCTCTAGCCAAAGATGCTTGACTCTGCTTTCCTTCTTACCAGAATAAAGCTACTTTTGACAAGCGACTCATAATTGATAACTGCTGTCTCTGGGTGGTTAAGACTGCTCTGTTTTCAAGGGGACAGGAAAATAACCACCTTCAAAGCTCTTAAATAAGATGCTCACTGTTCAGTGCTCCTCTAGTGCTTTCTGTTTAGGGCTGTTATTATGGTAATTGTGGGTTTGGGTACAAAAGAGGGTTTCAAACGGGGCTGATTGGGATGTGGATTATAGGAATCTACCTGTTTATTTGAAATGTGCCTTAAAATGTAGCACACTGTGTTTTAAATCTGAAAGCTTCTGGGTGGAAGTTGTATTTTCCACAGTTTGATCCGAGCTTCTCCCTGCTCCAGGGAGAGGGGTGGAGCTGCCTGAACAGGGTGTGTGGATGGCATGGCTCATGAGTGATGGATGAAGTGCATTGAACAGGACTTCTTTTTGCCTTTTTTTTTTAACTGAAATACTGACTCTGCGGGATGCCTTGTACCTGCAGCTCAGCTTTAGTCAATTGGGGCACACATGAGGGGGACCATGGGTGCTTCAGCAGCTCAGCCATCAGGGTGGAGGTTTGTGAGCATGTTAAACCCAAACTGGTGCAAGAACATTACTTCCTTTGCAGTGTCTCAGCTTTTAAACAATTGGATTATGTCTGGTGCATCCTATAGACCAGGAATAAAACTCAAACCCGCCATCCCAGAAGGTCAAACTTGATTGAGAGCAGGAGAACAGTTTTCTGGGTCTTCTGAATATTTTAGCTTCATTAGTGGCCCAGAACACACTGGAATGGCACAGTGGAGGTGATTGAATGGGACTGAGTAGATGGCAAGGGAAAAGGGCACAAAATCCAAGACTCTGTTAAATGAGAAAAATTGAGGTAATTAGATTTTTAATTCTCTGAGCTTCTAGTATGCCATGGCCATTTAGAGACAGGGTGCCAGGGCAGAGCTTAAGATGCTGGTGGTGCACAAGTGTTAGTGAAGTGGTCCTGTGCCTTGTCCCCTGCTTCAAGCTAATAGTGTCCATGAGATGGGACTGGGGACTCTGCTGGATCCTGTGTTTGGATTTGTCCTGCCATCAGAAAATGCCAATTTAAAGGCGG
>VYXB01003568.1:24904-99935 GCA_013397135.1 Pachyramphus minor | reverse complement strand
GGGGGGGGGGGAGAAAGAAAAAAAGCTATGTGTGAGCTGCACAAGGGGGCTGTAGAGGGTTTACAGCAACATCTGATCCCTTTTTTGAGTCAAAGTTGTTCACAAAGCATTTGAACACTTACAATTATTTCAGCACGTGTTAAAACTCCCATTTAAATATGAGCTTTTCCTAAAGAGGATGTTTTGTAGAGAGTTGCTTTGTAGCACCTGCATGTAAAACAGCTTAAAAAAAAAAGGAAGGCAAGTGATTAAAATTCATATGTGACAGCCTCTAATTTTTACACTGACCAGCTCTTTAGAAACTCCTCGCATACCCAGTGTGAGACTAAATGCACTCAGTTCACTCAAAAAATGTTGTTTTAAGCAAAATACACAGCACTGAGTTAATTTGCACCAAGTGCTGCTACTGGAGGTGGTGGAGTCAAGCGTTGGGAGGGTGGAGGGAGGGATCATTTAGTGATTTTTAATAGCTGAGGCTGTGGGCTCAGAGCAATGAGTGCTTTGGGTCACACATTACCTGCAGGGCAATGCAGCCACCTCCTCCCCTGGTCGTGATCTCTGCCCTGGTGAGGTGCAGTGGGTGTTGCTGCCTTTTACAGCTTTGGGGGCTGCAGGGGGTGTTTGAAATCCTGAGAGCAGACTCAAAGCTCTGCTGTGGTCACAGGGAGAGCCAGCACAGCCGCTGGTGCCCTGGCTGATTGCTTCTTGCTTTTCTCATAGAGGAACAAAAGATCCCTTGTGTGCCCAAATCCTGGTGGCAGCTCTGGTTTCCTTGTGTGTCACTGCTCTGGGTAGGAGCAAAAATTCCCCTTGAAACTTGCATTTCATCTGAAGTCAGCCTGACCAGCAGCTTCCCACACACAAGGGTTGTTCTGCACTTCTCTGTGCTGGGCACTGGTGAGGCCACACCTCAAGTCCTTTGTCCAGTTCTGGGCCCCTCAATTCAGGAAAGACCTTGAAGGGCTGGAGCATGTCCAGAGGAAGGAACAGAGCTGGGGAACGCTCTGGAGCACCAGGAGTGGCTGAGGGAGCTGGGGGGGGCTCATCCTGGAGAAAAGGAGGCTCAGGGGGGACCTTCTGGCTCTGCAACTTCCTGACAGGAGGCGGGAGCTGGGTGGGGGCAGACTCTGCTCCCAGGGAACAAGGGACAGGACAAGGGGAAAAGGCCTCAAGTTGTGCCAGGGGAGGGTCAGGTTGGACATCAGGAGGAATTTCTCAGTGAAAACGGTTGGAAATGCTGAAATGGGCTGCTCAGGGAGGTGGTGGGGTCCCCATCCTTGGAGGTGTTCAAGGAATGACTGGACGTGGCACTTAGTGCTCTGAGCTGGGGGACAAGGTGGGTATCAGTCACAAGTTGGACTTGATGGCCTTGGAGCTCTATTCCAACCTTAAAGATTCCATTATTCTCGCCCTGACCTGTGTCCCTCTCCATGAAAATGTCCAATCAGTTGTTTCCAGCTCCATGGAGGTGACCAAAGTTTGGACAGTGACAGTGCAACACCAGCCTTCCCCTTCCCAGCCTTTAGGAGCATTGGTTAGATGTTTAGTTTTGTGCCTGCAGCTTTTCTCAGCCAGCTTGAGTTGTTGGTGGGGTCACTGCGTTATCTCCTGATGCTGAGCTGACTCTATTAGGAAAATCACTGCAGTGTGCTCCCACAGTGAATATATTTGTGTGACTTTGCTGTCTTTGGCCCCTGTCTCTTCATTTTGTCCCAGCTGGTTTCACTCTGGACACTGGTTAGGAGCTGCTAGTCCATGTAAGGTTTCATAATGCTTTTGGGTTTGTGGTTGTTTTTTTTTTGTGTGTGTGTGTGGTTTTTGTTTGTTTGTTTTTAAATAAAAATTATACATTTTACTTAATAAAATACAGAATTGAACAGCACTGGGTGAGAGAGGTGTGTGGTACAAATAGCACTGCTGTGGGCAATGGATCAGAAGAAAGGGCCCTCCAAAGGTTGTCAAACATCTTTCTAAAGCAGACAGCAGGTAGCAAAGGTGATCTTTGCTCGAATCATAAATGGAATATTGAAGGTAGCCTCCTTGCTGTGTATTCTGTGTGTTTTCCAGTTAGCACATCTGGGTCTTGGGATAATAGGAAGTTTATCTCACTTTTGTTACCTCTTAGCAGGTGTGATGTGTCAGCAGATTGTGTCAGACAATAAACACAAAATAATTTCAGTGCTCAGGTCTTATCCTGGGAAAGATCTGGGGTACTAAAGGAGTTGTGTGTGTGTGAAAGCCTCCTAAGAGCATGGACTGGGTGAAGTGCCATGGTCTTTATTCCCTTGTGCATCCATAAGGCTGATGCTTTCACAGGTGCATGATTCATGTTTCATGTGGCCAGGCGCAAATATCTTCATCTGGTTCATATATAACTCTGCTAAGGAAATATAGAATATTTTAATGTTTTTCCAGGAGCATGAAAGGGCTCTGCACACTTTACCTGACCCTTGCAACATCACTGCAAAAGCAAGTGTTCTTTTAACCTGTTGGTTAGATTGGATCTTCCTCCCTCCCAGTGTGAGGATCCCCTCACAAAGTAATGTTGTTGATAGTTCTTGCAGAATAAATAAAAGAAGAAATGCAGCACTGATTTGATGAGTCAGTTCAGCTTCTGCATGTCTGGTCCAAACTGCAGCTCTCTGGGTACCAGATAATTAATCCCTTCTCTCTGCAGTTCAAAGCAGGGTCAACATCTACTGTGTGATTCCTAAATTAGAAGTTATATGGAAATAGAAAGTCTCCCCTGTTCAGCCCCACTGCCCACATGCTGTTTCTGGCACTAAATGCCCAAACACTTGGACTGCAGACAGGTTACTGTTTAGTAGTGGCTTTCCATTTTTACTGGAAGTTACTGTACCCAGGCTTTGCATTGCACTGTCAAAAGCATGTGTCAAAGTGTGAAAATCACTGCTTGCCTGCAGCAACAGAAAAAGTATCTGTGTCTTGCAGAGATACAGGTGCCAGTGCGGCTGTGTGTGAAGACAACTGCTCTCTTTCCTGCTCTTGGGGGGAAATGCTGGAGCTGGGAAAGAGCAGGAATTGCAGCATCAACCCTGCACACAAGCAAATAGACTCAGGGAGGGGTGTGGGCGTGGTGGGGGACATCCTTTGATAGCACTTCAAATTTCAAGCTTTACAGGAGGATTTAAACCTGTACAATGAGGGAGCAGATAGGAGTTAAAAGAGAGATTAACCCCCGACAGAGATGCAAGAAGAATCAGACTGGTACCATAAATAAGGCTGAGTCCTGTGTTATAGTAAAGGCAGGGAAGGGTTTAGGTCTCCTGATGAATGAGGCTGGGTTGGGGCTTTTCAGGGAGCTGTGGGGCTGAGCTGTGCTGCAGCCTAACAGGGCCTTGCAGCAGGTACCATCTCAAAACTAAAGCTTTGGTCTAAGAAAGGGATCAGAAGAAAAAACAACGTATAGGAGTGAGTAAAACTGAGGGGTTTCCCTTCTGTTTAGGGTTAAAAGTGGGATAGGAATGAGTGGAACAGGTTTTGGAAGAGCTTTGCCATGAACATGCTAGTGCTGGTGTTATACCTCAGGGTTTGATTTTCTTCTCCAGAGGTGATATACAGAAAAAAAATTGATGGACTCCAGGTAATGTTTCCAAAGGACTGGAGGAGAGACCCTCTGGTCTTTCTTGCTGAGTTATGGAAGAGGAAGAGAGGTGCTCTGAGGATAAGTGGCCTACTATTTAGTCCATACTTTTATTTTATTTTATTTTGTTTTGTTTTGTTTTATTTTATTTTAATTTTTATTCTATTTATTTTATCTTTTTTTATTTTTCTTTTTGACAATTTAGAATGAGAACTGTGCTACTTGCTAGCAGACTTAATAATAAATGAGACATCCCTTACAGAGAGATCATAAATACTCCTAAATGGGACAGAAATGGCATGAGAGAGCTTAAGGTAGAGAAAGGTCAGTGCCTGACTGAGACTAAGGATTGTGTGTGTGTGAAATATCACCATCTGGGAAGGAGTGATAATGGCCTACATCAAACATGTAATTGCTGCTGTGATGCAGGAGAACTGTTGGAGCTCTGAGGTGAGAAGGCTGTAACACCAAATATAATTAAACATTCAAACCATTATTTATGAGCATCATAATTATGTCAGAGCTCAAAGACCTATGATTGGCCTTGCCCACCTCCCAGTCACTGCTTGTCACATCCTCAGTTCTGGAGGCCTCAGGATGGAGAAACCAGAGCACACACCCAAAAGTCACCTGGTTTCTGAAAAATCTCTTTCTGGATTTTTCCTACTCTTTTCTTCTACAATTTCCTACTCTAATCTTCCCACGATTTAATTAGTCAGATGGTAGGGTAGGATTTTTCTGAGCACGGTGGAGGTGATGAAGTTTGTCAGAAGGGCCATCTTTCTGGGACTGCCATGGGGTGGAAGAAAACTGACTTGTCCTCCTGGTGCCCCCAAAGCTGATCTGCTGGGGTAGCATCCCACATGATTCTTGCCCCTGTGTGATGATTTTTGGGTGGGTGCTGTACCAAGCCTCCTCCCTCTGTAGTGCTCCACAGGGACCATCTTCTTGCAGGTGGCTTGGGTCGGAGCCAGGGTTGCTCTGTGGTGTGATCCCAGCTCAGAAAAGAGCATCAGGGTGCCAGAGAGCCAAGAAACCCGATGAGGTGTGTGTTTTGCTCTCCGTAGAAACAGCGCACAAAAGAGCTGCTGACCTCTTTTCTGTGTGGCCGAGGAGCTCGTGTTCTTCCCCGGCGCGGTGTGCAAAGCCTAAATCCTGGGAGGAGGTCATGCTGCCTGCCCGCCTGCCCTCAGGAATCGGTGGGAAGACTGGAGACAGCTCAGCGTTTTGCAGAAACTTGGAGCTCTTGGGATTTTCTTTGCTGTTGCAGGAGCATTTCCAGCCGGCTGCACAAAGAACTGTGGAGAGGAAGTCCCTTAATGAGCCGGGACTCCCACGGCTCCCGCAGGAGAGGGGACTGGTTTGCTGGGGCGTCTCATGAAAGAGCTCTGACCTCTGCAAAGACATCTTAATTTGCACCGGGGTGTGTGATCTTGGCGCAGGAAATGTCACATTGAGGCGTGTTAAGCAGCGCTGCACAGAGGGAGTAGCACTGCACAGCAGAGCTGACGGTGACCACTGCAGAGGACGAGGTTAATTTCCACCTTACCTGCTCCTTGAGCATCGTGCTGTGTGCTCATCCTTTCCCATTCAGAGCCAGACTGGTGCTTTTAGGCTTTTTCCCAGCAACTGAGAAATTCAAGTCTGTATTTTTTCTCTGGCTTTTTGCTAAAAGCCATGGGGCTGGGTGTGAGCAAATCTGCTCCAAAGCCACTCAGGACAGACCCTAGGGAATACATTATCCCCGATGCACCTTCTGGAGTAAGATCCTGGTTGGGCTGTGCATGATCTAACATCCCCCAGGGACACCTGCAGCAGCTGAGTGATGTTACACCAGGCTTTGGCCTTGCTGAGGTGGGATATTGCTGTTTTTTTTCTCTGGTTTCTCTGCGTTACAATGCAATGTTATCCTTGGAGTTGTGATGGTACCAGGATGGGGAAGGGTTGCAGCAGTTCTGCGGCCAAAGTGAATTTTGAAGCTCTGATGTGGCCCATGTGGGTGCAGCTTGTTAGTGAAAACAGTATTATTTTCCCCCACCAGTATAAACCACTATATGAAAAGTTATCTCTATAAAAAAAGAAGTTATCTATATTTAAAAAGTCATCTCCATAAAGAGAGGACAAAAAAAGGTTGTATAGGGTAATCCATGCTGTTTATGAAAGATACAGTGTAATAAAAGACTCAGATGAATATGTAACACTCAAAAGTCTGTCCTTATGGTGCTGCTGGCTCCAGCAGCTGCAGCATAAAATGTGCATTTGCAGCTGATGTTTGATAATGCAAACAGAAAACATGTCCTTAGACAGTCTTGTTCGACTGGATGCTAAATAATATCTTCTTGGGTTTCTCTGAGGGAAAAGTCTAACTACCCCGAAGTTGTGGGGTTTTATTTGCTTTGACTGACAATGCCAGGCGTGGTACTCTAAAAACCCAAATTAAAGCAAACGAGTAAAACAACTTGCTGCCACTCTTGACAGTGGTGCTGCTCTGAATTCCAGTTATCCTGCTGAATGGGAACAATTCCTGGCTTGGGAATTTCAGAGATGGCTTTTCTCTGTGTTGCAGCACCGCAACACTGAGTTTTACCTTCACAGTGTGCAGCTTTTGTTTATTCATTTGAAGGCAGAGTTAGACCATCTCAGTTTTTCATCACTGTTGCTAGCACTTGAGGGATGCAATCTAGTGGTAATTAAATTATTATTTTTTTTTATGTCAGTAACAACACAATGCAGTATTAATGCTCATCTTTAGCCTGTGCAGCACTGTCAGTAGAGAAGTGTGTTAGCGCCTGTTGTGTGTCTGGGCTTTATGGTTGTTCTTGTTATGGTCAGGCTCAATTCAAACTGCAGTGCTTAAGGGCTTTTTAATCTTTAGATTGCTTTATGAACACTAATCCTCCCAGCATCCTGAAAGAAGTAGGTTAAATATGATTTCCATGGTGGAGAGACTTATTGACTCATTCCACGACGTGGAGAATTAGTGTCAGATCTGGGATTAAAGCTGGAGTGACCCCTGACAATTGTTCACAGGGTCTGGCTCTGCCTTCGTTTGCATCAGATATTTTTTCCTCCTGGAGGAGTTGTGTTTTTGGTGCAGCTGGTTTTGCTCTCACTACAGAAATCAAGATAAAGTAGTGCAGTTAGGCTGCTGGTGCCACAGGTGGTTTTCTGAAGGGATGACTATGAAAACAAACCCTAGAATTTCTAGATCCCTTCTCATGGGTTTGGATTATTGCATTAAAGAAAGCTGACTTAGGAAAAATTCTGACTAGTGGTACATGTCTGGAGACCATTTGGGCCATGTTTATCTTCAAATATGCCTGTTTTCAAGCAGTGTCACTGAAGGCCAAGGGTACTGGATATGTACATCTGCACTGAGATGTCCCCTGTCTCTTCTTGACAGGCAGACCGGTGGTGGGAACCATCCTTGGGTTCAAACCCTTTGCTATTGCCAGGGCTTGACTATCCCCTTTCCTGAAATAAGAATTTTCCAGGGATGTTCTGCCCTGGCTTAATGAGGTAAATTGGTAGTAGTTCATATATTACGGTGATTATTGACATTCCCAGGCTGAGAACTGGCATATGGAAACACTGAGCAGTGTCACACCCCTGATTGCTCTGGGGCAACCAAAATGGGTGCAGCTCTTAGTGCAACTGGAGCTGTGTCCAGCTGGGTGGGCTTGAAGTGTGGATATTTCTCCACACCTTTCCCAGGTTGTTTGGAAGCACCTCTAAGGGCAGCAGTATTCTCTGCATTGCTGCAGGTGAAGGACTGACTGCTTTAACAAGTGGGGAAATAACATGCCCTTGATGTAAAGGCTATTAACAGCTGGTCCTAATCAGTGCAGAAATCTGAAGTAACCTTTCTCTTCATAGATAACTGACCTTTTTTTTTTTTTTTTTTGGCTTGGGCAGGACCTTTAGATGTTGCCTTTAAAAAATGGTATTTACTAGATTTTAAGACTCTGAAAATAACAGGAAGAAGTTCTTGGTTGTGAGGGTGGTGAGGCCCTGGCCCAGGTTCCCCAGAGAAGCTGTGGCTGCCTCTGGATCCCTGGAAGTGTCCAAGGCCAGGTTGGACGGGCCTTGCAGCAACCTGGGATAGTGGAAGGCCTGTGGCCTTTACTAAGTGACCTTTAAAGGTTACTCCCAACCCTAACAATTCCATGATTCCATGACATTTTTCATGTATTGTAAGACAGTGACTGCCTACTTAGTTTTGCTGGGCTGGGCACCTCACCCAGGTCTTACTCTGTGTGTGGGTTAGAGTCTTGATGGGTTTTGCTTCTAAGATGACAAATGTCAGCAAAATAGACGTGTGTTACCCACCTTCACAGCACTTTTGGAGGTGCTGTTGCCTCTTGCTTTGAAGAAACAATTCTGGACTTTGTTCTGGTTGGAATTCTGCTCCTTGATGGTTTTGTTTGCATCTCTGATGGATGGAGGCTGTTGCACAGATCCTGTTAGTTTTCCAGGCTTTGAATCAGGTTGTAAAGCTGCTGTAAGTGAAGAAAGGAAAGTAATGCAGACATGTGGGGGTGAAGGTCATGGAGTAGCATCTTTAAGTGCCTCATACCTAGTTTTGAGCTGCAGCTGTGGCGTGTGGTGGGAGCAGCATTTTTGGCCATCATTGAAGCCTAATCCCAAAGGCAATCCCTGAGTAGCCCCAGCAGGGCTACTGTTGCATTAGTGACAGCATTGCCATACTGCAGCAGAGATGGTATTCACCCTTAATATTTCACTTTATTCAGGCTTTTTTCCCGTAATAATTTTCTTCTATGCTGGTGCTGCTAAAATTGACTGTATTTCAAGAAGCTGTGTTGCACACTGTGCCTGCACGGTGGCCAAACATTTCAGTACCTTTTATACCACACTGGATACAAACACCCCCTGCCTGGTTTTAACCATTTCTGCTCTCTGAGCATCCTGTTTGCTACCAACTGCTCCACGGGATTCATCGATCTTTCCCTGCTGGCACCAGCAGTTGGTTAACTTTTACACTGAAGAAGGGAAAGTCTCTGTAGCCTTTGTTCCTGAAGGCTTTTATTCCTGAAGTTGGAAGAGAAATGTCTGAACATGCATTATATCTAAGGAAAAAAAACCAACAGAAGAGACACATTACTGCAAATGCAGGAGATGGAGTGGCCTGCTGAAAAGCATCTTTCTTTTTATTTTATGTTTTTAATATAAGTCAGAAGTTTTTTGTGCCATGGAGAGCCCACCTGGCCCATTTTGTGTTGCAGTACATCAGTCATTAGGGCAAACTAATGAGAAACTCTGGGAAACTGTGACCTGTCAGAGTGGTTGCCACAGCAGTAAAAGGTGTTGGCCGTGGTTTTATCACTATGTTCAGTGTCTTCCAGAGAATGATGGTTCTTTTAAAAAGAGACAAGGCAGAGGGAGGAATAACCACTCAGAAATGCCATTTAAAGTCATTTTGTGATGGGATCTGAACCCCACGGGGACTGTGGTTGCTCCTTGGCTGGGCTCCCAGCTGGGTTGGTCTCTGCCTCCTCCATCCAGGCACATTCCACTAGCTAGGGAAATAGGGAGAAGTAATAAGAGAGGTCAGATTTGGTATCAAGAAGTCTTGATGTGAATCTTAATCTTAATTGTGAATAAAGTAGGTTACCAAATATTATGTTGTAGCGGTGCTGTCTGCATGCCAAGTAATGAGATTTTGAGATTTTTTTGAGATTTTGGCTTCATTCAACTGGAGACCCACTCACTGAAGAATGGTGGAGTTCTTATCTTCAGCATTAAGGAGAAGAGTGGTAGGGAAATGCTTTTTGAAATGTGCTGCCAGGGCTGTACCTGTCATGGAGAGAATGATAAGAAACAATAATTCTCAAGTAACTTTTAGGCAACTGTGGGTCTTTTAGGCAAGCTAGGCCACTCCAGCTTTGCATTTGCAGAGTTCCAGGGATTTTGGTTCTCCTGCTTCTCCCTCACCTCTGATGAAGGATAATCTGTTCATCCACCCTTGCAGCCCATGCCAAAGCCTCTGTCTGCCACTTCTTTTGTAGCTGACATGAATTTTTTCCTTGCATCCTACTGATGGCCAACATGGGAGCTCCGTGAGTGGTTGTCCATGAATATAGAATCATGGAATCATTAAGGCTGGAAAAGGCCCCTAAAATCGAGTACAGCCATCAACCCAGTACTGCCACCATATCCACCAGTAAACCATGCCCTCAATTGCTATATCCACATATTTTTTTAATGCTTCCAGGGATGGGGACTCCACCACTTCCCTGGGCAGCCTGTGCCAGGGTTTGACAGCCCTTTCCATGAAGAAATTTTCCCTCATACCTATTTTAAACCTTCCCTTGTTTAAACCTTCCCAACTTGAAGTTGTTTCCTTTTGTCCTTTCCCTTGTTACTGGGAGGAGAGACTGACAATGCGCCTCACTGAAGATGATCAAAGCAGAGGTGAAACTTCTCACCTACCTTAACCAGAGATAAACCATGTCAAATCACTGCCATCAGCTGTCCCAGGAACCACTGCTATGGGTGTTTCCAGTGTACTTCTGGGTTTGGTGACTAGTTTTCCTTTCTCACCATGGAGCTGGCCCTGGTGTTCCTCGGTTGGCTTCATGTGTCTGACGCCTCACGCTACAAAAAGAGTTTTATTGCACATCTGTGGGAGGCCAGAGGTGTGAGACTGGTGCATTGGCAGCCCCATGCCTGGATCCTGCCAGCTGGCTGTGGGAGTCATGGTGGCTTTGCCAAGACCCAGGGAGGGCACGACACCATGACTTAGCAAGACCAGGCTGTTCCCACCCAGGATGAGTCACTGGGAACACCTGCTCCAGGATGTTGAGTGCCTGGGTGAGGTTGTTCTCAACTCCCAGCCTGTGTTTCTGCATTAACTCCCTGATAGCTGCTGGTTCCTCTTGCCTTTCTGCTGGTCGGTGCCCAGGACATCCCCCTGGCCAGGGGATGGACTAAAATACACTTCGCAAATCGGTGCTCTGAAAAATACAGAGCTGGAAATTATCTTGTCGTTCTTCTCCTGCTGAAAGTGTCACAAAGTTGTGGTTGATACCAAAATGTTACATGGGACTTGGCTGAGGTTTTTTTCCTCAAACCAATTACCTTGAGCCTGGAAGGAATTAAGATGTATGTGCCTGACAGTAATGGTGTGGTGTGTTTTGGTTGGAAGTGTAGAAGTGGTATATGGCAATCATTTAGCCTCTGTTCTCATCTCCTGCTGGTATAAACTTGAACTGAGTATCTTAAATTGAAATGTGTTTTTATGGTGTTTCCTGATGTCAAGAGAACTGCAAGGTTTTTGTACTTGTATATAGGATTTTCTGTGCCTGCATTTGGCTGTGATTCATGAAGGCTGGGCAGAATCTGGGAAGCTTAATTTGTTCTTATTTAAAAACATACTCAATTACATTCTTACAGCTTACCCAGTAGCTTGGGTATTTAGGAATCTTAAATCTTAAAACTCTCTCCTTCCCAAAGTCCATGGCCAAGTTGCAGAGGTGCTGGGTTTGCAGTGTCCTGACAATACCCTGGGGAGTGAATCCCACTGCAGCAGAGCTACTCAGTCCTGGAGCCAGCAAATCTTAGAGCCAGCAAAGCCTAGAGGGATGCAGTTCTGAAAATGAGCTCCTCTTACTCTCTTGGCCCTTTCTGTGCCTTGCAGTTCAACCACAAACTGATTAATTGTTAGGAGGTATCTAGTGGGTATCATGCTGTACACCCATGCTGGGAAGGGCTGGGTGTTTAATGATGACTTGTGAAAGGGGTTTTTTTGTGTGTAAATGATTGATTTTGAAAGTAGAGAAAGGCATTTGGGTGAGTTTGTGCTCTGTGCAAGGCTCAAAAGCTACATGAGGTGATGCACCCACTGCTTTCCCATGCAATGTCCTCTGGTACCTGGTGGTTTGCCCTGGAGGTACCTGGTAATCTGTCTTGGAGGTACCTGGTGGTTTGCCCTGGCTCTGACAACACCAGAAACCTGGAGGGGCAGAGCTGCTCCCACTACCCAGCACCAGCCCAGGGATGGGACAGTGGCATCTGCTCCCATCATGGCTGGAGAAGGGTTTGCATCAGCCCCTCCGTGCCAGGATAATGCTTCCCATCCCCGCAAAGCATTTTCATGTGAGCAGATCAAAAGTTCTGGTGTGTATTTGCTTGAATATCGTTATCCTGGAGCTGGGACACCTATATCCTTTTGTAAGGAAACTTGTTCCATGCTTGAACAGTGTCAGGCTGCTTGATCCTTCTGTTTATGAGTTAGTTCTTCTAAAAAACTATTTTGCTCTGCAGAACTTCAGGACCTGAACAAATTTGACTTAGTGATGTCTGCCATGGATTGTTTTTATTTATTCTCTTTTTGTTACCTGTTGGTCCTAGAAGTACCTTTGCACTTCAGATCAATGACTTAGCAACTAGACAGGATTTAGAGATGAGTAGCTGGTGTGGGCCTGATGTGAGAGACATGGTTGTCAGTGTTTTAGGCAGATGTTGGGAGCTGTGTGAAAATATTGACATTCATGTAATTGCTTAGGGAATCAAATTATTTCTTCTGTGTCCTAATTGTAGGGTGCTAGATTTTACAGCTTCAATATTTTTAACACATTTTCAGCATAGAGGAAGCTTTTTGGGTATCTGAGTTTTAAAGGCTACTTGAGCAATTTTCACAATGAATTGCTTGTGTTTTATTGGGCAAAATCTCAAATTCTCCAGTGAAGGCATTGGAGGGAAAAATTAAATATATGATATTAGAAACTGAGATTCAGCCAATGCCTGTTAATAGTTCTCCAGACATATTTCAAGCAGCAGAGGTTTGGGGTTATGGCATGTAAGGAATGGACTTCCCAGCACTGGGGTACTTGGTCTAGGGGTGAAGGCGGCAGCAGTGCTTCATGCAGGGGTTCATCTCCCCCTGTCTCTGCAGGCCTCTGGAGGTGTTCTGGAGATGTTCATGTGTTTTTGGTGAGATGTGTCACAATTGTGTATAGTTCACTGTTGCTTTTGTAAATCCAGAGAAAACCCGTAATGTAGGTGGCAACGGAGCGAGGAACCAACCACATGTGAAGGGGGGAGATTGTTGCATGACGCAAGCAGCGGACAAGAAAATGGGTTAGCTTACAAAAGTTTGTCTCCTCTGCCTCAACAGGGATGAGAAGAACCAGTCCATCATTGTGAGTGGGGAGTCTGGTGCTGGGAAGACGGTCTCTGCCAAGTACGCCATGCGCTTCTTCACCACCGTCGGGGGCTCTGCCAGCAAGACTAACATCGAGGCCAAAGTCCTCGCATCAAACCCAATTATGGAGGTAAAGTCTACATAGTTTCCTTCACCCTGCCTGCAGTGATTATTGTGTGACTCCAGAAGTCACAAAACTGGTGAGAACCGGAGGGGCTTGTGAGCCAGGTCTGATTTATGGCATCGCGGCGTCCTTGAGCTGGATTGAAAACGCAGAAATACACTGACAGCCTTAATTTAACCCACCCCGATTGCTCCTGTATTTGATGGTCTTAAAGCTGAGCCTGTGTAACCGCAGCACAGCTCCCAGAGCTGGGCTTTGATGGGACTTCACAGAGGAGAGCCCAAGTGGTGCTGCTGGCACCGTTAGTATTTTGCCATCTTCCTCCTCCTTTTGTCACTGCATGGTACCTCTTAATCTTCTTTAATTGTGTAGGCATGGTATAGAAAAGGAAAGGATTAATCTATTTGACATACTTTAATACAGTTTTATTTTTGTTAATTTTCTGTTGCTATCAATCATATGGGGGAATAAAAAGTCCTATTATAGGAAAATCCCTGCTCTGAAAGAAAGTAATTCCTTTTATAAATATAAAATAAAGGGAAAAAAGCAGCTTTGTTTTCCTTGCACTGTGGCCAGCTGCTGAAAATAAACGTTTGAGTGCCTAAATCCCATTTTCCAAACAGATTTTGGAGTCAGAGTGCAAAATTTGGAAGACATTTGTAAAATACTCCAGTCAGTATGGAGACAAGATTTGGGTTTTCCAAAGTCAGTTAAGGACTTCAGACTCGTGTAATTTTATTTTTTTTTTTTTTAAAGGCAGGAACTAGGGAGTACAGCATTGTCCTGCACTTAACCTTAGGCTTGGCTTAACCTTCAGGGAGGCTTCCCACTGTGGTGCCTCATGGCCAAACTGTCTCACAGATGTGGAGGTTGTGGCTGATCCAGGATAAAAACCAAGCCTGAGAGGCAGCACACGTGATCTAACACTGTGCTGCCTGATGTGGGGTGTGAGCTGGAATGTCAAAACAAGTGACTGTGAAGGTGATCAGTAAGAAAAGCCACACAGGTATACAGCTGGCAGGGGACACAGCTATTTTCTGCAGATAGTTTGGGTCATGCTGGTTTACTCCTTTCCTCACCCATCTCCTCTGCCTCTGTGAAATGTAGCTGCAACACCAGGGGACCTAAAATAATGCATGGAAAAAATTCATAGTGTGTGCTATTCTTCTATATGACCCCAGCATTTTATTGCTCTAATTTTCTTGCCTGTATTCTGTTCTGGCTGTAATTTCTAAGTGCTGGGGCCAGGCAACCTGACTGTCTTTATTGGAAATTGATGAGAACACTGCCTATTCAGGAAAAAACATAAAAATAATATGCTGGGTTTGCAGAAAAACCTGAAGTTAAATGGGCTTGGGGGAAAGAAGGTGCCTTAGCTAGAAGAGGAGTTGTGTGGGTGGTGGATGGACAGGGCAGGTAGCAGGCAGGGCTTGCTCTGTGTGCAATGCTGAGGCCATCAGGCCAAGGAGCCCTCAGCCCTGGATGGAAGGGTGGAGCAGCTGAGGGGTCAGGCAGCTTTGCACGTGCAGCAGCCTCTTGGGTGGTTGTACTGCACAGAGTAATTTACCCTGGGAATTTCCATCACATGCAACTGGAGGCGTCAGGTCCTGTGACCAAAAGTTTTGGGTGATGCTGGAGGTAGTGCTGTTATTCTTGGTGAGTGTACATGCTTGGTGTGTTGCTCAGGAGCTGCATGTAGGTAAAGGTGATCTGCAAGGATTGCCTGGGAAAGGCAGACAGCCTTCTAGAGGGGCCTGAGGGATCTTCCCTGTACGTGTCCCTTCCCTTACATCACTTTTTCTGTGCTTGCTTGAAGCTCATCATCTCAGGACAGGGGAACGTTGGTAAAAGATAAGCTGCTGTATCCATGAAGGGGAATATTGCCTTTCTGTGGCTCTCTTGCGTCACCATTAGTTGCTCCTTCATGGATTCCCATGTTTGCAGTACTGCAAGCTTGATTGGGGTGGATTCTCTTCTCTCCCTTCTGCCACAGCATGTGGCAGCATTACCTGCCCAGGAGGTGGCAGGTCAGCACTGGAGAGGCACAGAGAGACTCTGTCATGTCATCAAATCCATGTACCAGAGCCTGAACATCTGGAAATGAACTGCAGCTGGTTCCCTCCCTCTTGCAGGGCTTCACTGCTTATGACCCCTCCAGGAAAGCTGCCAGTGTTGACTATGAACAAAGGTGGGGGCATCCTGTAGAACAAAACAGGAGTGTTGAGCCTGTTGGGATGTAGTTGATTTAATTACTGTACAGACACTCGTTGGTGTTCATATGCATTGTTCTTTCATAAAAATCCTGGAGACACCACATTTTCAGTGAAGAGTCCTCCCCAAAGCCACATTGTTGCTCTGCCTTCTTCCCTTCTGGGAAGGGGTTTTCCTTAAATCCCCCCGTGACTGTTTATGTAACACTGATTACAAATTTAAATGTTTAAAACATTTAAAAAAATAAACGAAAAATTAATGTTTAATTTTCTTTCATGCAGGCCATTGGAAATGCTAAAACAACCAGGAACGACAACAGCAGTCGGTTTGGGAAATACATTGAGATTGGCTTTGATAAAAGATACCACATCGTTGGTGCCAACATGAGGACATACCTGCTGGAAAAATCTCGGGTTGTATTTCAGGTGAGCAGCATTAGGGTTTTTTCCTTCTTTTGTTTCTTTTGAGCGCTGTATTCTGGGAACTCAATAGTCTGGGACTTTTCTATGAACTAAAAAGGATCTCTTTAAAAGTGGAATCACAGAAACATTTAGGTTGGAGAAGACCCCTAAGATCATTGAGTCCAGCTGTACCCCAGCACTGCCAAGGCCACCACTAACCCATGTCCCCAGGTGCCACATCCACAGAGCTTTTAAATCCCTCCAGGGATGAACACTCCACCACTGCCCTGGGCAGCTGTGCCAGGGCTGGACAGCCCTTTTGGTGAAAATATCATTCTTAGTATCCAATCTAAACCTTCCTTGGCACAACTTGAGGTTGTTTCCTTTTGCCCATCGCTTTCCTGGTAGACACAGCTCCCAGAGATGTCTTTCAGGCTCAGTCTTTTGCAGTTGATCTTCACGATCCCAACGTGATGACACTCATTATGGGATCATTTGTACTTGAGAGACTTGTTAATTGGCCTTGGGTTGTTCCCTCTACCAGCCTGAGGCTGGAGCCTGGAGGAGGGATCAGTGCTGCTGTTGTGGCTGCTGGGCAAGGATGGAAACCCTTTCTCTGGGCAGCTGCTTTGTTTTTGCTGAGCCTTATAAAGAGCCAGGGAGTGCAAATTACAGCCAACTGCCTTCAGTTTTGAAGATGGAGGAGAGGCAGGAGAAGGGCTGAGGAGGCTGATGTCTCTGCTGTGGCACACCCCTTGGGTTTCTTGTGCAGGGCTCAGGACAAGCTTTCTTGGTTTGTGCTTGGGATGTAACTCAGAAGCACCTGCAAAATTTTTGTCCTTAAATACACACATAAGAAAAAAAAAGGGTGCCAAATACAAAACCCCTAGAAAATTAACAACTTTGGGAAGCCATTAAAATAGGCCACCTTTTTTTTTTTTAATGTTTCTGTTGGTTTGCACCACAGTGCTTGCTGGCTAACTTAACTGGGTTAACCCAGAGGGGGATAAGATGTAGAAGGTAATACAGAGTTATTTGTTTTCCTTGCAAGATGGGCCATGTGTGTTGGTCAAGGGCAAGGCTTGGCACCTCTTTTTTCCCAGGTGGCAAGAAAAAGTCCCTGTCCTGGTGGCACTGAGGGGGTGTCAATGGTGGGAAGCAGGGAATGGAATCACTGTGGCCCTGGGCTCAGTGGGCACCAAGCTGAGGGTGGGAGCACTGCTGTAACCTCTTTGTGACTCTGGTAACTCAGAACTTTCCCCACAGGCAGAGTATGAGCGCAACTACCACATCTTCTATCAGCTCTGTGCCTCCTCAAGCCTTCCAGAATTCAAAGATCTCGGACTAAGTAAGTACTGGAACCTCCCTGTGCCCTGGTGGCTGTTGCCTAGATCTGATGGCAACAGCAAAACCTGGTGAGGTTAGAAATTCAGGTCACTGGTGAGGTCACATGAGCCTGTTCAGTGGGAAGAGGTGAAGGGAGATGAGCTTGAAGGGCTTCTTCAAGCTTCACCAGGGATGTGGCACCTGGCATGAGGGTGGTGAGGCCCTGGCACAGGTTTCCAGAGGAGCCGTGGCTTCCCCTGGATCCCTGGCAGTGTCCAAGGACAGGTTGGACGGGGCTTGGAGCAACCTGGGATAGCGGAAGGTGTCCTGACTGTGGCAGCAGTTGGAACAGGATGGTCTTTAATGTCCCTTCCAACCCAAACCATTCCAGGATTTTATAAAAATTTACAGCAGAGGCACAGTGAAACTTTGTGCCAGCTGATGCAGGGAGATCATGTGTTAATATTGTACCAAGCTTGCATAAGGATGTGTGTTTTAAATCCAGTGTGAGTAGGGGTGGATCTGGCCAAAGTTTTGGCAGAAGTGGTTGTGTGCTTTGAATTCATTGTATTTTTTTTCAATGGTTAACTCCTGAAATGGGTTAGAGTTCTTTTCCAGAATTTGCAGCAAAATCTCTGTAGAACACCTGATTCAGAGGGTTTGCACTTGCAGCAGGAGGTGCAGAGATGTACTTTAATTATTCTTTTATCTTGAATATTTGCTATTGCTTTGAAAAAGTAGCACGGCTTTAAATAGGCTTTTCCAGTATTTAAAATAATGAGC
Organism: Pachyramphus minor; assembly: GCA_013397135.1. Lineage (NCBI taxonomy): Eukaryota > Metazoa > Chordata > Aves > Passeriformes > Tyrannidae > Pachyramphus > Pachyramphus minor. Next base: position 82,323 of record VYXB01003568.1, on the reverse strand, counting down.
AAGGCAGGCTGTGATCCCAACAACCTCTTGAAGAGGTTTCCATCCTGGCTACAGAGGAATGGCAAATCCAAGAGAGAGTTTTCGGTTTCTGGGTAATTCTGGGCTTCTCTTTCTGGCTTTTTGTGCCACTGAAGGTGTACTGCCCACACAGAGCATGTCACTTTGAGCACTTTCAAGAGTTGCTGCCATGTGGTTACGTGCTTCATTTCTGCAAAGATACCCTGAGTAATGGTGATGTCTGCTGGCATCTTAAAATTCAGACACAAATGCTTTCAGCTCAGACTGGGATATGAGCTGATGTGTGAGAGCTCCAGCTGTGCAACCACCTCTCTCATCCTGAGAACATGTGGATCAGAGGAAACAGCAGTCTTACTCATCACAGCTCTCTGAAAGCATCGTCTATATTGGTGGTGACTGGTAATAGTGTAGGCTGAGAGGTCTCTGCTCTGCTGGTGTATCATCCAAGATGCAAAAACATCTTTGTGCTGTTGTGACTGTGGCTCTCAACTTCTCAATTCCATGGCAACAGCTGGTGGTGTAGGAGGCAGTGGGTGCCAGGGCAATTAGCCTCCAAGGGAGCCTTCATGGGTCATTTTTTAATCAAAATTTGGTATTGTCAGTGCACATCAGTCTCCAGCTGCACTTTTCAGTGGTGCTTGTGCGTTTGCTGTGTCACGTCGTGCACAGGTGTCCACCAGGTCAAATGCAGCACTGGAAAAGGAGATGATTCTTTCCAAAGTTGAAGGTGTGTGTCCTTGGTGTTTCCTCCACTGAGACCTTTCAACAGCTTAAAAATGCCTCTCCAAAACGTTTTGGTAGCTGGCAGATGTGGGGCTGCTCACACAGTCTGTGGGTGCTGTGAGCTGCTCTTGTTGGTGTGATGGAGGCTCTGTCTTGACCTATGGAATTGCTGGTTCTGGGCAGTGTCCTGTTAGTGCAGGTGTGCACAATTCACTTATTTTTCTTTCTCTTGAGTGATTCATTTTTTTTTCATTTCCAACTTTGCCTCAGATTTACTAGCCTGCATCTCAAGATGGCTAGTCAAAACTCAAATTTATTTCCTCGTGCGAGCTGTACTTACCTTACATGTCAGCCTTTTCTCCCTATGACTTATACAAAACAAGGGGCCTCTTGCTGTGAAAATCCACCATTTATGAGACATGGAGGAGGATTTATATTTTTCCTTATAAAAAATGAGAGCTTTGGCTTCTCCTTTGGCCCTTGCACAAAAGAAGAGTTGTTGTTACTCTCTTGTATGTTGCAGAATACTCTAAAACAGAAAATCTCTAAATGTATATGAGCCCAGCAGAGCAAACCAGTGTTGCTCAGTCAGAGTGATCCTAAAGGCTTAATCCAAAACTAGAAGGTAAATATTTGACTTAAAATGTTGGTGTGCAGTGCAAGTGTCTTTTGAAGTGTGGTGTCTGATTTTACGATGCCTCGGCAGTGGTGCAAAGCAGGAATGTGTTTTAGTTGTTTGCAGTGAGTCAAAGGGTTTATGTGGTTGTTAAAGTAATTATACATGCATTGAAATGTAAAGATTGGAGTCAGTTATACCAGAGATGACTTGAGGCAGGAACAGATCTCAATGTGGATGTTTAAAGTTGGAAGCTGGTGTCGCGGTCTCATCAACCACCACCAGCTGTGGGTGCATCTTGCAGAGTGATGTGCAGCAACAGCACGTTGTTAATGTGATGTGTTCCATTGTGGGCTGGATGAGCTCCTGTTGTGCTGGGGGACCAGGATGGACATTGTCTACCTGACCCCAATCAACGTTTTCTGCCCCTTATTCCTGATGCTCCGTTAATGAGCATAATTACCTAAACCTCTGGGTCGCTGGGCTTTGTGTGCCAAAAAGAATTAAATGTTTTTCTTTACAGCTTGAAAGTACAGCTAATGCAAAAGCCTATGGGAGGGCAGGGAAGGGACAGGGAGCTTCTGGTGGCAATTTGAGTCAAAAATTGCAGATTGCAGTGATTTTAAAGGTTAACAGTAGGCTGATGTGGAACACACAGTAGGCTTTTTCTCTTTACATTCATGATGCTTGGGAAATATGTTTATGTTAGTGAATGTTTTTTGGCAAGTCACTCCTACCCACTTCAAGACAGGCTGAGGCTGGTGCTGAGAACCCATTCTGGGTGGGATGGGGATGCTGTCCACCTTCTGGGCTCCCCCAACCCTCCTGTGGGCCGAGCTCTGGCTATGCCAGGACTCAGCCCAGCAGCCTTGGGCACACACCTTAATGGAATTGGCCTCAAGTAAGCCCTTGTTTTAAGGGGGGGTGTGATTGCATGTGCAGCTTTTTAAAGTGGATATAAGCCCTGTGCTCTCTTTTTGTTGTATTTGCATTTGGAAATACCTCTCTGTCTCCACACGATTTATTGGTGTTGTCCTGAAATAACTTGGCTAAAGCACAGATGTTTACATGGCATAATGCTGGCAACTGCAAGCCATTCTCCATTCCCTTTGCTCCCAAGGTTTAAGGCTTTACATGGGGAAGATGTTAAAGCATCTGAATCAGTCATGGGTGTGTTTAACAGGATGAAAAAATATTGAAAGCGGTAACCTCAGTATCTGAAATTATCTTCATCCCTGTGATGGAGCAGTTATTAGAATACCAAATTTACCACAGCACTGGCCTGACTGAACTTGCTTTGAATGGGGAAGAGGTTTCATCACTGCAAGAAGTAGTTACAGTCTCTTATCAAGGTTCTACTCCATCCATTTCTAAGTAACTGTGGTTTGAAGGAGACAGGTGCCCTTTGGGGAGCATCCCAGTCCATGTTCCAGGGGGCAGCTATGGGGGGTGAATACTGCTTGATGATATATTTCTCCTCTTTCTTCTTTCCCAGCCTGTGCCGAAGACTTTTTCTACATTTCTCAGGGAGGTGACACGTCCCTCAATGGTGTGGATGATGCTGACGACTTTGAGAAAACCAGGCATGCCTTCACCCTGCTTGGTAAGGGTTTGGTCTGCCTGGAGCCTGCCCAGCAGAAGTCTCTTGCAATTGTTTTCAGTGTTTTACCTGAATTATAATGTTCCTGTTGACCTAGTTGGCTTTACTTTGTTCTTCAGTATGAGCTGCAGAAGTGTTTCTTTCAGCTGTCTGCAAAGCAGCGGTGAAATAGAGAAGGACACGGAATTTAAGAGCAACTTAACTAAACCATTCAGAAAGCAAAGCTCTGCTGCAGCTATTTTTTACACTTGTTTACAAGCAGGAAAAGAGCAATTACTCTGCAGTTCAATCTGTGTTGGGGCTGAGGGTGATGTCACTTCTCGGACTATCACAGTTTTGTACCAAGTAGCTGATTTCCTGGAAATAATGAGCTGAGTACATCCCTGCTGTGCAGAGTCCATGTCTGCGTGGCAGCTGCAAAATCTGTGGCATGCTGCAGTGGAGCAGTGCTGTAGCCTGCCAGCAGCAGTGGCTGTTGTAAAGGAAAAACAATTTTTGCTGGGGAAAACTTTTCTGGTTTATTAATATTTATCTGAAACCATGTTTTTAAATCCTGTTCAGTCTCAGTGCCTCTCAGTTGCATTTCATCTGTTGTGAGAGGAGCTCATGATGTTCACAGCTGGCTGTGAAATCCCCTGACCAGCTGTGCCAACAATGAGCATGGGCACTCATTTCAAGCATTGGAAGTGCAAGTGCTTCCCAAAAATTTGTCCTGTTTGTGTTCAGATGGGCTCAATCTCTTTTTCTTTGGCATGATAGTGGGGTTCTGTCATTACCCTCTTCTTGTACAGCTTCTGTGACTTCTAACCGTTACCTACTCAAAAAAATAAGGTTTCTGTTTGCTCCAGATTTGCCCACAGGACTGTAATCCCCGGGGAACTCTCTTTCCATCCCCTTGGCATGTGTAGTCACTCTTTCTTCCCCTTTTCCACCCCCTCAAGCTGCCCCCCTCTTTCCCTGCTGGTGCCTGGGAAGTACTGTGAGAGCATCTTCCTTTGCTGCCAGTTTGATGATGTTTTCCTTCTCTTCACATGCTTCCTCTGGCTCTGCCTTTCCTCATTTTTCCCTCAGTGTTTCTCAGCTCTGTTTCTGTTCAGGGCCTGGTGATACTGCTACTGCACTTTCCAGTCTTTCCTTTCTATGTGTAATAAGAAGTCAGATTTATCTGCAAATCCCCACCCTAGCCAGGCTTAACTCCAATTAATGATTCCAAGTAACAGCAGAGCATTGCTCCTTTTAGTAACCTTGAAACCTTTCTCACAGTGCTGATAACAGCAAGGTCCCGAGAGAGAGAAAGGAAAGCTCTGGGTAATCCAGAAACCAGCAGGTGATGTCTCGGACCTTGGGTGGATAATTAGGACACCAGCCCTGAACACAAAAGGGACACAGAAACCCAACTGGAATGCAAAAAGAATGCAAGATACGGCAAGAAGGCCATGTGCAGGCTGCTGCTGAGAGAAGCCCCTACTTGGAATGCCTGTAAATCCTGCCAGAAAAATATATAAAGCATGACATCTCACACCTCCAGTAAAGACTCACAACACGTAGCTCTTTTTGAGGCACTGGGGAGAGTAAGGGGCAGAGTTCCACACCTCCTCCCTGGTGCCTGGCTGTATCCAGCTGTAGCACCAGTGTGGAGGCGTTTGTGCATCGTGTGCAGGCCTTTAATTTTCCCTTCTGTTTGTGGGACACTGGCAATATGTTGTAATTTCTGTGCTTCAGTTGTCAGCCTACTATGATCACAGAAAACAACTCCTTGTGCTGTAAAGGCGACAGAGCTCTTACAGCTCTGACCCTGTTTGATCATTATGGAGCAGCATCCTTGGTTTTGTGTGTATTAAACCCATCTGTGTTAAAATTGAGTGTTTTCAGTGTGTTGATTGGAACAAGTCTTATAATTCTGAGAACTGGCAGCCTGGGAAGGAAATCAAACTGAAAATTGCTGTTTGCTTTCTGATGTGACAATCAGCTATCAATTGTTCACGCAGGAGTGAAGGAGTCTCATCAGATGACCATTTTTAGGATAATTGCGGCCATTCTGCACCTTGGGAACTTGGAAATCCAAGTGGAACGAGGCAGCGAAGCCTGTAGTCTGTCGGTAGGTGACTGGCTGGAATGGGGCGTGTGGGGAGTTTGGTATGCTCATAAACCAGGCCATGTTGGATGCATTGAGCTTCACAACAGTATGCTTTAGTAGAAAGCCCTTTTCCTCCTGGTTTTCTTTGCCTTTTTTTTTTTTTTGGAAGCACGTTGTAATTTTCTAATTACTTTGTTTTTCCCTGGAGATAGTGTGTTGCTCCTCCTCTCTGGCCAGCCTGTAGGCAGGATCATCCAAAGGTTATCGTCTTACATCCCAACACATCTTTAACTCTACCTGCTTCCCTAAAACACCTGGTGCACAATGTTGGGGAACAGTGACTCCACCAGCAGAAGGTGTGATGCCCTAAAGCCACTTTCCTACAGGCAAAGCCATGGAGCTGCAGCTTGTGATGCAGCCAGTCCAGTATCCAAAGGAGCACTGCACAGTGCAGCAAGAATAAATAATGCAAAACATGCCTTAGTGGTGATTTTTCTGTTTCTGTGTTTGTTCAGAGGTAGAGGGGGAAAAAGGGCAATTATTTGGAAAATACCATCCTGTAAATGATCATTGCATCTCAGGCTGGGTAGTTTGTTCCTAATTAAAGTATCAAAATGGGTTCTGCACACAGTTTTAGTGTTACCCTTGAGATCCCTTGGTGTTTGATGCATTAGGTGCTGTGGTAATTTACTTGATATTTGCCAACATGGATATGTTGAAAGAGGTCTGCTTTGACAATGTTGAGTTCTGTTAATGAACTTCATGTTGTTTAATTATCTGCAGATGTAATTGCAAGGTATTAAGTCAATTCTGTTATGCCTTTGAATCTGTAGTCAAAAAGGTATGATAGCAGTAAAGCATCCTAGAATTCTCATAAAGTGCACTTTTATTCTCCATCTCCAAATCCATTCAGCATTTGTATGTGCACATATCTAACTCGAAACAGCTTACGTCCTTTACTTATATATTATTACACAGAAGAAAAGGAAATTGTTTTCCCATTTTCCCAAAGACAGTGCCCACTATCTTAGCAGAATAGAGACTGAGAACTGCCTTGCCTTAGTTTGATGGGGGGAAGAAATACATTGCACTAGAGAAAATGAAGTTCACATATAATTTTATTAATTGTTCAAAGCCCAACCCCTTCTGGTAATGCACAATTTATAACCTTATTACTCAGAATGGAGTTAGTTTCTAAAAGGTGTAATGGCAAAGCCTAAGCTTTAGCTTAAGAGCTTAATCCAGGCTGTTCTGATGGAGTGTGTAGTTGCAGCTCAAGGAGCAGTAAAGTCCAGGATGCCCTGTCCTGTGGAAATCTGCTCTTAGTGAAAACTGAGCCATCAAAGATAACCAGAGCTGAGCCATGGTGCCCCTGTTTGGAGCTCCGTGTGAGCTGCTCCACTCATGTCCATGAGGACTGGCACAACTGGATGAGTGTCATTGCTTTTCCATTCCTGCCAACCACAGAGAGACACATCCTCTCCCTAGGTAGTCATGGAACGCTGCTAATTCCTTGCAGAGATCTTGGGGGTTAAAACTCCCATTTGGGGTGTCACCAACCTGCTGACTTTGCTTCTCATCCCCCTCTCCCAGAGCGAGGACGAGCATCTGAAGAACTTCTGCAGCTTGCTGGGCGTGGAGCTCAGCCAGATGCAGCACTGGCTTTGCAACCGCAAACTCGTCACTACGGCCGAGACCTACGTCAAGAACATGCCCCTGCACCAGGTGGTGAACGCCAGGAACGCCCTGGCCAAGCACATCTATGCCCAGCTCTTCAACTGGATCGTGCAGCACATCAACAAGGCCCTGCACACCACTGTCAAGCAGCACTCCTTCATCGGCGTGCTCGATATCTATGGGTAGGCATGGTTTCTGACTTCTAGGGCAGTTTAATTTGCCCTTTGTAGTTTGTCTTGCCCTTTATACTTTGTCTTGCCCTTCAGGATTTGTCTTGCTCTTTGTAAGTTGCTTTGCCCATCGTAATTTGCCTTGCTCTTCTTGCAAGGCACTCTTGACCTCAGCTTGTGCAAGGTGATGGGAATGATGGGAAAGAAGCACAAAAAAGCACCGTCATGTGTGGTTTGAAGTTTGGATCCACCTTTAGGTTGTACAGTCTGACCCCAAAACAGTTCTGTTTGAGTGCTGGCTTTTGGGATTTACCTCCTGTGCTGTTATCATTTGGGATTTCTGTCTCATGTGCATCGAGCTCAAGATGAGCTCGTGGTAAAGGTGCCAATGCAGAGACCAAAGACTGCACTTGGCTCTGCCTGGCATTGCTCTGAGATCTGAGGAAAGTACTTTGCTTCTTCAGCTGTGAAACCACTGTTGCTGGGCCCTTGTGCCAGTGAGAGCTTTTGGAGGAGTTTGTGAACCTGTGGCAGGGCCATATAAGGTGCAAAAAGCTCTTACAAGGCTTGCAGCCTCAGGGGCAATGAGCTGCTTCAGATTTGGGCTGGGTATCAGTCACTGCCTGGTCTGTCATCCTGGCACTTGAGGGATATGAGAGTTGTTTGTGAAGAGTTCATTTTAGCTGAAGGGCTGCAAAGAAGGGGAAGATGGAGGAGAAAGAAAGGGACTCTCTGTCAGTTACGGGGTTGAAAAGGAGAGAGATCTTGTGGGTTTGGGTTTCACCCTCCACTCTTTCAACAGCATCCTTTTTCTGTCTCTCTGAGGAGCAAGAACAAAAGGAGAAGTCTGAGGTTTCCCAGGGAACCTGTGGCTGCCCCATCCCTGGAAGTGTCCAAGGCCAGGTTGGACGGAGCTGGGAGCAACCTGGGATGGTGGAAGGTGTCCCTTCACATGCCAGGGAGGTCAGAGTAGATGACCTTCAAAGGTTCCTTCCAACCCAAATCATTTGATGGTCCTGTGGTTCTAAATGGGACAGCAGTGGCCTGCTGTGTTCCCTTACTATATTAAAATGCTGAGCTGCTCCTGTTTTGGAGGGGAGGGTGGAATGCATAAGTTGCAGCTGGTCCAGGAACCAGTCCCTAAGCCAGTGCAGTCACTGTGCTTGCTCAGTCCCAAATCTCCTCTCATGCCAGGCTGCTCATAGGGTCTGTCAGACCTAAGTGAACCTGGAGTTCAGAATGAAACCCTGCCAAAGCCAGAAAGCTTTTATGGCTGTAATACCTATACACTTGCCAGAGCTGGATCTTGTGTATAAACCTTCCCATGAGGTTTCTACAGCTGCTGGTGTTTGGGATGCTGATTTTCACATCTGCTGGACAAACACAGCAGCGGAAATGATGCTAGAAGGTGATGGAGCACCCACTCTGCTCATGTCCATCAGCAACTGCTGCCATATGGCAAGGCTTATAGGAGCAGTTCTATCAAGAATGATAAGAATACTGTTCTGTTTGGTTTGGGATTTCAGTAGGTTAGCTTGAGATGGTGAGGTTGCTCTTATAGGCTTGCAAGTTTCTGGGCTCTCCTCAGTAGGTAGCACAGGACCTGAAAGATCTTAATTAACTAAATGGAAATGGCATTGTCTTATTCAAAGACTGTATGAGGTAGAGAAGCTGTTTCCCATAAGTGTCTCCACAGATAAAAATTTCTACAGGCTGGGATGTGATAAAACTTTGACCTGGAGCTCTGTGGGTGATAGTGGGTCAATACAGAAAACTGGATGCCTGAGTTAGGAAATCAGGCTTTCAGAAGTCTGAATGAAAGGAGACTTGAGGATAATGCTCATGAAAGATTAAGCTGGGCTTGAAAACCTGTTAGTGTGGAAGAAAAGCCTCCTTTAGCTGCAGGTCTGTGCATCACATCCAGCGCGTGGGCAAACTGGTGCTTCTACAGCAGTGCTGTCACCACGGGGTGCAGCAGGGTTTTTTTCCACAGGGATCTGCAGGTCCTGTTGAAAGAGGCAGATTTGCAGGGGAAGGGTGTCTGTGTTCTGCCTGTGATGCTTGTGAGAATCTGGTGTCCTAAAAATCCCTTTTGGAAATGGATGTTGCTGTCTAAATGCTGAGTGATTAACTATGCTGGGAACTTGGGTAGTGATGTCCTGACTCTGCAGTCCTTAAAAGCAGCTTGGTTCCCCAGACATGGGTTTTTAGGGAGTTTTAATGCATTTTGCCAAATATTAGGAGTTTTTTCCCAAATGTCTGTTGTTTGTCCTTTTCCTCTGGGAGAGGGATTGAGCTCTGAGAGAGGATGTAGAGGCTGTAGAATTTGCCTCCTAACTTTCTAATGCTCAACTTTGCATCCCTAATTCTCTGTTAACATTGAGGTGACGGGGTGCAGCATTGAAAGCCTTCCTGTACTTATTGAAAGCACATTATTTGCCACAGCAGCAGTACTGCAATCTCTGTGAGGAGTGGGTTCACGTGGCGTTCCTGAACTTGGCAGGGACGACTTGTTTTTGCTGTGTCAATGGAAGTGTGAACACCCAGGTGGCCAGCTGTATGCTGGACTTATTTAAAATGAACTTTAAATATTTTAGTATACACCCTGGTGCTACAGCGGATTTAGGAGATACCAACCACACAGCAGAATAGGGAGCAGTAGAAAAACCAAAATATAATGTTTGCCCCCTGAAGTTTACTGCCTCCAAGCTGGATGTGCCTTCTGGGGAGTCACAGGGATGGGCTGGAGTGGTCAATATGCTTATTTTTTGCACCAAGATCTAGTGCACTAAAATAAATAGAAACCCAACAGCCTCTGATTTGCTTTTCCTATCAGAGTGTTGCCTTGGTGCAGTCACTCTGAGCTGGTGGGACCCCCTGGCCAGCACACATGTAGAGCTGGTGACTGATCTGCTCTGTCAATTAGCAAATTGAGCTGGTGGAGTCCCTTAATAAGCAATTTAGTGAGATCTCCCTTGGAGAGCACTCACTGAGAAGGTTCATAAACCTCATCTGGTGTCTCTGAAGTGGATATAAAGTTCCTACTCTGATTTCTTTCCTTCTTGTAGTCATGCTCTCATTATGTTTTTCCACCAGCTCACCGTCCCTCGTCATCTATATTTTAATTACATTTTTTCTTGCCCCGGTGCTGTGTCATGAACCTGCAGGAGCTTCCAAGGAGCCTTGGACAAGTCACATCCCTCTAGCTGCAGGAGCTGGAGGTGCCAATCTGCTTGGCATGATGGCTGTGCAACCAAGATCAAACACAGTGGGAGCTCTTCAAGGACATGCTCAGCACTGAGGCTCAGGCCACGTGCTTAGTATAAACATTTGTTGTCCCAGAGGCCAGATTTGTTAAAGACTGTAAGGGAAAGAATTGAGTATTCTCTGCTCAGCACAGGCTGCACCAACTCGGGAGGCAATGCCAGCCCTGGACAGGCAGAGGGGAAGCAGTCCCAGGTTTTCTCAAGGGCTCTGGGACTGATAAAAGCACAAAAGCAGCTCATTTCTCCCATTCTCCTTTTCCTTTTGCCTTTTTGTGTTGTATTTCCCCAAGGTCTCAAGCATTTTATGTGGTGAGGGCATTGTCACCTGGTAATACCTGGGGAATAACTGCATGACCTGGATAACAGCAAGGTAGTCCTCAGAAAGCAGCAGAAATACTGATTATTTTTGGGAGGGGTGGTGATAAAAAGAGGGCTTCATTTAAGATTGTTCTGCCAGCTCCTACAGTGCCTATTACTGAACAATTATTTAGCCATGTATTTATCATTACAGCAGCTTACTCATTAAACACAGGGAGCCTTCCCACTTCTCCCCTTATTTTAATCCTTACAGTCACGTGTCAAAGATTTCCTTCCCTCTTCCCCCTTCCAACCATGCCTTGAAAATAGAAATAAATAAAAAACAATTCCCTGTGTAGCTGAAAAGGTTTTCTTTGGTTTTTTTAAGAGCAGGCTGGCTCCCTGTGCCTGTCTGTGGATGTCATGTGCTTCAGCCCCAGAGGCTCTGCTGGTTCTCTGCTACTTACCTGCAGTTACTAAAACTGCATATTTTTTCCCTTCTAATTGTGACTAGGAAGCCAGTTTTGAGCTTGGTTTAAAGTCAATCTGTGGAAAGGTGGGATAATGATTTGGTGAGTGGAGTTTTGGAAGCTGGTGAAGAGAGGGCTCAGTGAGTCCAGCTCCAAACTTCCTCTAAGGAACATGGAATTGGAGCTGAAATCATCACTTATCCCCTCTGCCTTCCAGAAGTTGCTTGCTCACATGTGTCCAGGTTTTGTGCTAACAGGGATGCAGTACAGAAGCTATAATTACAAATTTAATACCTTCTTTTTCTCGTACCTTGAATTGCATTAAAAATAGCGTGTTGGGTCTTTCAGGACAGCGGCTCCTGTTTCTTCATCACCTTTGCAGTGAATATATTTGGACTTAATATTTCATAATATTTTACCCCAAGAGAGGCTGTTAACATTTCTTGTCTCAGACAGCACTTCTGCCTGATGGGCAGGAAGCTGCAGTTCGTGCCAAGTATCTCATTCGTGCATAGCAGGAGAGACCTCTTGAATCCCTTGAGCTGTGCCAAGGAGAGAGAGATGTTTTGAGGAATAAAGTGTGGATCTGGGATAGAGGGAATGCAAGCAGACAGTTGAATACCTGGTGTTCCCCGCCACACAGATGACACCGTTGCAGGAAAAGAAAAAAAAAAAAAAAAGTAGATTTTGAGACAAAACAACACTTAATGCTGATTTATTCATTGCTTTGCAGGTTTGAAACTTTTGAAGTGAATAGCTTTGAACAGTTTTGTATCAACTACGCCAACGAAAAGCTCCAGCAGCAGTTCAACTTGGTAAGGTCAGCTTGGAAATGTTCCACAGAACTTAGCAGAAAATGTAACAAGGCAAGATTGTTGCATGTCTGGCTTCTGTTTAATGGCATTCACCTGCAGCGTGGACAGATCCCATGGCCAGTATGGATGTAGTCCCTGGGATACCTCTCTCCCAGGCATTGCATTGAAATGGCACTAAATATTCCCATCACATTGAAAAATGTTGCTCAGTTGATGTATAAGCTTGATACTGGAAATAGGTTTTATGTTTTATGCAAAGGTTCACTGGGGTTTTGAGTAAGCATATCATTTGCCTTTTTCTTGCTGTAGTTTCAGTCCTAAAGCAAAATCTGGATGGTCTTGTGCCAGGTCCTGATTTCCAGTGTAAGTTAAAGTATGGGTGTGGTAACCTGCCCATTAAGTGTGGCTTAAACCTGTGAAATGAAAACTCTGTATTAAATAGCAGGACTGGACACATTCCCCACTTTTCACTTGGACATGCCTCACAAAACCTGGAGATTTTCCTGTTTTGTTAGAAACAAGTGCTTGCCTGCACTGGAAATGAAACCAGTAAGGGGGTTGTCTTCTGTTTTGGTTATAAGCAGGCAAGAAATTACTATCAGTTCCAGGATGCAAGGGAAAACTTGTTAAATTTGAGCAGCTAAGTACTGCAGATTAGTTTGGCCTTTGAAACCATATCATATGCATGACCATGAACATTTGCAGTCTATCTAAGGCATCAGATAGATCACCACTGCTAAAAATGAAAAGTAAATTATGGATTGTATTTGCACTATTCATATCTTACTTGGTATGTCTAACTATCACTTCTGAAGCTTATAAATTCAAACTCCAAAATGACATGTTTGAAGAGATTTTAAAAAGCTATCTTTGAAGTGCATTTGAAAAATCATTTTTTAATATGCTTTAGAGTATCTCAGAAATATCCAGAGACAATTTATCTGCTTGGCCAGAGGTCTGAAATACATGAGCCATGTAGAGGCTTCCCCTCCCCCCACCATTCTTTTTTTTATTATACATTTTTTTAAATAAGAGGCTGCAGTAGAAGTGTCCCTGATTTGGTCAGATACTGCTGCTGATATCCCTTCTAGGACAGTGGGTGCTCTTTTTGAAGCAGATGGGGGGACACACTCTCAGCCCTGGCTGAGCTCCTGCTGCAGGTCACTGCTTTAATCAGCAGAGCAATGAAGGAGAGGGGGATTTTTGTCAGCCCAAGAGATATATATGTCATTGCCACTTCAATATGTGGCTTCCACCTTAATGTAGTGACAGCTTCAGTCATTTTCTAGTGAAAGTCATTTACAGCCTTATTTTCCCCTGGCCTGTGGTTTCCTAGTGTAATGCTTTTATTTTCCTTGCCAGAAGCTAAATTGTGTAAATGGCAGAGCCTGCACAGGCTGAATGTGAGGGTACCTAAGGCCTCTATGACTTCTGGATGTCCTCATGGAATACTGCACTCCAATGGGGACAGGGGGTGGATGTGGAAGGGGCTGGCTGGGATCACAACCAGTAACTCTGCTGTTCTTCCACTCTCAGCACGTGTTTAAACTGGAACAAGAAGAGTACATGAAGGAGGGAATCCCATGGACTCTCATAGACTTCTACGATAACCAGCCCTGCATAGACCTTATAGAGGCCAAACTTGGGATCCTGGACCTGCTGGATGAGGAGTGCAAGGTAAAGAGTGTTTTTCTGTGAGGCTTTAACCTGAGGGATCTTGCAAGAGGGTAAACACCTCCTTCACGTGTGTTGCTGGGGTGCCTGTGGCAGGGGAAGGCTGTTGGCATTTGCTTTGCTTTAGAACACTTCAGGGCCTCCTGGGCAGGTGTTTGGCACCAGCCTGGTACCTGATCTCACTGTGTGCTGCCAGTGCTTATGTTTTTGGCCCAGCTGAACTTAGGAGTAGCCATTGCTCCAGACTTGACTGCTTTGGTGTTACCCAGGAGCTGGAGTTCCTCACTGTCTCAAGCCTTATTTTGTCTCAAGGGAAATCTGAGTCCTCTTGCAGTAGCTATTTGGGATGAAGCTGATTGCATTCAGTGCACAGACTTCAGAGACTTGTAATGTTGGAGAGCAGTTTGCTCTCTTGTGCACTCTCTGTCTTTCTCATACTGGCCAAAGCTAAATCTTGTTTAAAAGTTACGAAAGGCCAGAGTGGCAAACCTTCATGAGAATCCATAAGAAAGGTTGGACTCCTTATTCACTCCCTGTTCAGTCATGAATTACCAAATATACCTAGGAACAAGAAGTGTCAGATGGGAGATTTTCTTGAGAAGTTGGGATGCCTGTTTTGAAGGTCTTTGATGCTGAAGATGTCCTGCTGGAAGGGGATGGGAGCAGCCTTCCTGCTGGATGTACCTGCCCTGAGGAGCCTCAGGCTGGTTTTGCTAAGGTTTGATCCAGCAAGTTCTCCTTGGGAAGAGTTTCCATTGAGACTTGGATATATTCTGTGACTGGAAATGTCTTACTGGTTGTGGAAGACCTTTGAGCATTTTTGAACAAAGGCAGGGAGGGATAAGACAAAGGGTGATGAGAGAGCTGAAGTAGGGAAGGGGTCCTGGCCAGGATAGCCAAGGTGATAAGAAGGACACAAGGAATTCCTGTTGGCTCTGTGGGATCCATGAGCAGAGGACAGATCAGGTGGCCCGAGAACAGGAATGTCATGTTGCATCAGAAGGAAAAGGTTTGGATCCATTATTTAAACTAATGCCTCTGCTGGGATGGATTTAAGGAGGTGTATGACCTGTCCTTTTCTGGGAAGGGGGTGCCCTGTCAAGTGTTTGCTCTCCTCCAAGTGACAGGGCTGCCTTCCCAGGCACAATGGGGCTCTCCCAACTGCCCATCCCCAGCTCAGCAGGGATACAGATGCTCCATCTATCTCCTTGTGATGAGCCAGAGTTGGGGCTTCAACTTTTCGAATCCTCTCTCAAGAGGACTCCTTAAAAATGAGAACAAATTAAACTTAATTCGATGTCCTTAAAAATAGCATCTCAGCCAGTGCTGGCTTGGAAGGAGGTCAAAGTGTTTCCTTGACATTCAGTACCATTTCTTCTGGTTTCTGGGCTATTAGGGATGTTAAATTTTTCAGTCTCAAACTGTCTCCTGGATAACTTTGAGGACCTTAAATTTCTCTTGTGTCTTGTTGGGAGTAACACCCTGGGCTCCTCTCTGGGGCATGTGGCACTGGTTGCTGCTGGTGACAGTGCATTAGACAGAGCAACTCCCATGCACCACTAGTAATATGGGCAACTTTGCTGCATATCCACCTGGTACTTCTTTTTTCATCCGTGCTTATTTTTTTTTAGCAAAGAAAAAAAGAAACACAAGATCTATTCTCCCCCCACACACAAAATGCCAATTATCTGGTTATTTACCTGTCAGTGGGGGTTGCTGTCATTAGTCAGAGGCCCTTATTGTAGGCCCTGTAATCACCTCTTTTGTAATAACCTGTAAGTGTTCTCCAGCTTTATGAAAATTTCAGCAAAACCTGTCAACTGAAAGCAGCAGTTTATGGATGAAAACCTTTACCCCCACGGAAGTGTCTCACCTCTCAGGGTGGGACCACAATAGGGTAATTGCACATCACCTCGTTAGGACATACAGTGGGGCATAAATGTACTCTGGGATTTGAAAGGGCATCAGGGGGATCCTGGCTACATAATGACTCACTGGCACAAACACAGAGGGTTTGTCACTAATGTTCTTGCTTCACAGTATGGATTATTATTTTTTTTTTAAATCTTTAATGTGTGGATGGGGAGGAGGTGGCTGGGAACGTGCTGAAGCAGTTCAGCTAGTGAAGGTCATATGAGAGTCTGTTCCTGTTTGGAGAAAAATTGAAACAGGAATCAGCAATGAAAGAGAGGACTCTTGAACTGGGATTGGAGTGTTAAGGACTAAACCTTCCTTATGAAAGCAAATGAGAAAACCCTTAGTTCTTAAAAAAAGATCTTAAGATATAGAATCATAGAATGGTTTGAGTCAGAAGGGACCTTGAAGCTCATCCAGTTCCGCCCCTCTGCCACGGCAGGGACATTTTCCTCTATCCCAGGTTGCTCCAAGCCCTGCCCAACCTGGCCTTGGACACTTCCACGGATGGGGCAGCCACAGCTTCTCTGGGCAACCTGTGCCAGGGCCTCACAGGGAAGACTTTCTTCCCAATATCCCACCTGACCCTGCCCCCTGGCAGTGTGGAGCCATTCCTCCTTGTTCTGTCACTTCATGCCTTTGTGAAAAATCCCTCTCCAGGAGGGAGACGTTTATGGTTGGTGTTTTTTTTAAATACCTTTGAAATCTTAGGATTTGGAAGCTTTTGTAGAATTGTTAAGGTTGGAGGTGGCTTCTGGAGCTCTTTTGGTCCTACCTTCAGTTAATGCCCTTGGTCTGCCCAAGAATCCTTATAATCTCCACGGACTGTGACCTATGTCCTCTGCTAAGTGACTGTGGAGTTCTTGAACTGCCTTTTTCCTGTTCCCTGCACTGGAGTCTCATCTCCCTGGAGCTTTTGGAACCTCTTGGGTTTGCTTTGGCCTAAAAAAGTGTCAGAGGAACAGCAAGAGTTCCATACACCATGAAGGTGTGACGTTGAAGTGCTCAAGCACAAACTGATGAGCCTGAAGAGATGGGAAAGGGCAGAAGGGCATCAGCAGAACCTCCTTGTGGAGAGCTGTGAAGTGAGCATGGAGTCACCACAGGACAAAGTGAGGTGGTGGGAAATAATTTGGGATAAGAAAGTCCTTGAGGAGAGCAAGGAGATGAACATACAGCCTATCAGAAGAAATGAGCATGAAGGAGGTAGGCTGTCCTCTGAAAATTCAGCTGTGAGAGGGTTGCTTGGATGTCTGAAATGCATTTAGGTTATGGTTGCACTTAGTGTGAAGGAAGTTACATTGGTGGAGGGGGCAGCACAGTTTTTAGGAAGAATTTGAAGGTTTTGAGGTTTGAGATGTGTGAGGGGTGAGAGTGCACTCTGGAGAGGTGCAACCAGCTGGGGTTGGTTTTTCAAGAGACTTAAATTACCCTCAGAGGAAACAGAAAACTCTCTGAGAAATGCGGTCAAGTCTCTGTGTCAAAGTGGGATGAGTTGTCCTGCTTTTCAGCCTGAAACTACTTGCCCTGTGGGAGTGCTGCATGTCTTCCATGTGCTTCCAAGCACATGGAAGTGCCTTGGACATGGCTTTCAGGGGCACAGTGTGATTCTTGGGTGGTCCTGTGCAGGGCCAGGAGTTGGACTTGATGATCCTTGTGGGTCCCTTCCAACTCAGGACGCTCTGTGACTTTGCAATTTGGGAGTACAGTCAGAAGTTGCTCTGAATGCTCAGGTTTCTCCATAACGTGTCCTGCAGCCTCACTGCTTTCATTATTTTGCCTGTGCTGTTGGGATAGGAGTGGGAATGAAAATGTTAATGAAAAAAACCCCCTGTCCATTAGCACGAAATGCATTGAAAAGGGTTCAGTCAAGAACAGGCTGGTTGGAAGGGTTCACGTGTCAATTGCAGAACAGTTGTCCAAGATTTGTTAGGGATCTTGGTGAAATACTTTCTGCTGAGGAGCAGCCTGACCCCAAGGCTGCCAAAGGGGGATGTTTCTCACAAACCCCACAGACTCCTTCACGTTCTTGAGCTCTTTTGTGGCTCTGTTTTGTGTTTTATGGCACGTTGCCATTGTGTTATGCTGTTAATGTGCCAAATGCATTTTCTAATGTTGTTCAAAAGATGCTCTTTAACCTTTCCCGTGTCCTTCTGTCAAGTGCCAGAAACACTGAAGTCTGTTTCTGGCTGACTGGTTTTCAATCCTGCTTGTCTCCGCTCGTCGCTGTGAGCTTGGGTATCTGAGCAAATGTGTTTTCCTTGTCTGGACTTGTTAGTTTTTTGAGCATCAGAAATGAGCACATCACCTTCCTGTGCTGCTCTGTACTGTCCAGGGGGATTTCTGCTCCACGAGCAGAGGTTGGACCTCTGGGCTTTCCTTTCGGGTGGGCCGCCCGATCCGATGGCAGAACAACCTCCCCTCTGTCATGCTGTCAGCTTTGATGACTTTAAAGTCAGGCACATCACTTGCACTGGAACGTGTCTCTGGAGTGCAGAGGAAGCCCAGGCTCTTTTCAGGCTTTAACTTGTATTGCAGCTAAGGACAAAAGAAATAATATGTAAATGGCTTTGAGAGGGTTCACCTTTAGATCATTAGGTTTGAATCGCAGAATCCTGGAATGGTTTGGGTTGGAAGAGATCTTAAAGACCACCTCTGTCCAACCCCCTGCCATGGTGGGGCATGAGCTCCCACTAGAGCTTCAAGCCCCGTCCAGGGTGGCCTTGAACACTCCCAGGGGTCCAGGGGCAGCCACAGCCTCTCTGCCCTGTGCCAGGGCCTCACCACCCTCACAGCCAGGAATTCCTTCCCAATATCCCATCTAAATCTACCCTCCTTCAGGTTAAAGCCAATGACCTTTGTTATTTTTATGCATTTAACTGTCCCCGTGTTGGAGGTGATGGTGAAAGGAATCTCAGCCTTTAGTCCAGGCAGCTCCTCAGCTGGCTGGTGATCTTGGTGGGTTCCTGCTCCTGGGGTGCAAAATGGGCTGTGGGGTGACCCTGCCCGTGCTGAGTGGATTTGATTTTGGTTGCAGTAGCTCCTGACAGCTCAGAGGACAGTGCATGGAGGGATTACACTGTCCCACCAGTTTTGTGAGGAGTGACAGAGGCACGACAAGGAGGACAAGCAGAAGCAGTGACCTTGTGCACTATTCCTGGTACAAGTTTTACCTTGTTTAAAGATTCCATACAAAACTTGCAAGGCAGTCACTTTTTGTCTTCCCCAGCCCCTAAAAAAGAGATGAGATAGTCTCTAAGTAACTTTCTCAGTGGCTCTAAAGGCCTTAAGCTGCCAAGCTAATACCAAAAGCTGTTATAGTAGCGCAGATAATGGCCCTGTTAGTTTTTATCTCTGAAACTTGGTCCTGCTCAGGTGCTCCTCAGGCAGCTAAAAATACCCTGGCTGCAGGACAGTGAGCAGGGTATGGCAAAAACCTCTTTTTGGGAGGCAGGAGTGAGGCCTTTGAAGTTCAGCTCTGAGATAAGCAGGTTTCTCAGCCAAGTGGATGGCCTAGAAGAGAGCTGGTGCAGTGTAAATCTGCTCTCTGCAGCATCCTATGGCTCAGGTACTCCTGTTCTGCACTTGTGACTTAGTCATGGGCAGGAGGTACATAATGATAACTCCAGAAAGAATGTCTTTTACATATAAATATTAAACATAACTGACGAAAAGAAACACATCTGCATTTATATAACTCCATAGTTTAAACATGCAAGTCTATCTTGAGTAAATAAAACATGTATATAATTGCATAACTAAGTGCCTTTTTAATATTTATATATACTCTCTGTTATTTCTATGCGTATCCACAATTGGCTACACTTAATACCTGTGAAATATGAATAAATCTGGGAGTCACTGCTGCATTTAATTCATCCCCATTACTGGGGATAGGCAGGAGATGTTTATCCCATTGTCCAGAGCCCTTCTGGTGTGTTTTGGTTTTCTGTCATGAGATCGAAGGCTGCTTCAGAGCAGCACAGAGAAATATTCCTCATCTGTCTCAAGTTTTCCTTCTCACTGTTTGCTGCCCCTATTTCCTCTGTCATTTTTCATATAAAGGCCTATATAAAGTCCTGATGGATGATCCAGAGTTCTCCCTGATGCTGCACAGTTGTTTTGTAGTTTCTAGGCTTTTGTCCCATCTAATTTCAAATGTTGCCTAACACTTCTCTTCCAACTCTCCTCTTTATCTAACCTAAATTATCCAGTCAGTAATTTTTTTGGAATTATGTGTGTGTATGTATGTGCAGCTGTGCCTGTCCTGCTGGCAGTGATCCGTGGGATGGGGATGAACCCCATCAGCTGTGGCCCTCAGCCCTCAAGAGTAACAATTTCACTCCTTGTTTCCTTTGATTTTCAAGGATTTTATTTTGTGCCAAGCTTGTTGGGCTAGAAAAGTACAAAATAAAATATATGTACAGCTAGGTGCTTTCCTCAAATGCCCTTATGATTTTTGGTAACTTTCGGGGCTTTTGACTGGTTAGCAGAGAAGGACCTAAATATATCCTAGAAAAATGAATCTTTATGCGAAGTGTAATGATGTATTTAATATTAAAAATCACAGTGTATTTTTATATGCTGCCATACAGTTGTATATGCTTAGAAAATAATAAAACAAAACAATATTTCCCTGATCTTGACAGTATATTGCATTAACTTAATTTTACCATTATTTAGTGTGTAAAAACTGCAGGTACTGGAGAGGATGGTAAGCTAAAGTAGTCTTTAACTGTTAATTTGTGAAAAGTAGCCTATTTCCGTGCTGCACAGATAGTGCTGTGAGGTGTTTCAGTTTTTTAGGATTTCTCCATTTTCTGCCTTGTTCTTCCAAAGCAATTTCTTGGGCAACACCTCATATCTTGCTGTACCATGGCCAAATTCTTTCAAAGGGTGTCAATTTTGCATCCTGATTTCAGTCTAAATGGGAGGTAGAGGGACTGTTTGGCATCCAGGACATCTGTGGCAAAGGAGATTTGGATGTGTAGGAAGGGGACACGGGAATCATTTGGCCGTGGCAGGACAGGTATGTGGGTCTGAAGTCCCAGCTCTGTGTGTAACTGGGGTTAGAACACCATGGGATTGGAATCCAAGTGATCCCAAAGAGGCAGAAATTTCTTAAGAATTTTAGTTTTATTATTATTCAATTTCAGTATCTAAGAATTATTATTGTACTACCATTATTATTTTTAATGAGATAAACCAGAACTTCCTGCATGTTTTCTCAGGTGGCAGTTTCTGGAAGTATTTGTTCACCAAAAATAGCACTAAAAAATTAATTCTGGTGGCCAAGCAATTAATGTAACTTAAGTGTAAGAATACTTCCTTAATCTTTGGGATTCTTTTCCTGCAAGAGCAGTTCTGGCTGTTGGAACGGAACCGTCATTTGGGTGTTTTTCACTTGCAAAGAAATTTCAGTGTGTCTGTCAGGTACATACAAGAAAACAGAGTAGCACACGCTCCTAGAACTGGTCCATCTTCCCCCCTTGCAGGTTCCCAAGGGCACTGACCAGAACTGGGCACAGAAGCTGTACGACCGCCACTGCTCCAGCCAGCACTTCCAGAAACCCCGCATGTCCAACACCTCCTTCATCATCGTGCACTTCGCTGATAAGGTACCCGGGGCTGGAGACAGGAAGGGCACAGGAGGGAAGGAAACAGCCACATGAGCAAAAATTAGTTCATATCCCCAGCGAGCTGCTTTTTGGTGATGGGGGTGCCTGGCTTGCAGTAATCTTGGCTCGGTGCTCCAACCTAGATCAGCTCTGAGCCTTCAGCCTCAGAACTATTGCTCTAAGCTGTAAATTGTTGTGGTTTCTAGAGGAGGGTAAAATCCTCTTTTTCAAAGCTGCTGCGAAATGAATTTCTGTAAGGGCAGCTTGACAGAAAATGTATTGGAAAAGGGAATTACTTTGGAAGGGCGGGAGCTGCGAGTGTCAGTGAGGCACAGTGTGGGCGGGGAGGTGAGAGGTGATCCTGGGCTGAGCCAACCTTTCTCAGGGAAAAGATGCCAACTGTGGGACTAAACTAAACTAAATCCCAGTGTCTGGAGCTGTAGGGACATTTCTGTGGGCTCCAACTTCATCAAAACCCTGATGTGACAGGCATCACTCACAGCAAATGAGAATATCAAAAGCTTGCAGTTATCCCAAAGATCCATTTGTAGGGGAAAAAAGAAGACCATGGATGTGTCTGAGGAGCAAGACAACAATCAGGTGCTTTACTGCCATACAGGTGCCTCTCCTAACCAGGTTTGCCCTGGATGTGAGAGCTGATTTTTGTGGCTAAGATTGATATTTACCTTTCCTTAGGCAATTGGTTTTGCACTTGTATCCGTCACAATCGATATCTCTCTGCAAGTTTTCTTTATTTTTTTTTTTTTCTTTTGTGGTCACTTATTTCAGCCAACTTCAAATGTAAAAAATGAAATTTCATTCCGTCCTCTCCAAAGCAGACTTTTAAAAATGTTTTCCCAAGTTCCTTTGCATCCCAACCCTCTGCAATTTCAAAAACTCATACCTACAAGAGACATAGCTAAGACATCTTTTGAGGTTTATTGATTAGCTTACAAGAAGATGAGGAATGAACAAAAGAGCTTGTAGAGTTACTGATGAACTTTGCATTTTTTTTTTTCCCTCTGGTTTCCACACAGAGCAATTTAATGATGAAGAAACAGTCTGTGTTCGCAGCAAGGATTTTGCTTTCATTCAGATTCACTTCTTCTGATTAAAAAGTGACCTTTAAATTCCTGTTGTTCTCCCCTTTCCCCCTCTCAGGTTTTTCCGGTGAGCTCCTGATAGCAGGGGAGTGGTGTGGTTTGACTTTACCCTCTGAGATTCCTTTTGTCTCCTCCTAGGTGGAATACCAGAGTGAGGGATTTCTGGAGAAGAACCGGGACACCGTGTATGAGGAGCAGATCAGCATCCTGAAAGCCAGCAAGGTAAAAGCAGTAAATCATGGCAGTGGTCCTGGCTGGAGCCAAGTTGTGTGTTCCCGTGCCATGCCACAGCATGTTGGGTATGTGAACATGTTACAGCAGCAAAAGGGGCAAATACATGGGATGTGGAGGAGGGAGAAAGGGGGTAAAGGAGAGTGCTGGGGGCTGTAGTCACACCCATGTGTGGGTGTATGAGGTTTCATGTGTTCTTTCACCGTGGTGTTGGTATCCTGTCACCACAGAAATCGTTTCCAAACCTACTCATCCTCTTCTTTTCTGGTCACCAAGAGGGAAAATTAGGAACATTACAATTAGGAAAATTAAAATTGGGCATTGTAAATCCCACTTCACTCTTGCTTGGAGCTCCCCACTCATCAGCTGGCACTGAAGGTGTTATCACAGAATCACAGAATGATTTGGATTGGAGCAGACCTTAGAGATCATCTTGTTCCAACCTCATGCCATGGGCAAGGATACCTTCCACAGGACTAGGTTGCTCAAAAGCAAGGTGATCCTGGGGTTAAAAGCTGTGGTCAGCAGTGTAGTCTGTATACTGTGGGTAGCCTTGATGACCCTATCACCCTTTTATGTGAAAATTGCTGTTCTTATTAGCTGTAGTCCATCATACATGTCCCTATGCCTTCTAATTACTTTAATAATTAGTATGCAAGAAATAGGGTTAATACACAGTGCTGGAA
Source organism: Pachyramphus minor (assembly GCA_013397135.1). Classification (NCBI taxonomy): domain Eukaryota; kingdom Metazoa; phylum Chordata; class Aves; order Passeriformes; family Tyrannidae; genus Pachyramphus; species Pachyramphus minor. The sequence continues at coordinate 59,368 of VYXB01003568.1, read as the reverse complement.
ACGTTACCCAAACTCTGAGACGTCCCAGCTGCTGTGGAGCTGTGTTACACCACTGCCAATATACAGTTTCAACAAATTAACTCATGTTGATGATCACGCTGCCACTCCTGTGTTACAAGATTTCGTGCCTTGTGCCTTTCTTCTCTCGGGTGTTGTACAAACAACTTGTCAACATCTCATTGCTTCAAGTGCCAGCAGGGATGTATTGACTGACCTTGAATACCAGGTCTCCTGGTAAAAAGAGCATTTTGGCTCTCAGTGTTTAAAATCTCTGGTATTCTGTGGGCTGGGGATTTGGTGGGATGTTGGAAGCAGAAGAGCAGTAGCTGTGGGGCTCTGCAGGCTTTGATTTGAGTTCTGCCTGCACTGAAAGGGCATTTGACAATGGGCTTCAGGTTGGACACTTCACAGTTCTATGTGTAAATTGAGCAGATTTCACACTGACATCCACTACCACACTCTTCTCTCCATGAGCACCTGGGTGGATTGGGTTAAAGGTGTCAATAGCACAGACAGCCAAGGAATTTCAAATACTTGCTGTTTTAAAACCAGACCAAAAGTTCTTCCCTGCAGCCTTGAGTCTTTCATTGTCAATTAATGAGTTGAAACTTCATAGACAGCCTCATCCCTTCCAGGGGCAGCTTTTATTAAGGAGTTGGTATGAAAATCCAGCCCTGCAAAATCCGGCACCTGCATCCAAAATCAAGGCTCTGTGACTTTGGGGCACCGCTGTCCTGCCAAACCTTGTGTGTGGTTTAAGGAAGGAATACATCTGCTTTTCTACAAAACATTTCAGAGCCTTCCACAGCACAGTATGTTAAATTGGTTTGGGGCTTTTTTGCATTACAGATTTTGGACCCCACTGCATGTTGCAAGCAAATGTGTCACGTATCCAGACTTCTCTTTGTGCCACCATCCCTTGGGTTTTTCTTCTGGCTGTCACCTTCCAAATGGCACCCTAAAGAAGGAGTGGGGTGAGGGGAGGTGGAGGAAATAGTGTTTTTAGGAGCATTTTAAGCAGGAGCTTGTTCCTGTCAAAGTTCAGAGATGAGAATGGGAAATTACTTGAATATTATCCGTGGCTTGTCCTGTGTCCCTGCCAGGAATTCATATGCAGATGACAGGATGAGCAAATTTCTCATCCGTGGGGGTAGTTGTGAGACTAATAACTGTGAAACTGGACATTAATAATGCCCAAATCAAGAGCTCTGCATGTTCAGGAAGCTTTCCAGGGCAAAATCCGGGTATGATTAGAGCTTATTAGAAATGCCAGGTAGCCTCCAGGAGTAATTGATGCTGTATGATGAATTATTTAGCCAGTGCTGAACTTGCTGTTGAAGTCAGCGGTGCAGAACTGGCAGTGTCTGGTAGAGATTTCTGTTTGATTTGGTTGCAGAGGAGAGATGTAATCCATTGTTGTAGAGTGTTGGGGACCCTGGAACTCCTTCTGTAAAAATAAGAGATTTTTAAAAAATGGCGAAAAATGTCTCTCTGTCATATATAGGGACTATAATATAGTATCAGAGCAGGCTGGACTTTCATTTAATAGCTAAAAAAAACACCAAACCCTGCTCCTTGCAACTGGTTTGCTTGACCTAAAAAAACCCAAACAAACCAACCCTAAAATATTAATGTGAATGTCTTGGGACCAAAAGTTTGAGTTTACCTGTCCTGCTAACTAGGGTAATGCTCCTTGGGATCAGGTGTTAGGACCCCATGGCTTCATGGTGGTGGCTTTGTAGGCGACACCAACATCTGCATTTGTGATCACAGAATCACAGGATGGTTTGGATTGGAAGGGACCTTAAACATGATCTCATTCCAGCCCCCTGCCATGGGCAGGGACACTTTCCATTAGCCCAGGTTGCTCCAAGCCCCATCCAGCCTGACCTTGAACACTTCCAGGGATCCAGGGGCAGCCACAGCTTCTCTGATCCAGCACAAAACACTCTCAAATGCACTTGGCTCTGAGAACCTCTGGGAGATAGTTTGAAGAGTTTCTGCCTTTAAGCCATTTCTTTAGTGACATGGGGGCAGTGACTGTTATCAGCCTGTGCTGGTGCTCTGCTGTCTTGGGAAGGAGAGCAGCAGGAGCATCCTCACCTTCCTCCTAAAAAGCCTCTGAAACCTGATGATTTGCTCTTGGTTTCCCTAACCCCTCTTTGCTAGCAGATTGTGTTATCCTGGGCTTTTTTTTCCACCTTTTTGTCTTCCATGTGCCTTCCAGGTCTATAAACAAGTAAAACCAATTTTCTTTTGCTGTAAAAAGCAACCTGGTCTCTCTGAACCAGAGGGAGTAGCAGTGGCAGTGCTGAGTCTGCTTCTTAGATGTGCTAGTTTGACTAAAACTTAAATTTGTGTGGCAAAAGGCTGTGCTGTGGGGACTTTGTCCTGTCCTCAGGACCAGGCCTGCATTCAGTATTCACTGCTTTCTTCTTTGTATTCCCACCAAAGCAATGTGGAGGGCAAGGGGGAACACTCAGTTTAACACAGCAAGGACCTAAACACCTCTCCATCAACAACCACATCGCAGATGAAGCACTGCCACCAAGGCAGAACTGCCTTCTGCTAATTAGAGTGCAATTAATGCCATCAACAGGACAGTGAAAGAGACTTTATAAAGCAACTAATTGGTTCTGTTAGTGCTGGTCAGCTAAAACAGTCGAGAGTTGATGTTCTTTGAATTAAGGGAAGTGATTTGAATACTGATGGAGAGGAGAGCATACAGGCATGCTGCATAGGTATTATACTCCAGTTGATTTGTAATTACAGATAATGCACTGGTGGTTTTGACTCTGCCAGTTGGAAAGGAGGGATGTGTCCTTCTTGCTTATTCCCCAGCACCTGTGGAATAGGTCCTGGAGTGCTAAAGATGATCCCAGTTTCACCAGGATTGCCTTATGCAAGCTGCGAGCTCAGCTCTGAGATCCTTCTCCAGGAATAAGCAATGCTGTTATTAATTAAGAAGTGGATGGAGGGGTTGATGGCACTCCCAGCCCTGTGTTCAGAGGATTTTTCAAGATCCAAAATTATGGCCAGGGGTTTTACCACATTGTCAGGTGTGAGATAGTGATGCAGAGCCTGTGTTGGATGCTTTCCAGCATCCAGCCTATGCCATCCAAACATCCCGTGTTTGCAGGAGTCAAAGCATCCAAGACAGTGACATGTCATGCAAGTACAACAGCTGTCAGGATGTCTTTTTGGGGGGGATAGAGGGTCAGGCAAAGAAGGTGAGAGCCTTTATTCTGGTAGGAGTTGGGTGAGCCCCAGAGATAAAAATAAAAACTGAGTACGAAACAGATCCTTAGAAGACACTGTCCTGCAGTCCAAGAAGTGAAAATCTAACAGCCCTTCTAACCACAGATTTATGGTGGCTTGCTTAATAATCAAGTTCCCCAGTCTAATGCAAAGTTGAATATCCTTCTCCTTAAATAATAATAATTAAAAAGGGACTTTAAGTGCCTTTGCCAGCTCACCTGTTCTCCTGTTCATGAAGTGGAAATGTTGCTGCTGGATTGTCAGAAATCCCAGACTTTAGAGGTCTGAGGAGCCCAATGTGGTGCATCCAGGGCTATGGAGTGGCAGTCCTGCCACTGCCTTGCTTGTTCAGCTGATAGGCAGGTAATTAGTGAGGAAGTGCTGGTGTCTCTCTAATTGTTAGAGAAGCAAGGGTGCCTCTGGGCCCATGGTGGGACCTTCTCACATGGAGACCCTGTTCCTGGGGTGTGTGCTGTTCAGGCAGCATCCTTGATGAGGCCAGGACTGGATGAGTATTCTGAAACCAAACCTTGGGAGCAAGGCACCTCACATTCAGGAGGTTTTGTGTCTTGACAAGGCTTCAGCCTCTTTTTTTTGCATGTTCAAGGTCTCATGAACTATGAGACAGAATGGTCAATGGTCCTGATGTGGGTTATGTAGACAGTGCTTCTTGCTTTCACTTTTCTCGCCCTTTTTCTCCTTCCAGGTTCAAGCTGGGTAAAAAAATGACCTGAGCAATGTCACTTGGGTGGGTTCATCCCCCAGTGAGCCTGGCTAGAGTTGTTTAAGTGTTGTTTTTTATTTTAGTATCCAATGGTGGCAGACTTATTCCATGAAGAGACGGGTGCTGTGCCCATCACTTCCGTGGGAAAGGGAACATCCAAAATCAGCGTCCGTTCTGCCAGGCCAGCCATCAAAGCTGCCAACAAGGAGCACAAGAAAACAGTGGGACACCAGGTAATGTATGATTTGAATGACTCAGTCAACAACAGGGGAATCCAGTTAAGATCTTGTTGTTTCAGTTTGAATTGGAGATAAATAAAAAACTTTTGGGGATGGAAAGACACTTTCCCATGACCCATGTTTGGCTCTTGCATTTTTGATGACTTGTAGTAGTGTCTCTGGAAGAGGAGGCTTGAGTAGTCTTGACTGGAAGTAGTTGAGAGGTTTAAGGAGGGTGGAGCCACTTGAGGATTCACTGGAATGTGTCCCACTGTACTATGGAACTCATAAATTGAAACGACTTCAGAAAAAGGGCATTTTTCCCCTTGTATGGACAGTCAAACACTGCAAAAAGGGCCCAGAGAGATTGTGCTGTCTCCACCCTTGGAGATACTTCAGAGACCCAACTGTGTAGAGTCCTGAGCAAACACTTGTTGCTCATGAACCTTAAGCTGGAAGTTCTCAACCCACCAGTGTCTTCTCTGAGTTTCCCCTGCGTGTGCTGGGCAGGCAGGGAGGTTCACGCTGTGTCACACCCAGGGGCTGGCGCCCCACGTGCCTTGTGGCACCTGCCAGCTTGGTCTGCAGGGCTACAGCACCTTCCTCCCTCCTCAGAATGAGTGGCTTTTTCTTCCAGTTCCGCAATTCGCTGCATTTGCTGATGGAGGCCCTGAACGCCACCACCCCGCACTACGTGCGCTGCATCAAACCCAACGACGAGAAGCTGCCCTTTAAGTAAGTGGGATTTCACATGAGCAAGTATTTGTGGCTTTAGAGCAATGGAGTGTGCTTTGGACCTTCGCTAGAGACATTGCCCCCTCCTTGTAATGTTGTTCCTGTGACTGGAAGGTCCGTACATTTTGCTGGAGTTGCTTTTTTGGGTTTCGTTATGTGCTTTTTGTGCCTGTGTGAAATGAAGACTAATTCAGGTTATAGCAATTCATAGATGTACCCTGCTAATAATAGTGCATCCTTACTTTACAGTAATAAGGTCTTTGTACAATTTTTTCTTAAACTTGCTTTGATTTAAATAGCTGGAGTTTCAAACAGTGAAAAAGTGAGGAAATGAAAATGCAGAGCAAAGTAGTGGGCTTGTAAAATGAGCAAAAAATGTCTTGGTGCTTCCAAAATAAATGCAGAAAAAGTAAAGATGTGACTTGTAACAACTTCAGGCAGGTTTCCAGGTGAGTGAACAGCTGAAACAAAAAGCCAGTCTTGATCTTCCTCTGTAGTTCAGAGCCGTATCGCGAGTGGCGAACACTGTGAGCGGAGAGTTGTCAGCCTTGCTTGGCCTCTTGGTCGTGTCTTTGTACCCGGTTTTGTTCCCTTCAGCTCCAAAAGAGCTTGTCTGTTAGCGTGTAGGGACCTCATAGATCATGATGTGATGTCCTCTAAAGGCATAAGCTGCAGGTGGTGACCTTTAAGAAAGCAGGTTATGACTGTAACCCATCAGCAAGGAGGAATTTCCCTCCAGCTGATCCAGTGCAGGCTGAGGGCTCCCAGTGAGCACAGTGCAACTTCAAGGTGCAGAGACAGCTCCAACAGTGTCCTGAAAGGAGGGTGAAGCACCTGCAAACAGGCTGACCCTTGGTCACAATGTTCTGGTGGAGATGTACCTACAAGGAAGCTTCCTGGCTTGACTCTTCTCCCCCTGCAAACAGCAAAGTGAAGAGTATTAATGGTTAGAAGACATTCAGACACTGGTTTATGTTTGACTGATTCCTTAGATGATTAGTTATCAGCTCTGGAGAAGGCTGTATTGGCTACCTATGCTGGGATGGCAGTTTCTGTACTCTGCTGTATCTGCTTCATGTACCATTTTGTAGGTACTGGAGATGCTTAGGGTCACACCTTAACCTCCTGTTGCCTATTGCAGTGGTTTCCCATTTGAATGAAATTCAGGATTGCACTTTGTGATTGATTGTTTTCTTCAGATAAAACACAGAAGTATTTTCTGAATTACTGTAGTGAAAGTGTCAAGGAAGTTCTGCATGGTGAAATGTCTTCACCTTTCCAAAGGTTGTTTCCAATACTCCATGTCCATACTTGACTATACTTTCAGCCCATCCATCTTCACTTCTTTACCTTTTAACACTTCAATTCAATTTTTCATGTGATGCTCAGGATACAGTTAATAGAATTTCACAAATGTGTGAGCTCCTGATTGTGAAGGTGCAGTAATTGCCTGAATTAACTCAGTTGTACTTCGAAGCTGGTTTTATGGGTACCAAATAACAAGAGGATAATTCTGCCAGTGTTTGCTTGCAGTTTAAGTGATGGCTGGGTCTGATGTGATGTTCCCGGTCTCGTGAATGTCAGAGTTTTCCAAGCTCAGAGTTTTGGGAACAAAGGGCAAACCAAAATAACACAAAGGAATGGTTCTGGAGGAGGCTGCTTTGGGTTGGGGTGGTGGGGTTGCATTTCCTTCTACAAGTTCTGGTTCAGGTATCCCCTATGGGGGGTTCTTCAAGAGACAAATTTCCCTCCTCACCCGCCATGGGTTGCTTAGTTGACATGTGATCTGAGAATCTTGGTCAGTATTGATCCTGCTGCCACCCCCTTGAGGAATTTGTATCCTGAGTTTGGTTTGAATAAAGTCACAGAATCATTAAGGTTGGAAAAGCCCTCCAAGTCCCCCCTGTGCCTGATCCCCACCTTGTCCCCCAGCCCAGAGCTCTGAGTGCCAGGTCCAGTTGTTCCTTGGACACCTCCAGGGATGGGGACTCCACCACTTCTCTGGGCAGCCACTGCCAATCCCTGACCACCCTTTCCAGTGAGAAATTCCTCCTGATGTCCAACCTGTCCAACCCTGGCACAGCTTGAGGCCGTTCCCTCTCCTCCTGTCCCTTGTTCCCTGGGAGCAGAGCCCAACTCCTCCTGGCTCCCCCCTCCTGTCAGGGAGTTGCAGAGCCAGAAGGTCCCCCCTGAGCCTCCTTTTCTCCAGGATGAGCCCCCCCAGCTCCCTCAGCTGCTCCTCATCAGATTTACCCTCCAAGTCTATTTGCTTATAAGTAAAATTTGAGCCTGGAGAATATTGGGGTGGCTGTAAAGGAATCTATGTTTCAGAGCCACTTACTGGAAAATACACAGTGCTGGGAGGCATCTGTGAAGTGAAACATCAGTGGCACTGCTCTGGGTTAGCAATGAAGTGATATTTTCTAGCGTGCAGAACACTCAGCATTATGCATGTTGTTCAATGAGAAAGCAAGTTTTCTCTTCCTAAAACATAACATTCTTCAACTCACAGGAGAATTACATTTTTTGCTAAAATGAGGTGTTTATCCTGGAGAAGAGAAAGGACCTGAGAGCAACCTTTCAGTACTTACAGGGGCTACCAAGAGGACAAAATCATATTCTTAACAGTGGTGTGTAGGAGAGGGTGTGAGGGTGAGGGGTGTCAGGCTTCCATCCTGGAGGAAGCACTGGCACCACACAGTGGTATTTGCTGCATCTGGCTGCAGGCTGTGTCTGAGGTTAATCCCTAATGGGGACCACCTCAAAAGACAGATGTGCAAGGGGAATGCCTGACTTCAGGTTGTTCCTTTGTCAATTTTCCTTTTCAATTCTGTTCTGGGCAGGGTTTGTGGTCTTTTACTTGGGTTTCCAGGCCAAAAGCAACCTCCTGCCAGTTGCTTCTACCTGCCACAGCAAGGAAAAGAAGTTTTTAATAGTGTCTATGACCCTGCTTTGAAGCTGTTTATTTCAGTTGTAGCCCATAGCTGGAGTTGTTGCAGATAGATGGCTGCAGCCTCTCTGATTTTCCTCTCTGCCTTTCACCCGCTCTGAGCAGGGCTTGTCTGCTTTGGAGAGAGTTTCCCTTGTGTACAACGTAGATTACCCTGGGATCTTCCAGGTCTGAAGCTTCCCTGTCGATCTGCCAGTCCTGTTTATTATTTATTGTTATGGAAATTGTACCCTTGTGGGTTCTTCCTTGAAGTGAGTGACAGCCCAGACTTGATTTTTCACCCTTAGCACTTTTTGTGGTGTTGCAGTGAATAACTTGCTGGTAGTCTTGACAGGTCCAGGGAATTTAAAAAAGCACAGAGAAGAAGGGAGGTATTTTCCATTCTGCTTTTGTACAGCAGAGACCAGGTAGAATTATTCATGTAATCTTGACTTGCAGGTGTAAATATTTTGGGCTTTCAGGGAGAGACAGCAGCTGCCTGAGAAGCTTTTGCTCCTCACCCTTGCTCTGGAAACCTCACACAGCTGTGCACATCTGCACTGTATGAGTCCAAGCTTGATCCAAGGAACTCTTCAAAGGTCTTACAGAGCTGAAGAGCTGGGACCATTCTGTGCTTTCAGTGTTGGGGTGGAAGGAGGGAGCAGCAATGAGGGACACTGGTACCTGGGCTGACTCTGTGCAAAGACAGACTGAACTGTGAGTGGGCTTATGCCAGGAACCAGAGAGAACATAGCCCAGGTATTCAGCTGGAAGTCGTCATGAAGTTTTTTGGCACAAATTGCTGATGGAAATGAGGGGCCAGTGGTAAGGGATGATGCCAGCTAAAAAGAGGAGGGCAGAAACCCCTTGCATTAGTCACGAGCCCCTTGATGTTAGTCAGGAGCATGAGCACCACTGTTCTTGGTAAATGTAGGCTGTAAATATGTGGGACCTGGTTTTGGTATGGAGTTGAATATACCAGGTTTATTTTGTTGTTGAATTTGATTTCTGGACATTATAACTGCAGAAGTAGTACTGTCTGGTTCATCAGGCAGCTTGAGGTGGGGTAGCCTGTTCCCTTCTGTATTGTAATTATATTGCTTTACAAAGCTGGGTAGGTTATGACTGTAGAGACTAATTAATGGCAGTAGATAGTAATCTTATCCCAAGAAAACCAGTAGGGATTGATAGCAGGGTGGTAGCAAAGCCTGTTGCACTTGAAAAGTACAGGTTGTGACATGGAAATATGTGACATCTCTGCAGCATGTTCCCAAAGCAAGGCATGGGTTATCCTGAGGGTTGTGAGGAAATGGCTATGGGCTAAATAGTATGGAAGATTGTTTTATTCAACCCCTACTCTAATGATGAAAACAGAAGGTAATTCCTGTCTCTGCAAGAGTCACTATCCAGTGGGCTGAAAGTGTGGGTTCCTTTCCACTTTGTTAATCTCTATCCTAAATATAATTGCAGATTTGATCCAAAGAGGGCAGTGCAGCAGCTGAGAGCCTGTGGAGTGCTGGAGACCATCCGGATCAGTGCAGCTGGATTCCCATCCAGGTACTGGGCTGGGGGTTTGCTGTGGTGTTGTGCTGCTGGTGTGATTTACTCAGCAAGTTCATTATCCCCCATCCTTGGAAGTGCTGAAGGCCAGTTTGGATGAGGTTTGGAGCAACCTGGAATAGTGGAATGTGTCTCTGCCCATGGCAGGAGAGTGGAACAAGATGAGCTTTAAGGTCCCTTCCAGCTTAAACCGTTCTGTGATTATGTGAGGCAAGAGAGAAAGAAGGAAACACTGGTGTTTTCAGGACAAACAGTGTTTATTTAGGTTGGTTTATAGTCAGGGTAGATTTTCTGCTCTTTATATTTTTTTTACAGTTTACCAAACTCCCATTAGGTCCTGGGTTCCTCAAATCTGAGAGATTCATTATGAAGCAAAGAGCTGCAAAGTGAGAGGGTGTGTTGTGCTGTATCCAGCATTTCAGCTGGTGCTTTTAGTTTGGTTCTGAGATGTGATTTGATGTGGTGAAATCCCTGAACAAGCTGATGCCTGGCAGATAAAAGAATCCAGCGCTGATCCCAAATGGAGGTGGATATCAAGTAACAAAACAACAGCTTTATATCCTCTGCACCCATCTTGCCTGGAAGCAAGCATTGCCATAGAGAACTTCTTCCCTGCTCACCTGAAGCTCATTCCACTGTTACAATTTACTTTCCTTTGTGTTTTTTTTTTTTTTCCTGACTTCAGACATCTGTTGCAATTGTCATTTCAGAAAAGAAAAAAAATTTGATTGTACTTGCAGAGAAAGAAAATAAGGGTTGTAAATTATTACTATAGACTTCCACACTTCACATCCAAAGCATCCGAGGCTTCAAAATCTTGCACCATAAAAAGGAAGGGTTATGGGTGATGTGGCTCTTGCTGACTGTGATATAAAATTCAAAAGAGGTTTTTAAGGCCTAATAAATCAGGAAACATAAACTATAAATAAGCCCTGAAGATGACAAGGGCAAATAATTCTAAAAATGCATCAATTGCGTTTTAGTGCCAAGCAGCTTTGTGTTCATGTCAGCAAAGCCATCAGCTTTTTTATATGGGACAAAGAAGTTATAAATATGCTCAGTGAAGAGTCGGCTGAGCATGATGTTGTGCACTGTGAGAAACTCCCTGTCCTGGATTTTGGGAGGACTGTGTTATTGATGACACTGTCTGCAGGTTGAGACAAGGTGGCTCTGCTGCACTTCACCTGTGTTGGCCAGTGACCTCCATGGACAGGCAAAAACTGGTGATGGGCTTCCCCCTGACCAGCTGAGCCCAACTACTTCAGGAGGAAAAAAAAAAGGAAAAAAAAAAAAAGAAGAAATTTTTCATAGAAACCAATATCTCTCTTTCTTCTGCCAGTGTGGAAGGGTGGCAGAGGTGTGTGGAGATTTAGGTCCTCATTGTGGGGGTCTGAAAACCCAGAATCACCCTTGGGTCTCATCTCTGAAGTCTTGAAGGTATCTGTGGAAGTAACTAATAAAAAATTGCTCCTATTTCATGATCTCTAAGCCACAATGAGGAATTAAACACCAGCCCATGGATCATCTTTTATTATCACCTTTGTTGCAGGGCCAAATCTGCCTGTCCTCCTGCAGTAAGAGCCCAAAGCAACGAAAAAGCTGCTTTTTTTTACATGGGAGAGGCCATGGGAAGGTGGTTCTGTGCTAAGCAAGCAATCACACTCCTCAGTGCAGGTTTGGTGACCTCTAACTTGAGGGCTGTCCATGAATTTTGCTACTGGTCTTGTCATGGCTTCAGGGATACCCTGTTCCTCTCCATTCATAACTATACTACAGACTTCTATCCCTTTTCTTCTCATCTAACTGCAGTTTATGCCCTGCAGCACTAAAATCAATGTATAATTAGTAACTGTGGAGGGGGAAAGGAGGGGAGAAACCACTACAGCACCTGGAGACCATCCAGGATCTATTTACAGCAAATAATTGATTGTTGCAAAGACCCTTTCACCCTGAAAAACTCAAAAGTGATGCTCTCAGCTCTGCTTGCATGCTTTTGGTTATGAGATCTTTTCCCAGGACACTGAGAATACAGAACTCTTCAATCACTGCAACTTGTCACCTCTTGTTCTTCATCCAGGGGAAAAAAAAAATGTGTGAATGCCTACTTCAGCCTTGTGGAGTGACCTTCTCCAATGTTTGAGATGTTTCAAGGACAGGTGGTTTTTGTGTATTTTAATGTTTCTAGAAGATAATTGTATATAGGAACAGCTCTGTACTAAATAAAATACTCACTTTGGGCTCTGGTAGTTCTTCGCCCTCATTGGTCATAAAATTCCAGTCTTGAAAATCCAGACCCAGGAGCTGGACAACATCCTTGAAAGATTGTGAATAATCTGTGCATTTGAATTGGCTTTATAAACCAGCTTGGGAAAAGGTGCTTCAACAGGATCTTATTTTGTGGGAAATAGCTACTTCTGCATTTTTATGAGCAATCTGTAGGTAAGCATTGATTATTCCTCTGTATTTCCTTATATTTTGAGATAATTCGATTTATATTGGTTGATTAATGATAAAACCAAAAAAGGAGAGTCATTGCTTTAAATTTAAATCCCATGTGAAGGCTCTACATTTAAAACACTTCAAAATAGTAACAGAAAACTTGATCTTTGTGAGTTTTGTTTCACTTCGGTGTAATCAATTTACCTTTAAAGCAATAGGGAATTTTCAAATTTGTTTATCTCAAGCTAAGGTTTATTACAGGAACTGTAGAAAATGTTTAGTTTCATCCTGTAGTGTTTACATCTGAATATTTTCCACCATACCATTACAAGAGCAGCTTTTGAGAGTGATGTGGTTTGGGTCAGAGATCTCTGGATAAAGCCACCTTCTACTCTAGTTTCAGACTACTTCATCACAGTTACTTCATGGGTTGAAGAATTCAATGTTTTGAGTCTTTAATAATTTATTTTTTTTTTTACCTTTAAGAAAAGAAATAATTTTTAAACGTAAGTTGTAGTTCCTCAGCCCGTGTGAGTCACTGGAAGACGAAGGTTTGTGCTCCCCACTTTGGTTAAACCTGGTTTTATTTTATCATTTCCATGGTGCACTGCACTCTACCTCTGTCTCAAGTAAATTGAAAATGTATCATTTGGTTTGAAATGCTGCACAGCAGTTAAGAAATGTATTTGTTAACATGTACATAAATGGCTGTGATGAATGGACTGTCTGAGGTGTGTAGATAGTAAATCTATCATCAGCTTCCCTGGGTAAAGTGTGGAAGATGTCTCTGTGCTATACAACCATTCATCTTCTTTATAGAACCTGGCTGCATAAAGATGAGTCTGTGGAGAATTAATTGGTGTGGATCTCCATGAATCACAAAATACTCTCTAAAAGAAGTTTTTCACTTGCGTTTTGTCAAAACTCCACATTTTTGTTCTCGCTGGTTCTGGTGGTTTCCAGTGGTCCAACAACAATGGTCTCCCCCTGTGCCATCGCTCGGAATAACCTCATCACTGCAGCCTCTCTGAAATACTGTTGTTGTAATTGTTATGTATTTATAGTTTAAGTATTCTTGGCATTTGGCTGCTTCCTCTGGTCCATGAATCTGACTGTCAGATGCAGCATTTTTGTATCAATTCAGTGTGAAATCCCAGCTGCTAAACTCCGTAAACATTAAACATTTATAATTGAAATCTATCATGGGCATCCTTGGATATAGAGGTTTTTCTATGTAATGTGCCTTTAGCTGTCATTTCAAAGTAACAAAACCTATAAATGACTGTGGCTACCGGCAGTTCTGTTTGCCCACTCCCTAAAAAGCTGTAATATGTAAATGGAGGGGTTTTCCCCCCTTGTTCTTCTCTTTGAATATATTCCAGCTAATTTCAAGCCAGGCCAGCCCGCATGTTTTAGAGCTAATTGAAAGGCAAATCTGTTCTACTGCAATAAACAAGGCAAGTGAAATTTTCTCCCTGAACCACAGTTTCTAAAATAATTCCGTGTCAAATCTTGGCTGATAGATTCAACCTGCATCCCACTAAACAGGCTTTGGATCCTATGGAAAGATCACTACAGTCCAACTCCTCACTGCTTAAAATATTGGCCCGTTCAGTGGAGGGTACCACATGGTGTTGGCAGGATTTCTTACACAAAACTGGGTTTGCTCAGCACATGGGATGGTCTCAGGTGATGGGGGCAATTGATTTAGTTACACTGAATAGAAACATTTTAAGTGAAGTTATTCTAGGCTACCAGAAGAAAACCGTATTGTGGTTAAGAGTTTGAAGCTTTGCTAACTTATTATACTCCTTTCAGCTCTTAATTCAGCCCAGCTGACATAACACTGCTGTAATCACCCTGAAACAAAGGGTTGGGGATATTTTGGGCAGTTGCTGACTGCTTGGAGAGATGCATTTCAGAGGCTTCCTTAGAATGTCACCCCTGGTTTCCTACCCAAGCCCTCCCTTTAATTTGAGGTTGTAATAAACTCAGCTTGGCTCTGCAGCACAGGGGCTGTGCTTGGGTTCGTAGTGCCTTGATTTTGGGCAGGAGCAGCCCCTTTGCTTTGCACCTTGTAGTTTTCTATAAGACATCCAAATCTCATTGTTGAAACCACAGGAAAAAAAAAAAAAGAATCTATGGTGTGTGTTATTGCTTATTCCTTCTTTATAATTCCTGTAGATGACAAAGAAATTGCTGGGATGACCAAGTTTCCTCCTCCTGGCCAAGCCCTTGAGCATCCTCTTTGCTGCTGGAGCCCAGGGAGGACTTTTTTCCACAGGCATAAGTTATTTTCCTGCATCCTTCCATTGCTTTTATTGCCTTTTCTAGTTAGTGACCTGTGCTGACTTCAAAGCAAAATGTAGATGTTTGAGGTTTGACTGTGCTTGATCTCAGTCCCAAAATTATTATTTTTTACCTTGGGAAAGTTTGAGAAGCATCTCTCTCGTCCTTTGTGTCTCCTTATTTATCCTTCTCAGCTGTGCAGGTATATAAAATTCCTCCTGATTCCAGCTCTTTCTCTACACCACCTATCTGGATCTTAAAACTTGGAAATTATATGGACTTGCATTTATTCAGTGGCCCTTGGTGGTTTCCAGCTCCCAGCACTGAGGCATGTCCACCCTGTGTGTGGTGTGGCAGCATCCTGAAAACCTGAGATCTGCTGTTTTTTATTTTATACCTGTCAGCAAGTTCAACTGAGGCAAAACCTTCCCATAAACTCTCCCAACCTGCTAAGTTGTAGGGTAACATGGCACATCCTTTGTCTCTGGCTGGGAATCAGTGTATGGTTTAGCAGGTGGGAAAAAAATTTTCTTTTTTTTTTCTTTTCTCCTTTTCCAAAAATGAAAGTGTTGAACCTAAAGAAAAGACATATATGTGCAGAGGAATAATTTGAAGTGAGCTTCAGTACTTCTGCACCGGAGAGGTCTCCCCTGCAGGGGTGGGGGATCATGTCTGTTTCTCCCAGAGCACAGAGTTGTAAGGAAATTTTATACAGCTTTGAGCCTCAAGTGGCTCAGTGAGGCATGTCACATTAAACCTGAGTGCTTTAATTGTTCCTTTCTCCGGGGAGGATCCTGTAGCAGCACCTATGAGCCCCTGCAGCTTTCTTTTGCTTGTGAACTGGGATGGCAAATATTCCAGCAGAACTCCTGATGCACCAGCTGAGCCCCAGCCCGGCAGGGATTTTGTGTGGATACTCCATGGACAATAGCACTGTGATCTCAGGGCTGTCATCTCCTGCTGAATCAGCAAGGATGGTTAGAGCATGAGTGAAGATGTTCTGTGCTGTGGAGGTGCAGCACTGGGCTGGGAACCTCTGGGAGATGTGAATAGAGGACTGTGGATGCCAGCAATCCAGATAAACACCTGGGCAGCAATCAGTGAGTGTATTCCCTGCCACTTCCAATACCTCATGTGAGACTTACTGCTAAGTGAGTCATCTATGTTCAAAATGGACTCAAATGGAAACCGTTGGAAAACCAATTTTTGCCACATTGTGCAATGAGAACAACAGGCTCTGGAAGAAGACCCATTATGTGATGACTTCTGATCTATTTTTAAGGAATTCCTGCAGGTGCCTGACTCCTGTTTGAGGGTGGCTGCAGGATCCCCATCTCTTTCTGGAAGATGATGGATTTTTCTTTCTGCCCAGCTTGGACCTGTGCCCTCAGTTTCTCTTGTTGCCTCTTCACCATCTGCTCTTGCTGGAGGAGCCTGAGTGGCACCTACAGGATGATTTTTTTCCCTGCAAATAGCAACAGTTAATGATATCAGCACCCAAACTGACTCTTTTTTCCCCTGATCAAGCTCTCCCTGGCTGGAGCAATACCTCAGCCAGGCAGGAAGTCTCCAGCATCGTGTGCTTGGCTGTGTGCCTCGGGCACTGCATGCTCTGCTTCTCCTCTCAGGTTTGATTTGGAGCTGTGTAAACTTCAGACGTGCTTAAAATGAAAATGGGTTTTATTTGCACAAAGCAAAATGGGGAATATAATTATAAAACTGAGGCACTGAGAAAGCAAAGAGAAAGTGAGTTCAAACTTAAACCCTACAGGACACAAAGCCCGTAGTCTTGCATAATCTTTGTGTTCAGTTTTCATCCCAGAGAGAGCTCCTCATAGTTGGTATCTGAGTTTTTTTAGTGATAATCCAGTACTTTTTGTTATTTGAAGGTGGGATGGGGACTAAATCAGCGCTAAATCTGGATGCTCCAGAACTAAACTGAGCAATCTGAGTATTGGAAATCTTCTCATCACAATTTCTGTCATTCTTCTGTCTCCAGGAGCCCTCCACCTTATCTGTGGCTTCAGGTGCAGTACTGAAGATTCCCTAGTTTTTACCAGTCCCATATTCTTTGCCAGTTTTGCCCATGCAGGAGCTGTGTGTCACTTCCCAATCCTTATCAGTCCATTTCCGCCCCCTTTTTTCTCCCTTCATTCTGTTTGCAAACACTTTCTTCTACTGTACTCCTGTAATTAGACTACTGCTTTTAATCAAACTGGCTTTCCTCCCCGGACTGCATTTTCTGAAGTGACATGAAACTGTGTTGATGGTGTATTTTGAAACAAGCAATATGCCTGTGTTAGTAAATACCCCATCTTCCAATCTTCGGGACGTTTCATGAGAGATATCTGCAGCTGATGACTGTGCAGGTCCTTTGTTTTGTGAAGTGTTTTATAGAGCTGGCAGCCCTGACTGCTCAGGTTGTGTGGTGTCTCCAGCAGCCCCACCACTGCAGACTGGCCAAGTGTAAGGAACCACCACGAGCATCACTCTGGCCATTTACAGTTTATTTTTCCTTTCCACCCGCTCCTCTCTTAATTTCTAGAAGTGGAAAATTAGGAAGAATTTAGTGTAATAACACAAAAAATAAAGGTGTCTATGGGGCTGCTGCGCTCAGGAGAAGTTTCTGCATGGAAGATTTCCATACAGTGTATCCTCATCCTGGCTGCCACAGCATCCATGGGGATGAGGCTTACAGGTGGTTGAGTAAGGGCAGAAATCAAATTCTCATCAATTCTTTCCAGTCTCCCTTTGATGTTTGCTATTTTTTTTAGAACAAAAATGGCCGCTCTGGATGTGGCTGGAAAAGCCTAATGTTTTAATTAAAAGCTCAGGTTTTGAGGGCGTTTATAACTCACCATGTTAAATTATAGAAGGCTGAAACTTGGCAGATGCTGAAGCAATTTCAGGATCCCAGTCTGCAGGCTCTACATCTAACAGGAGCAGCAGGAGATGGTATTTCCTAGCAGTAGGATGCAGTGCTCTAATTCCTTCAATTAATGTTGCCTATTTGGAAGCTTCACTGGTGATGACAGTGAGGCATCTTCCAAGGGGCTGCTTTGCCTTTTTAGCATCAAAAGGTCTTGCGTTTGTTTCCAGGGTCTATGTCACAGACCTCAAGATGGAGCAATTAATGAATTAATTGATTCTCGTTAATATTCAGCAGAGTTTGGGAACACAAAATAAGAAAGTGTATCTTTTGAATTCATTCTCTATGACTATCAAGATTGGTTTTTTGGTGTTTTTTTTTTTTTTTTTGCCAATCAGAAGATACATGATTTTCTCCAAAATTAGCATCTTTTTCCTGAAGGGAACAGAGTTGTTTCATTTGAGTGGTAGAGTGCAGCAGATTGGGAAGCACATCAGGAGGAGTGAAGGTGATCTGAGGCCTTTCTGTTCCAGGCTAGAAAGGCCCTGATGAGGTCATTCAGGGGCTGAGAGTGAGGGTCAGGTTGAGGGTGACCAAGCTACTTTTGGGTGTCTTTGATCCATTCTAAGGGTAGTGGTGAGAGATCCCTCAAATATGAGTTTCATATTTTGACTCATCTATGGCTCCAAATGGTTTATTTTAAGGAAATATTGCCAAGCATGCACACTAATCCAGTGTATGCTTTGCTTTCAGGTGGTCCTACCATGACTTTTTAAAGAGGTATCGTGTGCTTATGAAGAAGGCAGACCTCTCTAAGAATGACAAGAAGCAGATCTGTCAGACCCTGTTGGAAGACCTCATTAAGGTGAGCTGGCACCAGATGTTTGGCAATGATTTTAACAGCACAGAAGCTCATGGCCTTGGTGTGACCTGAGATTGCTGCTCCTGCTCCAGCTTCACCTGCTGTTTGTGCAGGTGTTTCTTCATCCCAGGCAGACTGGGGATTCTTCCAAAATGCGATGGTCTTGCAGGGTGGCAGAGGGAGCAAGCATGAGGTGGGATGTCATGGTTGTGGTCAAGATGAATGTACCATTCTAGTCCTGGTGAAGTCCTGACTTTGCTATCACCAGCTGGACATGATCAACTGGCCACTCCTTAAAAATGTGTCTGCCCAACCCCTCCTTCTGTTTTTGGCTAGCTGTAGCTGGAGCACCTGTTAGAGGTTCAGCCTGGGACATCATGAACCTTAGTCAATCATTAAATCACTCTTTGCCCTGACAAATAAGAGAAAAGTGCAATAAATGCCTTATCTTGATGTATGGGAGACTTGTAATAGCCATATGTGCAAAAAGCAGCCCATAGATTAGGATTCTATTCCCATAAACAAATTGGAAGTTTTTGCCTCCTCTCCTCACCAAAATCTTGCCACTCCCCTGGGCTTTATTTTTAAATAACTAATGTGCACGTGAAGGTTTCTTGCTGTTGGGTAGTCCAGAATTTGCACATCACCTTAGCCAGGTTTTAATGTCTCATCTCTTGTTTTCCTGTGGGATATTGAGGAGTGTACCTAATTGCATTCCCCTCTGCAAAAGCTGTTTTCCATATGCACTGTTTCCCTTGGCTGCAGATCCTTTTGAATGACTTTGCAGATGAAAACATTAATCTTTTTGAGAAAGAAATCCTTTCTTTAAATGCTGTGATGTTGCATTTTTGGTCTAGAATGTGTTCCTGCCCATGCTAGGGTTGCTGGAACTAGATCTTTAAGGTCCCTTCCAACCCAAACCGTTCTAGGATTCTATGATTTCTCTATTCCACTTTAAAAAAAACCAAGGAAAAAACCAACCAAACAAAATACAAAAGCAAACAAAACCAAAACTTCCCAAGCTATTCAAAATTTGTTTAAATACCTAGAGATGAAGACTGAATTGTAGTGCTTGAGCAGTTTGGAGTCTAATAATATCTTCATCACCCAATTAAAAAGGGATATGAGCTGACAAATTTTATTCAAAGGGGGATTTTTACTCTGTATCTACCGAGCAACACAGACTGAAAAGAAAAAAATAAATAAGTAGTGTTTGCCTTTATTAAATTTCGTTTCCTTTGTGGTTTTGAAAAGGATCCAGACAAGTTCCAGTTTGGACATACCAAGATCTTCTTCCGTGCAGGCCAGGTGGCATATCTGGAGAAACTGCGGGCAGACAAGTTCAGAGCTGCCATAATCATGATTGAGAAGACGGTGCGGGGGTGGCTGCAGAGGGTCAAGTACCAAAGGCTGAGACAAGCCACAGTCGTCCTGCAGCGCTACACACGCGGGCACCTGGCACGGAGGTGGGTCCTGGGGAGCCTTCCAAGGGAGGGCTGGCTGGGAACTCAAGTGTAAAAACACTCCTGGGCGCTTGAGTTTTCCATTTTCCGTCTTGTGGATCTTAAACTTGTGGTTTCCATACAAAAAACTCCGAAAATGCCCTGCGTGGGGCGTTGCCTTTTAACCCCTTGAAAGTAAGAGGCACATTGTGCATGTGGATAACAATGGGGTGAAAGTTTCTGTGCCAAAGTCAGGACTCATTCCTGGCCCCTCTCCTCAGCTTTACTTAGGGGCAAGAGATTAAAATTCTGTGCCTCAAACGGGTTTCCATTGGTTTAATTTCTAGGTGCTGGGCCAAGGTCATAGCATAGGCAACTGGGTTATAATCAGATGTCTAAAGTACTCTAAAGTACTTAGGTGAAGGTATTTCACAGAACTAATATTTTCCTGGGACTACCTGTGGTAAAGGGCATTTGGATCAGCCAGGGAGCAGTTGGCTAGTTGGTATGCACTGTCTTCTGCAGGGACCAGCTTTGTGCCTTCTTAATGTCCAAGGGGAGCTCTCAGGTTTGATTGGCTGTATCCTTTCTAATGAGAAAAATCACTCTGAATCACTGGCAGTGGGGCTGTTTACAGTAGAGGATAACAGAGCTCAGTGTTTAACTCTTTGTGTGAAGGAACCTCAAGCTGCTTTATGCCAGTGACTTGCTGGGATTTCTGTAGATGACACTGTGCTGGGCTGCTGGTATCAGATGTGTGGTGAGTGTGAGGGAGCAGAAAAGCAAAGGAGTAGCATCCCGACACAGTGATCACCTTCCATCTTTTGCCCCTTATTCAAGTCTGACACTGCTGTGTACAGTCACACTGTGTTTTGGAAGAACGTCAGAGGTACTGGCTGAATTTGTGGTGTTACTTGTGATTGTGAAAGGGATTGGTGCCACGGAGAATCCAGGGATTGGATTGCTTCTAAAAGAAGATTTGCTTCTAAAAGAAGCAAAGATGGGTGACTTCTATTTAAAACTGAGCTTGGGTTTTTCTTGTATTCGTAAATCCCCGTACTTCTCTAGACAGGTCCCTCTTTGCCATACAAGACAATGAGACCTAAGCAGTAAGAGGAAGGTTAAGGAAAAGGGAGAGTTGGAAGTATTCAAGGCCAGGTTGTACAGAGCTTGGAGCAACCTCATTTAGTGGAAGGTCTCCCTGCCCGTGGCAGAGGGTTGGATGGAGCTGAGCTTTAAGGTCCCTTCCAACCCAAACCATTCCAGGATTGACTTCAGCCTCTCAGATGGGCTCTCCATACACACCTACAGACTTGGACTTTACACTGGACTTTGCATCTGTGAACCATTCCTCTAGAAAGAGGAGAAAGGATCCCTGGTAATGTCAAAGTGGTGGGGTATGAGCTCAAAGAGAGGTTGTAAGCAGACATGTAAAAACTACCTGCTGCAGTGTTTCTTCTAAATGATTTTTCAGTTCCCCTCTTAGTGCAGGTTTCATGGGGGATGGATGGCATCTGAATAACTGCTGTCTCCTCTTTTTGGAGACAGACTGTCCCTTATCCTCTTTAGTAAGTCCTGCTTCAGCAGGTCCTAATGAGAAGCTATTGACCTTGATCAAGTGAATATATAAGCCAATATGATCTGGTTCTTAGTTTTGCTAAGCCTTTCACAAAATAGAAGAAATGCATCAAATATCTGTATAATGCTTCATGCTGAGAGCAATAAATGAATCACAAATTCAGCAAAACAAGCTAATTATCAAATGAAATTGAGATTTTATGGGCATTTATTAACCGATGTAAGAGCAAATTGAGTATGAGTTCAGCTGGGGAAGGGGAACCACGTGGTGGAGAGTTGACCACACCCCTTGTTATTTACTCTCCATGAATTGCTTGAGGCTCTGCTCATAAATGGTGCCAAACCAGTGTACACCAGTCAAAATGTCAAATCAGTTTCCTGTAGTTTTCACAGAGTCAGTAGATACCCCATGCAAAATGTTTTTTTTATAGTTAGGGAAGTGATGGAGCCAACCTGGACATTGGTTGGCTCAGGTACATAAGGCAGAGAGTTCAAACCAGGGAAAACCTGGGGAAATACTTTTTTTAATGCTATTTGGGAACAATGTGTTGATGTGTGGCTCCAGTGGTCCTGGGTTCCATAGGTGCTGTCTGATGACATGGAAATTTCCTTAGCCCTACTGTTGGTGTGTTCTTTCCTGAATGCCATCCAAACTACTTTTGGACAAACAGTTTTTCTCTCTGTCCAGTTTAAAACTTATTAGACAGAAAAAAGGGGAGTCTGGTTCTCCTGCTAACCTCTCTCCTGTGCTTTGCAGGCTTGCTGAGCACCTGAGGAGGACGAGAGCTGCCATCATCTTGCAGAAGCAATACCGAATGCTGCGGATCCTCCGAGCTTTCCAGAGGGTCCGCAACTCCACCATCACCATCCAGGCTTTTGCTCGGGGAATGTTTGCCAGGAGGATTTACCACAAGGTACACCTCCATGGAGTGTCTTTGCATTTCGAAAGAGTGGGAAGAGCCTCTATGTTTACCTTTGCTGCCACAGCACTGTGATGTGTTTGTTGTGGCTGTTTTGACGTTTACGAAGCCGACAACCTCTGGTGTTTCTGGAGAGCAGACAGTGACAGTGAGCATTGCTATTTAAAGCTGTGCAAGGTTAAAAAGAAGATTTTGGCAGCAGCACCTCAGTGGAGCAGCTAAACGAAGTCAGTCAGGTGCTGGAAGGCATTGTGGAAATCTGGAAATGTCATTTGATCTAACCTGTTCTCTGCTAAAACCTCCCTGGCTGACTGAACCTGTGCCTGAACTGTGCTGCAGGTGCTGTTTCCAGGAGAGTAGGAAGACAAAGAGGATCTGTCAGGGAAGGCAACAAGTCATTTATTGATAGAAATCTCCCTCTAGTTCTCTCCACTAGCTTTCTGTGTTAAACCAGGACCTGAATGCAAGGAACTAAAAGTTTGATGACAGGAGTGACACAATGAGAAACCATAGAGTCCTAGAGAGGTTTGGGTGGGAAGGGACCTTCAAGCTCATCTGTTTCTATTGCCCTGCCATGAGTAGGGTGAAGTTTTCCACTAGACCAGGTTGCTCCAAGCCCTGTCCATCCTGGCCTTGAACACTTCCAGGGATGGGGCAACCTGTGCCAGGACCTCACCACCCTCACAGCCAGAAATTTCTTCAGCAATCTCTGATCTCACCCTACCCCCTGTCACTGTGAAGCCATTCCCCCTTGTCAAAATTCCTTCTCCAGCTATTGTCTGCCAGGAAACTGAGAACAGCTTTGGGGAATCTTCTGTCCACTCCTCAGATCCAGCACTGTTTTGGTGGTCCCTAAACTTATGCCTAACTGGGCCATGGGCCTACTTGAAGAAGTGAGAATAGTGATGAGACAGGAGGGGAAAACCTGCTCCTGGGGATGGTGGAGGTGACCTGGACACCTGGTGACCTACCAGAGAGATCAGGGTTTTCCTCTGAGACAGACCAGCTGGGTGCTGCTGATAAGGAACTTGTGCTGCCACTGCTTTTTCAGCATCTCTTTTTCAAATTGGAAGCCTCTGCAGGGCTGGTAGCTGGTCCAGCAGTTAAACCCTCTGAGATTAAAGGTAGCCCAAATACTAACAAGGTGTAGAAGTTGGCTGAAGTCCAGGCCTCTCAAATCTGAACATCCTTAGTCTCAGGAGCACCTGGGTAGAGGTGCTGGATATAGGTATAGGCTCAAGTGCATGTTCAGAAACAGGTGCAGAGTGATGGGTGATGCTCCTTGGGGTCCAGGCATGCCCAGTGCCCACCAAAACTTTGCTGTAAGGCTGGAATAGGTCCCCAAGACAATGCATTGGGGTTTCTTGTACCTCTTTGGGCATCTCCAGTTTTTCCATCTATGAATGCCAAGGCTGGAGACGTACAAAGCTCATTTCCCAGTAACTCCTGCTGTATCCTAACTCCACACAAGACCTTTGTTCTGAATTAAAATTTGCAATTGCAAAGAAAGCCTTAGGGTGAAACAAAAGATTTGTAAGAGAAACTGAGAGGGTACCTTTTCTGAGACAAGTGATCCCAAACTAATAACAGCAGTGTCTTGTAATCTTCAAATTCTCCTGCTATTTATTTCCTTATCAGACTGAAGCATAGATGAGCATAGGGAAGTTATTAACAACATACTGGTTGTATCTCTAATATGTCAGTGTTCAGCTGTAGAGGAAGGAATTGAATTGCCACCTACTGAAAAGACTGTAATAAAATTTGGGGAAGAAATTCAATGCACAAGCACCAGAAATTTCACAAAACCCCAGATAAAGGTTCCTAGAAATTGAATTGTGCGAGAGCACTGGCTGCAGACTGTAGTGAAAGGACCCAGGGTTTTATCTGAAGGTTATTCACATGATAAGAAATCCCACCAGGACAGCATTTATCTGCAGTAAAAATTATCATAATGCAGGGGTGGAACACAGAAAAAAAATCTACAGACCTGTTCTGGTGTGAATTATATCAGGTGCTGAAGGGCCAGTAAGTTTATTGCTAAGTGTCTGTGTGTCTGTTAATAGCTGTTTATTCTGCTGGCTATGGATCTTGTGGATCTCAGTACTATTCTGAGGTGATCCATGAAGCCTCAGTTGAGCCTGGATGCCCCCTGTTCCCATCAAGTTCTCCACTCACTAACCAAGATCATACACGCTCATGCAGGTCTTGACTCATTTTAGGGAGCTGGGCTCCTAAGAGAGGTCTAGATGTGCCAAGCACAGTATCTGGAGAAACCCCCCAGGAGGGGTGGATTGAAGTCCTGTCTGTGACAGAGGACTACTTATCTCCAGCCATCACCCCATGCACCTAACAGGACACTCCTTGGAGGAGAAGCCCTTCCAAAGGCAGTTTAGGAAGTATTCAGTGCTGTGTTGCAGCCAGATGAGGGCTGCTGCTACCTGTACAGGTGACTGCCCACGAATGGCCATACCCTGAAGGGCGGTAGATTTAGATGGGATATTAGGAAGGAATTGTTTCCCGTGAGGGTGGCGAGATGGTCCCCGAGGTCCCTCCCAACCCAAGCCATTCCGTGGATCTACGGTCCTACGACTTTCCTCCCCCTGACTGTGCCGTTCCTGCCCGTGTTGTGCAGATCCTGGCGGAGCACAAAGCCACCATCCTGCAGAGGTACGCCCGGGGCTGGCTGGCCCGCACGCGCTTCCGCAGGCTGCGGGCGGCCACCATCGTCCTGCAGTGCTACTACCGGCGCATGAAGGCCAGGCAGCAGCTGAGGGCACTCCGCATCGAGGCCCGCTCAGCTCAGCACCTGAAGAGGCTCAACGTCGGCATGGAGAACAAGGTGGTGCAGCTCCAGAGGAAGATCGATGAGCAGGTACGTCCCGAGCGGCGCTGGGGCGAGTGCGGCCCCGCTGCCGCTTTGCTTCTGTTTTGTTGTCTCTTCCGAGGAAGGATTTTGCCTTGCCATGATGTCTGGGAAGGGTGTCATGTTGGCGGCAGGCTTCACTGCTTCTGGCCTGGCATTTGGAAGGGTGGGACGGCACCATGGAAGTGCAGATGCGCTTGGATCTTGGGTCTTCCCCCTTGCTCAGGGAGCTGCAAGAGCTGCAATGAAATTGTTGTGAGAACTGCCCAGAAGGACTCAGATAAGGAAGGTAAAATGGCAGGTTTGAAAGCTGTTGCTTGAAAACCCAAGCCAGCTCCACGTGGGATCCCGATGACAAAGGGGTTTGGGGCTGGGTTGTTCTCCTTTGCTTCCTGTCTCACAAGCACCGAGGGGGCAGAGTCTCTGCCACAGTTGGTTGTATGAACTGTGTTTCTTATGAGTCACCTTCCCTAGAAGATAAACAGCAATTTGGGTAAATACTTTGCAAAGTAATTTGAGCACGTCTGTGTTACTATAACAACTCTTCAGGAGAAAGCCACGGAGAGGGGTGAGATGGTGGGATGGAGATGCCTGTGTGGGTGACTTAATGGTCTTACTGTGACTTCTTGATCACAGGGAGGTCTTCATCAATTGCCACTTATTATTAATGAGCTGCACAATAATGGTTTGATTACACACTTAGGAGAAAGGTTTTCCTATGTACTAATGTAGGCAAGTTACTCTGATAAATACCCTCTGTGTTGCTGTACAAGGACTTCAGGGCGAGCATGGGAAATGCTGAGTGGGACCTATATATCAACAGGCAATTTCATATCCACTTGCATTGTTCAACAGACCTTTCACAGGCAGAAGAACATTCCCTCAAAGTCAGGATAACTGAGTAATTGTGGGTTTTCATTCTGGGATATTGTCAGGGACCCTTATACATCACACATGGCTTCCTCTCCACCTTGAATCTCTCCATCCCTGAATGACACGAGCAGTCCTGTGATGAAGATGATGAGAAGTGACTCTGTGTTGGCTCAGATGCTGCAGAGTCAGGATACCCTGGGATTTGCATTCCTGCTGGCAGCCTTCATTGCAGTATTAATTGGCTGCAAAGTGTGCACTGCAGCTGAGTCTGACTTTCAGACCCTGCTGTTTAATTTTAAAATGCCTGTTTGCATACTTATTTTTTGCAAACAGTGGCTTTGGAATGGAAAACCTTAAGCGTGTTTGATATGGCCCTTTATCTGGAGGTAATTCAGTGGAATTAAATAGGATGAGTCATTTGAGGTCCAGATATTTGGGCTGAACTTGTGCAATGAGTGTGAACGTCACTGTTAGGTCTGCTGGGATTGGCCCTGGAGCAGAGGTATTAATTTTTAGTTTATGTTCTTCCCCAGTTCTTTGCCAATTTACTCCTAGGAAAAGTGTGTGAATAAAACAATAAAGACAAACCCCCAGTATTTGGTTAACACTGGCTTCCTGTCATGGATTATGAAAGCAGCAGAAGGGTTTGCTTTGGGGAAGGAGTCGTGGAGAGCTTTTAACTAGGCAGAAATAATGGTCTGGAGCTCATCTTGCTCCCCCTTGGTCTCTGCACAAGCCATTTTGAAGGACTTTCTTTGATGCTTTTTGTGTAACTTTTGCAGGGAAGGATTGTTGCTTTGTGTTACTTGTGTTAGTCTGTCCAGTGAGCTGATTTTAACCATCCTTCCAGTACTGTCAGGTTTCCCTGGGATGCTTTGGAAGTGCTAATGAGCACCATTACAGTGGACTTTCTTTTCAGTACACTGTATTTGTATTTTTTTTTCTGGCACAGTGAGTTTGCTGCATGCTAGTTTCCCTGAAGGATCTCGCTACTCTATAAACACAACCTTTGGAAATACCAATTAGCTTTCTAAGAAAAAAAAAGTATATACCAGGTAACCTGGAGAGCTGCAGTTGTATCATTTTCTAAATAGCTGTAGAAAAAAATGTTTCTATTTCTGCTACTTTAGCTCATGCATGAGTAGATATGCAATACTCCATGTGCCCTGGAGGAAGAGAAGATCTTTCTTTGAAAACATTAAAACCTTTTCTTGTATGTCAGCCTCAGCTCACATGCTCTGGCATCCGTAACTGGGATGATTTAATTCAGTTTTTGAATCAGATGAAGGATTTCTTTGCACACACAAGGAAGGTTTAAATCTATTTTGCTGCTAAACATCCTCACTGGATCACTTTTTTTCTAATTACTTTAGACCAATTTTTTCTTTTTATTCCCGTTTTTTTGTTTTGTTTTGGTTTGGTTTGGTTTTTTTGTTTTATTTGTTTGTGGGTTTTTTGGATTTTTGTTTGTTTGGTTTGGTTTTTTGTTTGTTTGTTTTGTTTGTTTGTTTGTTTTTCAGTTGGGTTGCTTTAAATCTACATGTTGTGCCTGCCTGAGATACTTTTAAGGCTGATACCTAATTTAGTGTTACATGTTTGTGCAAACAATAATTAGATTTGCAGTGTGGTCTCCATACTATCTCTGCAAGCAGTAGTACCTCCGTGAGCATTTATTGTGAATAAAACTAGTTTGGGTAGGAGTAGTGATGAATTTGTTGCCTCTACCATTGGTAGCACAATAAAGTCTAGGCTGAGTTGAAGCCAGGACTCTCACAGCTCTTTAGGGCTGGATAATGATGGGAAATAAAGCAAGTTCAATTTTAACAGGGTGTGTTAAGCAATCTCTAATTGCAGTGGGGAGCACCCCAGTAAATGCTGTCTCATGTCTCTAGTAACCAATAACAAGAAAAAGCAATTCCTGTGCATTTATCTGGTGCCTGCATGGAAATCTGCATTGGCTGGTACATCAAACCATGTACAGAAACCTTGGCACAGAAGGTTCTGCAAATGGATCTCTTGGGAATATCTTTGGAAGTCTCCTATGGAGAGAGGCTGGGAGAGCTGGGTGGGTTCCCCTGGAGAAGAGAAGCTCCAGGGAGAGCTGAGAGCCCCTTGCAGGGCCTGAAGGGGCTCCAGGAGAGCTGGAGAGGGACTGGGGACAAGGGATGGAGGGACAGGACACAGGGAATGGCTTCCCGCTGCCAGAGGGCAGTGACAGATGGGGATACTGGGAAGGAATTGCTGTCTGTGAGGGTGGTGAGGCCCTGGCTCAGGTTTCCCAGAGAAGCTGTGGCTGCCCCTGGATCCCAGGAAGTGTCCAAGACCAGTTTGGACAAGTCTTGGAGCAACTTGTGATAGTGGGAAGTGTCCCTGCCCACTGTAAGGGTGTGGAACTGGATGAGCTTTAAGGTCCCTTCCAACACCAACCATTCCAGGATTCTGTGAAAATGCCTTTGGTCACACAGAAATTATAATTTAGTAAGTGCTGAATTTTGATGTTCATTAATAATTCATTACAAGGGAGCAAAGGAAAAAATGTTAATATCCCTCATTTACTTGTTTTTCCATTTAAGATGTGTGTTAATCTTGCTTCAGATCACTGAGACTCTGCATTGAGAGGGGTTGCTTAGGGAGATCACCTAAAGAGGGGCCAAAAGGATGATCAAAGCAAACTTTAAAAACTAGACTACATTTTAAGTTTCAAAATGGTTCTTTTGCTGTCATGCTTATCTACCTAATGTTAGCAAAGATTACATGTTAGGGTCTTAACCAAGCCCTTGGTCTGTTGTGAATTAGCTGACATTTCTGGGGCTGACTAATAATGATGGTGTTTATTAGTCATAGTGCCATTGACTTTGATTTGAAGCACAAAAAACCAAATGAGGCTACTGAATTTTTGAGTTCTGAAGACTCAGGAGAAAGTCACTGCTAAGTGCTTTAAAAGAGAAAACCTGAGCAAAGAAGAAGATGACTAAGCAGGCACATGACTTAAAACCAGGGAGCTCTTTGTGCCCAAGTGTGCAGTTCTGCATTGTCACTTCAGGTTTCTGCGGGCATAGAAGCCAGGAATAAAAGAGTAAACTGCAAAACAAACATTACAGATTCAAAAAAAGAGAAGCAAACCAATCACATTAAGCAACAGTGTTTGGAAGCTGTAATGGGAGTGTAGTCTTTTGGTTTGGTTGCCAGTGCTACCAAACATTGTTTGCATTTGAGTGATTTCAATGTAATACCCATTTAACAAATGCTTCTGTAATTGTTGCCAAAATATTATTGAGCTTTCAGCGCAGTTTAGGAATAGCTTTAAGCTTTATGAACTTTATTAGCCCATGCATGGAAATGTCTGTTCTTGTGAGCTTGTTACCCACCACACTCAAGGATTTTGAGCGGTTACTTTTTGCGGTGCATCAATGCAGTGCGTGCACTGATGTCACTTGTGCTCTTATTTCCTTCTCTCTGGGATGCAGAACAAGGAATACAAACTCCTGAACGAGCAGCTCTCCGCACTGACATCAGCCCACTCCTCCGAGATGGAAAAGCTGAAGAAGGAACTGCTGCAGTACCAGCAGAGCCAGCAGGGCGATGGCAACCAGCTTGTCAGCCTGCAGGAGGAGATGGAGCACCTCAGGGTGGAGCTGGAGAGGGCTCATGGGGAGAGGAAGGTGGTGGAGGACAGCCACGAGCAGGAGAAAAACCTGCTGAGAAAGGTACGTCTGCCAGTCACATCTCAGGTTGTGCAGGTGGTTATACTGGTGAAAGCTCACTCTGCACGGGCCTGAAGGGGAGAGAGTTTCTATTCTTTGGTTAATATTTTTCTGCTGTTGTTTTTGCTGCTGAATGCATCTAGAATTTATCTTTAACCAGCTCATGGGGCAGCAAGGGCAAGTGAACATCCCTGCAGGGGCAATGACTGCCTTGAGTCAGAAGGACATCCCATCTTGATGCCTTTTGCACTGCCAACCACAAAGAAACTCCCCAAACCCATCTAGAGAACCATTTAATAACCACGGACATCACAAAATGATTAAGGTTGGAAAAGATCACCAGGTCCAACCATCAACCCAGTCCCACCACTGTGTTCACCACTAAACCATGTCCTCAAGTGCCACGTCCACATTGTTTTTGAACACTTTCTAGGGATGAAGACTCCACCACTTCCATAAGCAGTCTGCCCCGGTGCTTCACAACCCTTTCTGTGAAAAAAAAATTCCCCATTTCCCAACCTAATCCTCCCCTGACACAACTGGAGGTTGTTTCTTCTCATTGTGAGCTTCAGGTGTATGCCAGAGCTTCATGTTTGTACAGTGGTTCATCATGACGTGTAATGCAGTGTATTGGAGAGAGCTGTCATAGATGCTGTAAATATTAGGAAGATGTCCTTCCTCATCCCAGCCCGAGATGGGACAGGAGGGTTCAGTTTTTGCCATGGCTGTTGCAGCTGGTTGTAGCGGTGTTGTAGGTACAGAGAGCTGTGATCTGTGTGAAGACCAACTTCTCTCTTCCCAGAGCAGAGGCACTGCTCCAGCACCACCCACGCTGGTTGTTATGAGCCCTTATAGGGTTTGGAGCTGGGATATACACTGTATATTTTTTTTTCCCCTCCTTCATGCCAACTCATACAATATCCTGAGTTGGAAGGGTCCCACGAGGATAATGGAGCACAACTCCTGTGCTTTATCTCTTGAGGTGGATGTGGTGCAACACTGCCACCACTGCACAAGAAAGAATTCTCGTGGAGGAAGAGAATTCAGTCTCTTCTGTGGAGAGCTTGTTTTGCAAAGAGTAAAAATGGTCCTTTTGACCTGAATTCCTGTGCTGGTCAGATTAATTCTGAATAACAACCCTTCTCATAACCTGAGGCACTCAGATGTGGGTTTGGTTTCCTTCTGTGAATGCTTGTGGCTGCTCAAGCTAAATCCATGATATTTCTTCTGTGCCAGCAGTTGATCTGAGTCTTTGATCTTGCTGTTGGAAAGAATCTAGGGCTTTCTTACTCAATGTACTGCAAAGAAAAAGCTGTTTTTCAGCTGTTACTCTGGAACAACTCTTTGTGTGTGACGACCTGAAGATGAGTCACTTTTGGAAATTCAAAAAAAAAAAAAAAAGAAGAACCTGGAATTAGCCGTGTTTTTATTATGGTGAAAGAGTGCCCACATGGGGCTCTGCTGGGGCACTTCATGCAGCACCACCTGACCTGGTCAACCTTCCCTTGCTGCTGAGCACTCGGGTTTGGCTGAGAAGCTGCAGGAACTGTGGTCAGGATTACTTAATATGAACCTCTGGCACAACTGAGAGGCATTTTTGGGTGTACATCTCAGAAAGGTGAGCACCCTGTATCCTTGCTGTCTCTTGGCTGGACCAAGAGGGGTCAGGTAATCACCCACTCCACTCTCTGCTTGTGTGTTGCACCCACACAGGGAATGTATGACATCAGTGGTTTTCCTTTATCCAACACCAAATTAGAAGATCCTTTTTGGCACAGGACTCCATTCATTATCTGGCTGCAGCACAGGCTTTTAGAGCCAGAAAAGATGCTTTATTTTGAAGGTGATGTAGCTGGGGATAAACTGCTTCTCTTTTTTCTTGATTGCAAATTCCCTTCAAGCACTCTGAAGGAAGGTTGGTTTAATCACCAAAGAAATGCTTTTAAAAAGCATGAAAACAAAGCAGAAGCTTTCTCTTGTTTTAGAATCGCCTACAGCACAGCAAATACCCAAAATGTACATTTAACCATGACAGTAAAAGGTTTAATTATAAAACATTTGTAATGAGCACTGCAGGCTCCCATTTCTGGCATTAGCTTTCCATTGCTCCTTTTGGGTCCTTGTCAATAGGAAGAATGAAGAGGACCTGTTTCCTTCCTGAAAACATTAATTTAGCCAAAACACTTCTCAGGGAAAATTCTGATAAGACATTTCTTGAGTAATTCTAACAAATACCAGAAGCTGTGGAGTGTCTAGAAACTGAACTCAGGTGAGAAGCACTTTTCACCTCCAGTATGAGGATTACACCATGGCCGTGGCTGTGGTGGGACACATTTACTCAGGAGATGATTCCCAAAGTCATCTCACCTCTGAGCAAGACTGAGATGAGCCTTAATTCTATAATTTGAGCTGAGGCTGCAGATTCTGCAAATCCCTATCAGTTTTGTTACTTTAAAAAAGTCCTTTAATCTCTTTCTCATAGCTATTCTCTCTGAGCCTTTAATTTTGGAATAGCTCATTTTACTTAATTTTGTGATAAAGTTCAAGACGTCAGGTCTGGGTAAGTACCAACAGCTCTTTGTAGGGCTTTTTGTGGCATCAAATCTCCTCACTTGGTGAGATAGGATAATTCAAAGCCTGGTCAGGAATTTTATTAGGAAAATGCTAAATGCCATCATTCTTTGCTCACAAGATCAGGGGAGGATGGGAGGCAGGTCTCCTGAGCAGGCTGTTCTGGTGTAACACTTACATAAGGGCTGAAGCCATCACAAGTGCTCCCTGCTCAGCATCTTCCATAGAAATCCTTCAAAGCAGGTGCTGTTGCTTTGAAGCATGTTCAGAGATGTGTTTCCTATAGAAAGATGAGCAGGAGGTACAAAAGGTGCCAGTAGGCACCAGAAATGGAGCTTGTGCTGCTTGGCCATTGTGACCTGCTCTTCTTGCCTCCACCTGTGTGCAATAGACTGTTCTGATCCTCAGGGGGCTTGGTTAAACACAGGTTTTGAACTTTTAGCTTGTTCCAGTTTCTACATGAAACAATGAATTCAATAAACAAGTTCAATGGCTTAAGATCACATCTGAAAAACAGCGGTACCCAATCCGGATTGGAAATTTTAAAACCTCGGAATAATTGTTGTGGATTCTACTGAGTCTTTCAGTCCTAACTATCCCTCCATCATTGTTGATAATGATCCAAATTTTTGCCTAGTTTTGTTTTCTAACCATCATGAGTTTTTCTGGGCGGAGGATTCCTTATGAGCACCCATTAAAGTGCACAAGTAAAATAATCCTGTTGCCTTTAATCTTTTCCCTGATGGGATAATGACTCAAATTCCTTGCTGTCCCATTGCAGTACAGGTTTTCATTGCTTCCCATAACTCCTGCAGCTCTTTCCCATTTTTTTTAAGAATTTTTTCTACCTTGAAGACACTGGTGCTGATCTAATGGAAGGTGTGATGTACGGAAGAAGAAATGTAGTTGGTTTTGGTACAGAATATTAAAATCTTGTCTCATTTCAGAGCATTTAAAACACCGATAGCTCTGTGTGCCTTATTTGTGCATTTTTGCACTTTCTATTTGTGTCTCCAGACTCCAACTTTCATATCATACATAGAGATGCAAGAGATAATAGTGTCGTGCAAGCAGCTGGAGTAAATGAACCAGGAGAGTAAGGGATGGTGATGTTTTCCAGTTTGTGCACAGAATATGACTGATTCAGTCAGGACTTACAATAAAATATTCATCTTGCTTTGATCCTCACCATTAGTATGTATCTGGCATCTGCAATGTTTGATAAAATACCTTAATTTGAACACGCTTGTGTGGAAGACTGAAATCTGTGCTAGGGCTGCATGCCAGCTGGGCTGCCTATAAATTCAATCTAAAGGTGACAACAAAATTATTACTCTTGTGCATGTTTACAGGGTTGTTTAGTCTTGGCATCTTGAGATTCTTCTGCTGTGTGTAGCTGTTTCCTAAGTGGTGGCTATAGGATGTGAGGGAACAGGCACAGGGAAATGACATTATGCTGGGGTGATGTGTGTTCTCCTGCCTGACAGCAGCAGAATTGCCCTGCTTAGCTGTAGCAGCATATTTCACTTGATGATATGATGGTTCAGTGTTTTGAGATAATGCTGTTGAATGCACCAAAGTTCTTGCAGATGAATAGCATTATAGGCTCAGCTGCTGTCAGAATCAGACCAGCCTTGGAGTTGTGACAATGCAAAATAGCATTTTGCAGGATTTAGTTTCTGTTCTCATTAATTTTTACGAGGCAGTTGTTGGTGTTAATTGCTAGATATGCTCCTGTTGTATTACCAAAAGCCCTGGTACATGCTATACCTCACTGTATTAGTGGTTCTGCAGTCACGGGGAAATATTACTGTGACTAATCACACTAAAAGAATTGTTTACAATAAAGTTAAAAAAGCCTGAACTATTTACTCAGCTCGTAGTCGCTGTGTCCATCTCAGCTCCTAAAGTGCTGCATTGCTGGGAACAATCAGCAGGATTATTTTCCCAGCAGTGCTCAGTGCTGTGACTTGATGAAAATGATGAAGCCCATTGAGATGTAAAAATAAACCTCAGATTTCACGACCTGATCACTTGCAAGAGTTTCACTCCTGCAAATGGTAGTCACCAAGTCCAGCAGCTCAGTATTTTGTAAGACTCTGCCAAAAACATTAATTTAAGTGAGCAGTTCACTCAGGAAGGGGAAAGTTTGTCTCTGTGGTAGCAGTGCAGTTCTCCTGCGCTTCAGCTCCTGATGTAGAAAGGGTAACTGGCAAAGCACAGGGGGGTGGATCTCTTAAACAGCAAAGAGAGCCCGAACAAAGCTCCCTGTCTCCCATCAGGTGAAATGTAATCCCTCTGCAGAGGCTCTGACCTGCAGCAAGCAGTAACTCTTTGCCTTGCTCCGTAGCGTATCTCCGATTTGGAAGAAGAAAACGCTCTCCTGAAGCAGGAAAAAGAGGAGCTTAACAGCAGGATTCTCTGTCAGTCTGAAGGTAAAAAAAAAATACTATGGCATTGTAATGCCTCTGCTAAGCGAGGAGCTTAACTCATGTGCCCCAAATCTCGTTTTTCCTGTGTGTTTTTCCTGCCTTGAAAAGTGCTCATCTTCTCGCGAACCTTTCCTGTTGTTTTTTTTGTCACTGTTTTGTTGTGTTGGTAGTTCTGTTCATGCAGCCCTTACCACCCAA
>VYXB01003568.1:0-17250 GCA_013397135.1 Pachyramphus minor | reverse complement strand
AGATTCTATAGTTTTGGGTCCTATTTAAGATATTTTTGACACTCCCTGTCCCTTGAGAGGGACAATAAAAGGTGAGGGTATTACTGGATGGCCACATGGGCTTGGTTTTTGCATCCAGCACATCTGCTGTCCTCCAGCTCTGTGTCTTGGTGGAATCTTGGTGTAATGTCACGACAACCATGATGGGAGGGATTTGCTTTCAGGAGTAGCATCTGTCAGGAAACTTGTTCTTGGTGCAGATTTTGATGAAGGGAAGTGACTGAGACACAGTCCTCCCTTAGAGAGGCTCATCTGGATAAAGAGTTGGTTCTTTCCTTTTGTAACACTGCAAAGAAATGTGCGAAATTTGAGCTAAAACTGATACATTTACAGCAGGCAGAAATTATATGTCATTTGTAATGGATAAATAGATTTTTCAGTAGATGCTGTCCCAAAATATGCCCAGCCAGGTGTTTGGTTCTAATATTCAGGAAGGCAAAACAGGGAGATATGCCCCTGAGTTATGCCTGCCCAAGAAAGTTCCTCAATGAAAAATGTATTTTCCAGCCTGTTTTTTCAAGGTGGGAAAGAGGGAGTGGGAATGAAACCACCAAGGAGCCCTTGCCCTGAATCTGTGCTTGTGAGCAATCTGTTCTAGTGCAAAGTGTCCCTGCCCATGGCAGGGGGGTTGGACTTCTACCCAAACCATTCTGGAATTCCTAGCAGGAGCACAAGGCATAACTGAGTTTCTTGCTTGTTGTGTAGCTGGGATGTTTGTTTGACCCCTGAGACTTGGAAGCTCATCATAAAATGAGCTTCTAGAGGATTTTATTTTCTTTTCCTGTGGAGTACCAGAAATAGAAGAGAGGGCAAATTCCTGGCATGGCAGTGCTAACCCCTGACTTAGGCAGGCTCACACTTCCCCCAGCACTGCTATATAATCCCCTTTTCCAAGAGTGAAGCTATTGCCATCACTGTTAGTGCTTGGGGACCCCTTTCACACCCCTGTAATGCTGTACATGTTGGGACAAGTGTGAGTTCAAGTTCAGGACATTTTGACTGTAATTTGTCAAATAAATCAGCGTTACTGGACTGTGCTGAAGAAAGACCATTTCTCACAGTGCCAGTAGAAACCTCCCTTTCTGCATTCAGAGTATTTTATTCTAGCTCCTGTACTGCCATGGCTATTGCTGGTGCAAAAAGGGTGCATGGGCAGGGGACAGTAGATGTTTTAACAGTGCTCCGTGAAATCCACAAAGAAAGAAGTAGGAAATGAATTTAAATGTAAACTCTGAGTGGAGTCCAAGGCATGGGCTTTTGAACTAGGATTGTTGGTTATTGCTTTCTTTCCTGGTCTTCCTGGCTTCGTTTCTAACCAGAGCTGAACTTTATATGACCAGTCCTCAGAGTCAGCAGTGTGGCTTACCCATTAAAAAAAAGGAGGAGGAGGAGAAAGGGATAGAAAGGAGAAGGAAAGTAAAGAAAAAGGAAATCAGAGGTCTTAACCAGCAAATAATAAAAACCACAGGAGAGCCATTTGTGAAAAAAAAAAAAAAAAGCAGGTAATTGCTTTCATCTTACCCTTTACCTGTCTCTGATCATGATCAGTAGAGAGTGAAAGATCAGTAAAAGAGTGAAGATGGTGCTTCAGCCACATAGCAGGAACAGCTAAACCCAGTTTGGTATCAATTCCCACCACATGCACAACTCTTGTTTTAAAAACCAGTACAGAGAAGCCTGTGTCTCATATGCTCCCTCTGCTGAGCTGTGCTTAATGTGGAAGAATTGCCTGGTCTCATGCATTTCTTATCCTGTCTTTTTTTAATGACAGATGGTATCAAGTACCTGGATATGCTCCATTACTGATGTTGTTTGTTCAGCTAGGAGCATGCTGTCCAGATGCCAGATCAGCTATTCTGTTCACACCTCTGCTGTGATAAGCCTTGCTATTTATAATTTGTAAGGATTTATAATTACAACACCCGTTTCCTATGGAAACGAGGTTTACACAGCTGTGCTAGCTACACACTGTATAAATTGTACAAATTGCCCCCATGCTCCCCCCCACAGCCATTTTTGGATTCATTAGCTCGCCTCAGCCCAAGGTGATAATGAAGCAGATATCCCAGAGATAAGAGAGGTTGTGGAAGAAAGCTGTGGAAAGGCTCAAAAGGTGGTGGGGCGAGGGAAGCACCTGGATCTCAGTGGGGACAGATCTTGTGCTGTTCTAGAGGATCCACAAGGGGTTTATCCCTAGGAAAGAGCTGATCCCAAATCACTCAGACAGCAGACTTTGTCAGTTCACTTGCAGATGTCTTGGTTTGTGCCCTGTTGGATAAGGGTCCTATTGGGTTTTGGCATTGCCTGGGTGCATGGGAGCAGTCCTGGGTGCCACCCTGCAGCAGCTGGGGATGGGTGATAAGTGCAAAGAGAAGGTGGGTTGTTGGATTCTGGCTGTGAGCAGGACTCCAGGAGTCTGGCTCCCACCCTGACTGTGACCTATAGCAAAGACTAACAGATTTAAGCTGAAAGAGGGTAGATTTAGGTTGGATATTGGGAAGAAATTCCTGGCTGTGAGGGTGGGGAGTCCCTGGCACAGGTTGCCCAGAGAAGCTGTGGCTGCTTCTGGATCCCTGGAAGTGTCCAAGGCCAGGTTGGACGGGGCTTGGAGCAACCTGGGCTGGTGGAAGGTGTCCCTGCTCATGGCAGGGGGTTGGAATTGAAGTGAGCTTTAGGGGCCTTTTCAACCCAAACCGTTCTGTAATTCTATGATGGCACTGCTGCAGGAATAAAGCTGCTCTTGACCCAGCTGGGATGCTCCAGGTGGGTTTTGGGTGCTTGCAAAGAGCTACCAGATGTTGTGTTGCCACCTGCAAAGTTTCAGGGGTGACATGCTAAAATAAAGGCTGTCCTAGCTGCAGGATTTTCATTCTTCTGTCTTCTGCTGTCATGCAAAAGCAAACAAGCCCTTCAGTTGTCTCAGCAAACACATTGTTATTCAGGAGAAGCAGTCACAGTGAAACTTGTACAGTATTACCCCTGCCTGTCAAATGCCAGCGTTTGATGAGATGTCAGGGTGAGAAAATTCTCCAGTGGCAAACACTGCACTGGGGTGAGGGAATTACAAAATGTATGAGAAAAGAAGCTGTACTGGGAATTCACAGACCTGTGGCTCCCCTAATGGGATGCCTGCCATGATGACAGGTCATGTAAATCAGCACCTTCCAGCTTAGTAATGAATTTGAAAGATGAGCTGAACATTGTGGGGTTGTGGTGATTTCTTGATTGAGAAGGAGAAAAGGTGGAGAAGAAAAGAACATGTTTAGCTTCTTTAACAGCTCACTTTTATGTTTAAAAATAGTGTCAAGAAATAAAAAATCTCCCCTGTGTCCACTGTTAGTGTTGTTACTAAACAGCAACAGGCTACTGATAAAAGCAAAACCCTTTTCTGAACCGCACATGGTTGGACTGGCAGCAAAAAATCCAGATCCTGTCTTTAATTGATCATTCAGCCATAATCATCACTAGTTGAGTCACCTCAGAGGTCTCAGAAAAGGATGAGGCACTACAAGACAGCTTATCCAAAGTGGCTAATGGCTTCGTATTTTCCAGAGGCAAGAGCTGGAGTCGGAGAACAAGAAGCTGAAAAATGAACTTAACGAGCTGAGGAAGGCAATTGCAGACCGAGCAACCCAGAACAACTCATCCAACGATGTCCAGGACAGTTACAACCTCTTACTGAACCACCTGAAAGCGGCCAACGAGGAGCTGGAAGTGCGGAAGGAAGAGGTGCTCATCCTGAGGTCACAGATCATGAAGGCAGCCCAGCAAAAAGAGATGGGGAAAAACATGCTAAAGGAGAAGGTAATGGCTTTTCTTCTCCATTTTCGCTTTCCTTGGTGCAAATTCAGTGGCTGCCTGAGCGATGCCATTTGTGCTTTGGTAGGCTTGGAGTGCAGGATGACTTGGGCTGGTCACAGGGGGTTGTACAGGGATATAGGAGGTTCTGCCTGTGGATGAGATGCAGTCCATGACATTTCAGACAGCCCAGGACTATATATCCCATGGTACTGCTGTAAGGTGCTTAACCCCATACCTGATGAGCTCTAGCCAGCCCCACACCAAGGAACAACTTCTGCAGTCCTGTAGCACAGTGTGGTCGTCTCAGATGTTCCTGTGATGTTTCCTGACAATGCCATTATTCTGCAGGAAAATTGGGTGGGGAGAAAGAGCTTCTGGATCAGATTCTGCTCACTTGAGGCTGGTGCAGCTGTAATGTGTTCCTACTGGTGTGTAGACAAGAGAAGAGCCTGTCTCTCAAACAGTTGTGATGTGCTTTTGTTTTTAGAGCTGATTCCAGTGGGAGGGTACATTTTCCAAAAACTCTAACTTGCGCTTTTTTGTTCACTGTCTTGCCATTCCTCGAGGTTTTGGTATGTTTTGTTCAGACCAAGCACCCCACTTACCCCTCTCTCATGTTCACTGCATCACTTCCACCTCTTCTCTCTCCTGCTGTCTGTTTGCATGTGTGTGAGTTCACAGAAACTCTCTAGTCTGCTGGATGCCCCGAGGACGCTCTCAATAGAAGCTTCTAACAGCTCTCAGTAGAGTGGTCGGGAGCTGTTTGGCATCAGGGGCTTATAAAGCCAGGAAGGGGTGTGCAGGATGTCATGCTGCTGTTTTGCATGTTGTATTTAGGAGGGCACCCCCAGCAATGCCAGCTGGCCCAACAGTGACAAGCACATTGACCAGGAGGACGCGATCGAAGCCTACCAGGGGATGTGTGAGACCAACTGGTAAGTGTGGCCCCAATTCTCCCAGCAGCAGGAGGGGCTGGCCAAGGTGAAAGAGGGGGAATCTGGACCAAAGTGTGAGAGATGGGATCCAGGCCGAAATCAACAACGTGTTTTTAAAGAATTGCCAGGTTCTGGAGTGTGTTACGGGCCTTGGGTCACGGATGGGCCGCAAAGGTGAAATCAAAGACACGTGTCTTATGGAATCCTGGAATGTTTTGGGTCGGAAGGGACCTTAAAGATCATCTAGTTCCAACTAGTTCTAATGGGTGAGGAGCCCTCACTGTTAGGGCTGTGTGTGTCCCCAAGAGAGGGGAGATACTGAGCAGGTAGAAAAGCAAACATGAAAGCGAGCAAAACTGGATTTTGACTTTGCTTCTGGTACATAAATAGCAGCAGGACTAAGATTTGGGATATGTTTGAGTTACTTACTTCAAATATCTCATACATGATGAGAAGACAGCATGGTCCCCTCCTCATTTTCGCAGAGGCAAAAGCCTGTTGTGGTTAACTGAGCTGACAAACATGCTGTATTCCCTGGAATATTACTGCTTTCCTTGCATCCAATCTGAGTGTTGGGAACATCTGTTTGATTACAGGTTTACTGTAGTGGGGGTTAATTCTGTGAACATGTGTCTGTCTTTGCAGTAACAGTGGGCTGATATTGCTAAGCATTAAATCATCCTTGCAGTTGTCCAGGAGGATATCAAATAATAAAGTAGTGTCTTGCAAGAAGACAAAATTATATGGATTTAAGAGCAAGATAGTGTGAAAAGTAAATTTTTATTTCACTCCAAGGAAATCGAATGTTTATCTCTTTTCTCTCTTGACAAATACAGATGTTTGAGACTTTTCCCCCCTAAATAATTTCTATTCATCAAGATAGAAAACAAAGTCATTGTGGATCAATGGCTTTTAATAATAACACAATATACTTTGACACTTTTTAGAGGGGTTGCAGAAGGTTGCTAACAGTCCAGGATGTGACAGACCAAATTAATGAGGATTTTATTCATACCTTTATGCATATGAGGAAAGGCACGTGATCAAGGCCAGGTTGGATGGGGCTCTGAGCAACCTGGTCTGGTGGAAGGTGTCCCTGCCCTTGACAGGGGCGTGGAATGAGAGGAGCTTTAAGGTCCCTTCCAACCCAAACCAGTCTGTGATTCAATGGTATTTCACTGCAATATAAAAAAAACTGTGAAGAGTTGCTTAATGCTTTTGGAAGTGGATGGCCAAAAAGGTGTAATGGGAAAGAGAGATTTCTGGGCAAAAATTCAGTGTATGTGTAGCTGTGTGGTGAACTTTGGTCATCATATCTATGCTGTATGTCCTGCAAATTCCTGCCGTAGAGTGGGCTGGATTTTCTGAGTTTGCATCCATCTTCCCTCTTGTGAAAGCCCTAGGAGAATCAATGGAGATCTCCTGGTGTGTGAGTACAGAGGTGGACTTGCTGGAAGGTCTGGGTTCCACATGCATCCCATTTAAACAGAGTTTAAAGCCCTGATGGCTGGGCTGAGGCTCTGCCCAGGCTAGTTCTGCCAGCTTTCATCTTGGCCCAGGGACCTGGAGGAGTGAGGATTGTTGGGGTCCAGGACTCTGGCTACGGTGGTTTCTCACCTGAGCATCATGTCTGGCTGGATCAGGACCAGTGTTTGTGCTTTCTTTCAATTTGCCATTGAATATTTACTTCCTGAACTGAACTCGCTGGTGAAATTTCTCCCCTCCTGCCATAGAGATGATAAAATTAGTTTGAACATCGCATTCTTTCTTGTCAGTAAATCAGTGGGGCTCAATGTGCTTCCAGCAGCAAGGTGTGTTTTTTGGTCACTTAATGAATTCTCTGAATTTTTTCTTTTTTCCTTCCCATGTTCTCCGGGAGCTGTGGGCACCAATGTGGGATGTGAAATCCCACTGTCAGGCACAGCTTTAATTACTCCCTGAATTTCCCAGTGCGTGTGCTTAGGGATGGTTGGTTTGTATCCAGAGTGAAAGAGTCAAAATAAGAGTTGTTGCTTTTATAAGACATGTCTGACCAGGTTGCATCCCTAGTCCCCAGTATTAATTGATATCTGGCCATACTGGTGTACATGTTTTCTGCTGTAGCCTTCATGGAGACTCCAGCCCTCCTTCAGATGGTCTGGTTTCCAGACTTAACTTCCACAGAGAGAATTGAATCATGGAATCATTCAGGTTTGAAAATAGGTCCAACTGTTCCCTCAGCACAGCCAAGCCCAGCACTAACCCATGTGCCCAAGTGCCACACCTACACAGCTTTTAAAACCCTCCAAGGCTATATAATTTTCCAGGATCTGATTTTCCACAAGATTTTCCCTTTCCCTGCAATTGCACGAGTGAACTGCAATTCTAGGAAGTTCATATGGCCCTGCCTTGGTGGGTTTCTGCCTCTTGAGTTTTGGGAAGGGAAATCTGCTGTCTCCAGGCTCAGTTTCCTGTTATCTCTCTCATCTTTCCCTCATGTGAAGGTTGCCTGGAGCTTGGCTCTTGTAAGACAGCAGCAGTAGCTCTATATACTCATACCCTGATTTTCTGTGTTGATTTATCCAGTGGCTCATTAACCACCACCAGCTTCCCCATTACATGGTTCCCTGAGTATGGGGTTGATTTACAAACTGTAGGCTGGTGTCAATGGCAGTAAAATAGGTGGAAATAAATGCTTTAGGAAGTGTGGATTATTGTGTTTGTGGATATAAATTAACATTCCCTCCCCCCAGCAAAATTTTCGTTTGTACTTAGGCAGCTCTATACCCAAGGGTGTCAGCATGAGAAATAAAACTGCTTTCTCTTTCTAATCTTGATCAATAAATATTTGAATGGGAAGCTTTTCTGGTGGGGTTGCAATTCTGAAGTGGGATTAATAGGCAGCAGACACCTTTTCTCCCACCTGCACTGAGAGAATCACTCCCTTTTCTCTTTCATAAAATCCTTAAATGGTTTGGGTTGGAAGGGACCTTCAATGTCATCCAGTTCAACCCCCTGCCATGGGCAGAGACACCTCCCACTATCCCAGGTTGCTCCAAGCCCCATCCAACCCGGCTTGGACTCTTCCAGGGATCCAGGGGCAGCCACAGCTTCTCTGGGCAACCTGGGCCAGGGCCTCCCCACCCTCACAGACAGGAATTCCCAATATCCTATCTATCCCTGCCCTCTGGCACTGGGAAGCCATTCCCTGTGTCCTGTCCCTCCATCCCTTGTCCCCAGTCCCTCTCCAGCTCTCCTGGAGCCCCTTCAGGCCCTGCAAGGGGCTCTCAGGTCTCCCTGGAGCTTCTCTTCTCCAGGTGAACCCCCCCAGCTCTCCCAGCCTGGCTCCAGAGCAGAGGGGCTCCAGCCCTGGCAGCATCTCCGTGGCCTCCTCTGGACTCTCTCCAGCAGCTCCACATCCCTGTGCTGTTGTTCCCAGGGCTGGAGCAGCTCTGCAGGGGGGTCTCACCTGAGCTATTTAGACTTTACCTTGGTGGGAGATCGACCTTCTATTGTCTCCATGTCCATGTAATGCAGGACTTCTAAATACAGCAGGAGGAAAACAGGAAAAACTCTGCCAGGTGCTGCTGACCTTGCCCACATAGTGATTCTGTCTCCACAAAGCTTTCAGAGGAAAGCCCTTTGATTCCAGGTCAAGGGCAAGTTTGAATCACAAGCAGCCCTTTATAAATGCAATAAGTGCAGCTTTTTATATTTTTTTTGTTCCTTCTTACTTTTAGCTGCTAAAGGGGAAATCATCAAGTTAGTTCCCAGCTCATTTTCTGCTTCAATAACTGAATGTAAAGCTAAGTAGGTTTTTTGTTCCCTGTTTCAGTTCTTGGGATCATTCATGGGAGCCTGTTTGATCTTGGTGGAAACATAAAGCCAAGAGAGACCAGGTGATGATGTTAGAGATAATAACCTGGCAGCTCTAAGTAAATCAGGCTGTATCTTTTAAATTAGCTTCTGTGATAACTTCCAAGTGATTTCTGTTGAGTACATGGAATTTTTTCTTTCATTTTTTTTTCTACTGTGTAAGTGTCACCTGCAAATGCAGTGCAGAGTGAAGGGCTGATGCTGGCTTCACATGGAGGATGCTTTTGCAGCTGGAAGAGGCTATCACACAGAAAGGGTTCATATCTCTGCTTCCCACTTTCCCATGGGTCTCTTCCCACTCTGCCATTTTGGGAAGGGAGGTGTTTACTAAGAGCTGTTTGTCCCAGCTGCTCCCCAGACCTGCACCTCCAAGATAAGAATAAAGGAGAAAGGCTTTGTGAATCAAGCACTTTCAACTCCTCTCAGCCTTATTTGAGGAAAAGATTTAGCCAGCATTTTAGGAAATTATGTTGTCATATGCTAATTAATGTAATTAGCTTGAAAGGGCCTCTGTTTGATGCTTAATGTCTTGGTCAATATGAACTTCTGGCAGAAAGGGGAGCTCAGTGATTTCTGAGTCAGTGCTGTGTTGACGGAGATGAACTAAATGCTTATGTCCAAGGGCAGGTTTATCTTATATTGGCACTTGTATATATTTATTTTGTAAT
Organism: Pachyramphus minor; assembly: GCA_013397135.1. Taxonomy (NCBI): domain Eukaryota; kingdom Metazoa; phylum Chordata; class Aves; order Passeriformes; family Tyrannidae; genus Pachyramphus; species Pachyramphus minor. Next base: position 7,952 of record VYXB01003568.1, on the reverse strand, counting down.
GACTCCTCCTGGAGCTGCTCTCCTCATTTTCCACAATGCCTATGTTTAAAAAAAGGAAGGAAAGCTATTTTTCAAAGAAAGTTATCCAGGAAAATACATCTCTTAAAAATGCTGCTCACTGTGTGAGATTTCACAGGTTACTGGCAGTCAGTAAATAGTGATGATCCTTCCTGCTTTTTTCCTTGGTTTTCAGTGCCTGAGGATATGTCCTGTTAAGATTATATGAACCAGGGAAAAAAAAAAAAAGACTTTACTAAGGAATTAATGCAGATCAGACCAATACACCTCCTTGTTTCTGTCAGCCTACAAACCCTTTTGGAAACCTGCTGTGTACAGGGTAGCAACAAGGTTTTAATTTAAATTCATACATGCGGCTTTAACAGATGAACTTTCCAAATGTCAGTGCCTGAAACGTTTGCTGGTTTTGAGAAATGCTGTACAGCAGCATGGAAGGGATGTACAAACTGCCTGTGGCAGTGAGACACCTCCTGAGTCCTTTCGTGGCAGTGCTGCAACACCACATTTCTCACTGCTTTCCTCCTGTGAAGATTTGCTGTACAAAGTTTGTGTGTTCTGCATTTCCACTGAAATATGCAGAGATTTCCTTGCCAGGGAATGGCTTCTGCTACAGCTCTTTCCAAAATAGAAGATGCACATTGGCTGAGTTCTTTTTTTTTTGTGTGTGTGTGTGTGTGTGTGTGTGTGTGTCTGAAATACAATCATATATTCAGTTTGGTGCTTGCTTTGTTTACTTTTTAAATTGTTACATCTGAAAAGAAAAACTGTTTTCTAACTGACATCGAAGCCAAGTAAAATCTTGTTATAACAAGTGTTTCTGGTCAAGTTGACCAGCTTACATCACTCATCTGTAATGTGTTCAACACCTCATTAAAGGAGATAAATGAGTTTTCTTGCCTCATATAACTTGGAAAAAAACCCAAAACCAAAAAACAAACAGTCTGCTAAACAGAGACTTTTAGTATCAAAATGAGATGAGACTTTTCTGGGCATTTTTCTGTCTGGATGGATACAGAGGAGATTTGATCTTGTAGGGACGTAGGTGTTTGGACCAAGGGTTGCTCTGAGGAAAGACTGATATGCTTGACTCAATATCTGAGGAAACCCTTGACTGAAATGGAAGGAGGATAATTTATTTTAGACAGTGGGAGTTGCTGCAGAAGCAAGGAAATGGAGAAACTTGTCTTAAAAATTCCATATTATGGAGATATAAACACAGTAACTGGGAATTATGATAACCTGCCAGGAGGTTGGACTGGGTGATCTGTGATGATCCCTTCTGACCTGAAGGACTTTGGGTTCCTGTTGGCTGCAGTGAGTTGGGGAGGATGGGGCAACACGAGGTCACTTCCAGCTGGGCAGGAAGGAGAAGCTGCACTAGCCAGGAATGTGTTACAGGACACAACCAGGGCATGGTTCTCCTTCACTGTGGTGGAAAAAGAAATACAATGCACTGGAAGTGCGTTCTATACAACAGTTCTAAATAAAATTAATAAGGGTTCTGCTGTACCTTTTCCCCTTCTCTCGCAATTGACCTTTTGTCTTTCTTCTGTCCTCTTGTTTCCTTTTTCTGTCCTTTATTTCTAGCAAGACTGAGGACTGGGGGTATCTCAATGAAGACGGAGAGCTCGGCTTGGCTTATCAAGGTTTAAAGCAAGTTGCCAGGTCAAACACTTTCTTTTTTCCCTTGCTGCTGCTTCTCCCTTCTCCTCCCTTTTACCACCCCTTTGTTTCTTTCTCTTGCTCTGCTCTTACCTTGTGGTCCTCTGCAGGACCTGTTGTCCTCTCTGGGAGCAGCTGGAGGTAGGGTTTCCAAACCAGGGGAGTTGAGACCCTTCTCTAATTTTCTGAGGAACTGCTGTGATTCTGGCTGGGCACTGCTGATGGTGGCTGTTGCCACTAACACCTGAGCTGTGATTCATTAAGGATTACGTTAATGGGAAATTGGGTGATAAAGGTGTTGGGAAGGTGTGACCTCCAACAAGCCCAAAACACCCCTCCCATTTTAGATTTTTGGGTTTTTTTAAATGAAATTGCCCTTAAGATACCTTAAGCACCTCCCTAAAGTGTTTTCTCCCAATCCCTGACTTGTCAGAAGTGGAGTCCCTGTGCTTGTATCCCAATGCTGTCACCTTTGCATGCTCCTGGGGACTGTGTGCTCCCATCCATGTGGTGTCCACAGCTGTAAGGAGGAAGGTATGTAATGGATACACAGTGCCATCCTTCCAACAGCTCTCCCCACATCCTGGTCTGCTGGTCAAACACCCCACAGGGACACACTGGGGGACTCCTGGATTCTTATCCTGTTTCAACCTGGTCTTTGGTGGTCATGGGGCTCCAACATTTTTTTAAGACACTAAAGGACATTATAGGGATGAAAAATTTAAATATTTTGTATAAAGTAGTCTAAAGTGGTCACGTCTAGAGGTATCAGGGTGAAACCAGACAATAACAGGAAAAGATAACAGGGATGATTAATGTGTTTTTCCAAGCAACGTAGGAACCCAAGCTCATAAGGAGTGTGTTCTTCTGAGGGTGTCTCATGGTTAATCCAAACTGAATCCAAACTAATCCCAATATGAAGAAATAAAATGGAAATTAAGTACTTAATACTTATTTCATGGTGGGTCTGTATTTTCCAAGCCTATTAAGAATATAACTCCTGACAGGATTATGAGGCTGAGTGCATTATTGCCTGTGTTTCTATAGGTGGAAAACATGCTTTTCTGTCCTTTGCTGCAAAATGGGAGTAGAGATTGCGTTATTTAATCTTCTAAAGACATGAACAACAACAGCAAAAAACCACCATGGGGAATAATTAATACTTTTCACCCAGAAATCTTTCCTAGAAAGCATGTTTTTTTGTACAAGCTATGAAAGGAAAAACCAAAAAACAACAACAAAAAAATCCCATGCACAATTGTTCCTGCAGGGAAACAGTTCACAGGCATGAACCTCTATGAATTTCCTGGTGAACCTGAAAGAGTTGTAGCTTTTTTCCCCCCCTGGCCCAGCTCTGTGTCTGTGCATGTCCTGGGTAAATGCAAAGCTGTTGACACTGCAGTCTTCTTCATCTTTGGGGATTGCTGTTTGCACCTGATGCCAGAAGAGAAGCCTGTGACCTGGGTGTGTGCTCTGCCTAGGAGATCACATCCTTGAGCTACAGCAGGGATGCTTGGTTATCTCCTTGGGTCATTCCTCCTCTTTGCCACCATCACCCTCTGTAATCTGGGACTACTACTTGGCAGTTCCTGGCTTGATGGCCCTTCCTCAGAGTCCTCATACCTTTTGGAGTCACTTATTTTAGTCTTCTGAAAGAGCTGGTGGACTAAGAGGAGATATTGCTATTTAGCAGAGGGTGGGGACTCCTCTAAAAAATCAATTACCATGTCACCTGCCAGGTTTGTCATCATGCCCACCAGCACAGGTGTCTACAGTTAACATCTCAGTGATAAATCCTTCTTCCATTGGATTTAAAAAGGCATTCTGGCACTCCACACACCCCTCACTCCTTTGCCACAGCTGTCTTTGTGCAGGGCCTCAGGGCAGGGCTGGAAGGTGACCTGGAAGGTGTAGGTGAAAGGGTGGTAGGAAGGGTTGACAGGACAAATTGTTAGAGGAAAACGTTGAATGCACACCTAAAAAGTGGAAGAAGAGTTGGTTTGGGTGACTTCTCTCAACTGTGAATCATGGTGTTAGTATTTGTATGTCCTGGGCTAGAAGGAAACAAGTCTGTCCCCCTGCTTGAAGAGTCTTGGGGTCAGCAGCAATGATGAATGCAGGAACACATCAAGGGGACAGAAAATTGCCTTCTGCATGATATTCTGCAGGTAGATTGCAAATGCAAATGAAAAGACTTGTGAATATACCTCTTTTTAAACAAAGATGAATAGCAGCTCTACAAACAACTAAAAGGAATAAGGGCTTCTGCCTTTCTCAACATTCCCAGCAGTAGTGAAAGAAGCCAATGGTATTCCAACTGAATGGAACCCTTTGCAAGACCTACAGTTCAGTTTTCAGAAGTAAGAAATGGGGTTCAACAGGATATGAGGGCAAGAACAAATGTCCTTCAAGCTGGAGTTTTGAAAACCAAACCTGCATGTGTTGATCTGTGCTGCTTTCTTGCCATGTGTTTGCTTTTTGCAAGTAAAGGAGCACGAACTTGTGATACAGTTAAATAAAAAATGGGAGCTCTTGGATTTTTTTCCCTTTTATTAAAAAAAAAAAAAACAACAAACCTAACATTTGATGTCATGTCTCTAAATTTCAAAAGGATTCGATCTGCAGTGTAGGAAATGACAGACTCTTATGGCAGTAATAGCCACAGCTTTGTGTTTGTCAGTTTTAAAGGGAGGTTGACTGGGAATATATCCCAGTTTTGAAGGATCTAAAGTCAACTGTTGGTTACCACCACGATGCTGATCAGTGTGGTCCTGTTCTCAGGCTGCTGGAAGCACAGCTCCAGGATCAGAGAAGGAACCATGAGGAGGAGATGGAAGCTCTGAGAAGCGAGTTGGATGCAATGCAAGAAGAGCTGCACAAACAGCAGCAGGCCTCCCTGCAGACCCTGCAGCTCTCTCCAGAGGTCCAGGTGGAGTTGGGACTTCAGCAAGAAATTACACGTCTCACCAATGAAAACCTGGTAAGAGGCTTTGCTGGAAGCACAGGAAGAGGGGAAAAAACAGGTTGAGAGAAAGGAGATAGGAAACATGATGGGGAGGAGAGGGGAGGGCAGGGCACAGGGATCTCTTCTACTCCTCCCCAGCTCTCTGCAGAACCATCAGGATCTCCCTGGTGCATCTGGGAACATTGGGAACCTCGAGCTGATGTTCTATTGCTGTATGACTTTTGTGACTACATGGGTGCTTTTTTTTTTTTCATGTTTTTTAAGCCTGTCTACTTTGTGCCTACCACTGGGAGTGCTTCTACTCTATCATTACACACAAAGACCACACAATCCTTTCATTTTTCTTGCATTTTCTGGAAGTGTGGGTGGGCAGTTGCCACTCCAAAAAGTTGGCCTGCCTGGTCATAAATTTTCTTTTTCTCACCTTCTGTATCTATGTGCAAGGTCTGGAGGGAACGTTGGCACCTCCTGAGTTCAGGTTCTTGTCAGGGCTTCTTGTCTTTCCCGAAAACTCTAAATGGTGTTTGAACTGCTTAATTGTGATTAACAGGCAGGATTAAACACTGTGGGTGGTGAGTATTGCTTGCTGTAGAAAGCAGGTGCCCAGCATTCACAGTCTTTGTGGTAAAGGGTATTTCTGAGCAATCCAGAAATAACACGGCTCTTCTTCTACCAAGGTACTCACACCGTGCCATGGTGATACATAGACCAGACTTCAGCCTTAAACTCACCCCAGATGAGCTGTTCTTGGGCTTCATGTTGGGGGTATTTTTTAAAAAATGCATCTTATGTTTTTCAGGATCTGAAAGAATTGGTGGAAAAGTTGGAAAAGAATGAAAAGAAGCTGAAGAAGCAGCTCAAGATTTACATGAAGAAGGTCCAAGATTTTGAAGGTGACTTGGCTGTTGAAAGGCATTGGGGTGGGGGAACTGCATTTGGGATTTGCTTCTTGGATCAGTCTTGGAGAGCTGCAGGGGTTTTTTTCCCTCTCCTTCTTTCTATGAAAATAAGATTTTGCTCATTCTGGCACTGAACTAGCAGCAGGCACTGAGCTGACAGTGACCTGATACTGAGGTTTGGAGGGTGTTTAGAGACCTTTTTGCGTTCATTGCATTCCGTTCAGTGATCCAGGCAGAGGTACAGAGAGGAGACAAGGGGCTATCAGCCAAATGCTCTGATCTATCAATTTTGAGGAGGGATTACAACCCTTTAGGAATAAAAATATATATTTATATTCTGCTTGATGAGAAAACACCTCAAATGTGACATCTGTGTTGTACAGAAAGAGCTTCGTGTTCTCTGGAGAAGCCGTGATTAATCAGAGGGCCTCATTCTCATGAGCTAATTCCTGGAAACGAGGCATTAAGTGAAATTAAGCTGAATAACTGGAGGGTTTCCATGGCTCACCCAGCTGGTCTCTGTCAGTGTGATTTGCATGCTGTTTGCTGCAGAATTTGCATGCTGGTCTCTTCTGCTTTATTAAACTTCAGCAGTGCCACTGTGCCTCCGCAGCGTTACAGACAGATGTGATGCTTAGGGATTTGTCATTGTCTGCCTGTTTTTTCCCCCCTCTCTGTGAAAATCATACACTAAAGAGCTTCCCATAGGATTACTACCTTCTAGCCTGTGGTCTCTTGCAAAATAAAAAAATGGCTTCATTTTTTTCCTCCCTTAAGTTCAAGTTTCGCACTTCTTCTTTCATTCAGAGTCTGAAAACTCTGACTGGTAATTCAAGACCTGGTTGTTTATATTTTTTTATAGGTCTGTCAAAGCTGATGACATTGTTGGGAGTTTATTATAGAGCTCTTTTACTTGGTGTCTTCACTAAGGCTGTTGAGGGACCTGGATGGTTCTTGATTTCCAGGTAACACCAGTCATGCTCTTTTCTCCTCACAGCATCCCAAACCATGCTGCCAGCAGACAGGAGGCCACATGACAGTAACATGCAAGTTGCTGTCCAGAGGAAGGAGAAAGATTTTCAGGGCATGTTGGAGTATCACAAAGAAGATGAGCCACTTCTCATCCGAAACCTCATTACAGGTGAGGAATTTCCTCTGGTCCTCTGCCTGACTCATGCTTCTCTTGCCTGGGGGAGTTTGTGAACTGGAGAGATCAAGGTAGACAAATAGATCATCTCAAATTAATCCCTTCTGGGGCTGCACGTTTGTGGCAATGGTGGTTGGGGTAGGTAAAGTAGCTGCACTAAGCAGGTAGACCAGCATGGATGTGACCCTTAGGGATAACAAAAAATTGGAAATGCAAGACAAGGCTGCAGTTTTTAGAGCAGGCAGTAACTTGGGGGGGGGGGTAGCTGAAGGATAGACCCTGGGGATTTGGAACAGCAGTGGAACAAAGGCAGTTTGGTTTATAAGGTAATAACACATAACAGATAATGAATCTGTGAGCTCTTCTCTGCTGCACAGACTGATCAGAATTGCTGCAACAGCCCCCTGTTCCGTGCTGTTTGAGAAGCTGAGCCTCCCTGGATGGGTGTTGGTATTTAGCATCACATTTTTATCCCAGCAGAGCCTTGTGAGGATCCAAAAAGTGTTCAAAGAGCAGTGCTACCCATTGCTGTGGTCTTTGAAGTTCCCCTAATCAGACAGGGTTGTTCTGTAGAGGCTAAAAGTGCCCTCAGCTGCCATTAGGATTTAGTATTTTGACAGAAGGAGCAATTTATTATGTCATCAATTCAGAACAGGGCGGGTTATAAACTGTGGGAGATAGACCTGGAAGCTTCAGGCGCCTTTTCCAAGGTGATTTGTGTGCTGCTGGGGTAGGCTTTTACACAGTGAAGAAACTCTAACCCTACCTGTGCATCCATAAGGTGTAATGGGATACTGTCACACACCTCAGTGCAGACAGTCCTGCCCTCCCAAGCCCCAGTGCTGTGGCTCCTCAGCAGGTCTGTCTGTCCTGCAGCTGGGCCCCTGGTGCTGTGTCCACGCTGCAGAGAGTTGCAGAGCCAAAATATCATTTTCCCCAGGGCCGGGGAAAGAAGGGTTTGCCTGGGTACATCTCCAGGTCTGGTGTTCTCCGTCAGTTGGTAAAATTTCAAGTTTGGTTTTTGTGGTGGTGGTTTGTTTGGTTTTTTTTTTTTTGGGGGGGTGGGCTGGTGGTGGTGTGTGTTTTGTGTTTTTTTTTTTTTTGTAATTGTCAAATCTTCTAGATCTCAAGCCCCAGGCAGTGTCTGCTACTGTTCCCTGCCTTCCTGCCTACATCCTCTACATGTGCATCAGACATGCAGATTACATCAATGATGACCAGAAGGTGCACTCCTTGCTTACCTCCACCATCAATGGCATTA
>VYXB01003566.1:109734-126195 GCA_013397135.1 Pachyramphus minor | reverse complement strand
ATGGATGGATGGATGGATGGAAATAAAAAGGCCCAAGCTGGTCCCAGGAGATGAGCAAGTAGCACCACTTTTCAGAAGAATGGGTGGGTCTCCTGAGTGAAGGGTCACAGTGAGATGGTGGCACAGGGATCCTCAGCCCACCCTGTCATCCCACATGTGTTAATTCATGGAATACCTCAGATCGGAGTTGGTTGCTCCAAGGGCCTCAGGGACTGTCACAAAGCAGTCCAAGGTCAGTGGCTCAATTTGTCAGGGGATGACTCCACAATGACAAAATTTCATCTCTCTCAACTCTTTTGACACCTGACAAGGAAATGCAGCTGAAGGCCACGCTCAGACCTCACTGTTCAGTGAAGGTGGCCCTGGATTTCAACTTACCTTTCATCTTGAGGTCTTGGGTCCTTCATTTATTTCAAGGCAACAGGTGAAGACTAAATCAAAGCAAATTTTCAACAACCCTGTGGGTTCCTCATGGAATGAAAAGTCAGAGAACCTGATGGAACAACTTCACACTGGTGGAAACTGTGCCAGCTGTTCTGTGTGTTCCCAGTAAGTCACAGGGTCACAGAACAGTTTGGGTTGGAAGGAATCTGAAAGGTCATCTAGTTTTAAGCTCCTGCCATGGGCAGGGACACCTTCCATTAGACCAGGTGGCTCCAAACTTCATCCAACCTGGCCTTGGACACTTCCAGGGATGGGGCAGCCACAGCTTCTCTGGGCAACCTGACAACCAACCCACCCCCTCTGCCAGCTCAGCTGGAATCACACTGTGGCTGCCGAAATTAAGAAGAGATGGAACACTCTGAAGTGAGAGATATCAACACTCCCAGAAGTTACTCCCCTAAGGGAGAGGAGATAAGTGCTGTTCTGGGAAGAATTTTGGGACAAAGGCCATCTAACACACCAGAAAGCTCTTTGTAGCAAACGTGTTTTCCTCACTCCTCTGTCACAGATCAGCTCTCTCAGCGTCATGAAAATGAGAGGGGGTTGAGTCTCTTTTCCTATTTCCTTCTCAGGGTTTGGATAAAAATCTCTTCAGAGGGATTTCATTTATCTCCTTCTCCGATAAGATGGAAATCAGGGGGCTTTGAGCAGATCCAGAGATTTCTTTAATCTCTGAGGAGCATCAGCAATGCTGAAAGTGTCCAGGAAGTATTTTTAGGGTCTTCAGCTTTAACCACTTCTCGTTCTTCCGTGCAAACCTCAAATCCTGCTCTGCTCTGACACTTCTGGGCAAGGATTTGGGTGACAGGGGCACCCTCAGACTCTCCAACCCAAACCATTCCATGATTCTACACAACACCAAGCTGTTCCTCAGGGCACCAGGATCTCTTCTCCACCTCGAGATCCAAAATGCCAAGTGTTGGTCACCTGTAGATCCAAGACTGGAATTTTAGGCCGGGAGAGGAGCAGGTGGGTCCTGGTTGCAGGTTCTCCTCCCATTGCACAGATGAGATCCACAGTCCTTTCCCTGTCACGTGTCCCACCACACACCAGTGTGACCCACCATGGAAGATATTTCCATAGCTGAGAGGTGGGAAAGCCCAAAGTTAGACTTGGTGATGGTCCCGTGTGCGTGTTTTTACCACCTGAGGTGGAAATCCCTGGCAAGGAGAGATGGAGACCCCCTCACCTGCCTTAAAAATATATTTTTGACTCATATTTAAACCACCAGTGTCACTCCAAGTGATTAACTCTGAACAGATCACAGCAAGACCACCAAGATCTTCCCAGGTATCCTTTTCCCTACATTTTCCATGGCCAGGAAACACTCCCAGGTTCTCAAACCACTCCAAATACTTATTTCTTTCATTATTTTTCCACACAAAGCCTGTGCTGGGAAGCCACTATGTTACAGGGATCTGATGGATTATTGAGTGTTTCTGGAATGTCACCTAAAATAAGTCACAGCAAAGAGGTGTTGACTGTTCCTGGGATGCAGGAGAAATTACTTGCACTTTATTGCTCCACTGGAAGATACAAATGACAATGATTTGAAACAAATAAAAGCTTTAAATCAGTTAACACACTTTCTTTTACCTCTTCACATTATTTTTTTCTTCTTTTTTTTAAGGTAAAAATATCTAAACCCTCCAAACTCGATTGGTTGTTGATTATTTTTGAGGGTGAGGGATTAGGTGGGAAGGAATTGTGTTCCTGGAAAACAATTCGAGCTTTCCTTCATCATTTCCTTCAGTTTACACACACAAATGTAGGGGGAAAAATGAAAAAGAATAATTTGGAGGGGATATTTGAGCGTTTTGCTCAGATCTTGCCATTCTAGAAACACCCAGGGATGTAAAAAGGGAAGGCTGGGAAAGACGAATTTCATGGAAGGGCAAATATGTTTGGGAATGTGGTTTTTATAGATGGGCTCTTGGAATTGCCAAGCCTGTGGAAAAAAAGGTGGATCAGAAATAAAGACTGGGCAGAGCAGGAAGGACTTTCTTCTTAAAATTTCACTCATTTCATGTTGTCTCTTATTTTTTACTCTCCGTTCAGCCCAGAACACATATATAAAAATATATAATAATGAAACAAAAACCCAAACAAAAAACAACAGCAACAAATTCCACACACAAAATGATAATAATAAAAAATGTTTTAGACATTTTCAAATTGAAACATTTGATTTTAGGTCTCTGCAGATCTGGGATAAATCATTCCTGTTTGAAGTGGAAATGGAACTGAGCAGTCAGATTGAGTTATCTCCCAGAAATTTAATTTCTGGGTCCCGTTGCCTCTAATTTCCCTTGTGCTCCACCCAGTTATTCCTCCACTCCTAATGATTCGGGCAAGGCCAAAAATAAAGAGGATTTGTCAATTTGCCATCCAAGCACTGAGATATCAAAGGAACAAAAGCACTTCCAGGCACAAAGACAATGTTGGGAGAGGCCTCCTGGGACTACAAAGTTGTCTTTGTCTCTTGGTTTCCACCTGATAAAAAAGATGTGTTGTGAACATGATAACCCAGAGATGCTTCCTAAAATGATAATTCAGGAGATGACTGGGCTCAAAAAGTGATGGGAATCATTATCTGGATGGTGAGACAATCCCAAACTCTCTGGAAAGGCGGGAGATGGGCAAGTGTGGCTGCTGGTCTGATCCGTGTCTTCAGGTCATGGATGTGGAGAAAAATATTTGTACAGGATCAGTCTAAAATCCCCCAAAACTCCCTGTCAAATATCCCCAAGAGTTAAGAACACGTGTACAGGAAAAACTGTAACAGGGTGAGCACCATGGGATCCTGGAATGGTTTGGGTTGGAAGAGACCTTCAAAATCATCTCATTCCAACCTCCTGCCATGGGCAAGGACACCTCCCACCATCCCAGGTTGCTCCAAGCTTCATCCAACCTGGCCTTGAGCACTTCCAGGGATGGGCACGTAGGGATATATTCCCCTAAAATACTTGTCCATATCAGGACATTTGTGGCCCAGAGTCTTTTGACACAAATGTGGGATTTTTTTGTTTCATATTCCTGTATTTCTAACTCCTCCCTTCCTCCCCCAGGAATTTATCCAGGTTTTAAACCCTTTAAGTGCCTGCAACATCCCATGGAAAGAATTCCACAGCTCCCCTGTGCTCTGTGCCAAGAAATGGGCACTTTGTGTCAGAGGTGATGTCTCTGTTCAGCAACTCTGGGTGAAATTTTTAGGTCAGAGGGGTCACCTTTGCTTTCTGACATAGAGGGAGGACGAGCAAGGCTTGGATTTTCCTCACTATTTATCCCTGTTTCTGTGCCAGATCCTGGATGCTTCACCATGGATCAAAGCCCTCTTGTGCCAAGCACTGTGGGAACACAAAAGGTTTCTCCTGCAGCAGAACATCCAGCAGGTCTGCAAGGCTTCCCACTGGCACTGCTCCAAATGCTGGACAAAGGGGCTGGAAATCCTGGAATCCTCTGCTCAAGGTCATCCAACAGAGTCAGGAATAAACCTGGGGAGCTCCCTCTCCTTTCTGATGCCTCCTAAGACACCACAGATGTTCTGAATAACCTTTATAAACAAGGAAACATCAAGGCTGGGAACCCCTCAGGCTCATTTTTGCACTCTCAGACACTTCAGTGCTTCCCAGAGCGTGGAATTCCTCAGGCTGGGATGGGTTATTAATATTGACATCTCAATTAATAAATAACACCAGGCATTAAATAATAAATGGAGAAAAAAAAATTGAGAAGTAAATATTATTTGTTTGTCTTCATCCAAAGAGACCCTTGGGATTGAAGACACACACGTGCTCCTGCATCATCACTGTGTGTTAAAATCCACCAGAACTGGAAGAGTTCTACAGGGAATCAAGGAAAAATGTTATTTAATATGAACATGGGCAGTTTGGGACTTTCTGGATTCACAGGCCCTGAACTGATTTATTTAAGAGCACAGACAGAGACTAGTTAAGAAAACACAAAATCATGGAATGGTTTGGATTGAAGTGACCTTAAAGATGATCCAGTTCCAACCCCCTGCCATGGACAAGGACACCTCCCACTATCCCAGGTTGCTCCAAGCCCAGTTCAACCTTGCCTGGAACAATTCCAGGGATGGAGCAGCCACAGTTTCTCTGGGAATGTTATTCCAGGGCCTCATCACACTCACAATAAAGAATTTATTCTAAATATCTAATATAAATCTACACTTTTTCAGTTTGAAGCCATTCCCTGTGTCCTGTCCCTCCGTCCCTTGTCCCAAGTCCCTCTCCAGCTCTCCTGGAGCCCCTTTAGGGACTGAAAGGGGCTCCAAGGTCTCCCTGGAGCCTTCTCTTCTCCAGGTGAATCCCCCCAGCTCTCCCAGTTTGGCTCCAGTGCTTGGAAGATCTCCATGGCCTCCTCTGGACTCATCCAGCAGCTCCACATCCTTCTGATGTTGGGAATCCCACAACTGGATTCTGTGCCCCAGGTGGTGTCTCATAAGGGTGGAGTAGGAGGGAAGAATCTTCAACTAGAAAGTAAAATATTTGGGAGATCAGGAATTATCCTTGCATTTAAATTTTCCATGCCAAGATGAAGACAAAGATCCTCTTGGACTGATAAATTAATTGATACCTGTCAGGCCTTTTTATTCTATTTTATACAGAGAAGGAGCTTAAAGGTGTTTGAAACTGGACCTTTTTTTTCTTGTTGCTAAATGAAATAAATGAATTATTATGTATTATTGGAACTGTATGGAATATAAAGACATGAACACACACCTTGGATTCTCCAGTGGTTTTATGGCAGCATTTCAGACCAAAGCTAAATCACATCTGGTGAGATACAACTGTCCCTGCAGGACACCTTCCTCTGTTATCCAGGCAGAAAAACTTCCAAACAATGTTTGCCAAGTTGGAGCAGGGAAACTCTCCGTTTGTTTTTGGCTGATTTGACAAAGGAATAAAATGATTTGTTTGAATACAGTGCAGACTTAGTGACAAATAAATGTGAAATGGCATGGAACTGTGCTATAAAATTGTGCTTTGAGGGCTCAGTTTTTCCTACAGGGTTTATTCAAAAAGTGGAGAGCAGCCTCTTCCCAACATTTTTAATGGGCAGTGGTCATTAGAGCCTTTCTCTTTCGGTGGACAATTAACCTCTCACTTTATGGGAGGTGAAAACGGTCATTCTTGATTTCAAGCATAAAACTGACCTTGTGTTAAAAGGGGAAAATAAATCCTGCAGAGTACAGAACAAAATAATCAGGATGAATGAAGCTCGGAGAGGAATTGCTCTGCCAAGTGTTGGTGGGACTCAACCAGACAAAACTTCTGAAAGAGTTGGAAAAGAAAATTCATGTTTCTTCCTTTCCCAACTCTCAGCATTTTTTGAGTGTCAAATAATTATGGCCAAAGCAGAGACCACAGGATCTTGCTTTCAAAACTTCACCTGCTTTAAGGCCAGGGCGACCAGGGTGGTCATCATGTGCCGGGGACACGAGCAGGGTTATCCAGGATTGCCTGGAGCAGAGAAAATGGTCATGTCAGGGTGCACAGAGCACAGATTTATCTCTCCAGCACACAGAATTTATCAGAGAGGCAACAAGACCACCGAGTTCAGCCCCTTTGCCATAATTTTCCAGCCCTTCATGACTGGAAGGATCCACCCCCACAGTGTCACGGTCCTCTAGTGACGAACAGATGACACCAGTTGGTTGCAACTGAATTCAGCATCTTCACCTGCACAATCCGTGCCTGAGAACATTCCAGATCCTCGCTGCCAGCCTGGAATTCTAAGACCATTCCAGCTGTGAGAGATGCTAAAATAGTTTTGGCCCACGCTCTGAGCTCTGTGACCTCTCACTCAGTTGTTACCCAATTTTTGGGAGCAAAGTGCAGAGACAGGATTCGTGGCTTTGCATCGGTGACCTGAAAGCAGCAGTGGATAACAAGGACAGAGCTGGTTATGGAAACCCAAAATCCCTTGTTCACATTCATGGTGTCTCTCTGCAATGCCAAAATTTGGGCTTTCACACAAAAACAGACTCATTTCGACATTGGTAGGGCAAGTCGGCTCTGAAAGTGCTCTGAGGCCGATTTCTGTAGAAGGATAAAAGTGAGCTGATGGTTGATCTCCTCCAGAGATTCCCCTCTTAATCCTTTCTCTTATCAGGAACAGGTTTCTTATCAGTTCTCTGCAGGGACATTAGTAAGGAGAGAAGGGAGAGCTCAGAGCTCCAAACAACCCAGGCTTGAAATGCATCCAGTTCACAACAGCTCTTCAGCCTGGGCATCACTTGGAGGCCAACCTGCACCTTCCTCCAGGGTTTTATTGAGGTCTCCTTTGTCCCTTGCCTTCTTTCTCCTCCAGAGAGAACAAGGCTGGGGCACGACAACAATTTAGCATTTCTACAGAAACTTCTTCCCTTTTCACTGCAAAACATTTCATAGAAACCAAATGGTTTGGGTTGGAAGGTTTGGGACCTCAGAGACCATCTCATTCCAACCCCCTGCCACGGGCAGGGACACTATCCCAGGTTGCTCCAACCCCTTCCAACCTGGCCTTGGACACTCCCAGGGGTGGGATTTCCAGTTTCTCTGGAAAACTTCCCAGGGAAGAACTTCTTCCCAATATCTAGTCTAAAACTACTCTCTATGAAGCCATTCCTCTTTGTCTGTCACCCCTTCTCCAGCTCTCTTGAAGCCCTTTGGGCACGGAAGAAGCTCCAAGGACTCCCTGGAGCTTTGTCTTCTCCAGGTGAACACTCCCAGCTCTCCCAGCCTGGCTCCAGAGCAGAAGAGCTCCAGCCCCCTAATTATCTTTGTGGCCTCCTCTGGACTTGCTCCAACAGGTCCATATCCTTCCAATGTTGAGTGTCCCAGAGCAATATTCCAGGTGGAGTCTCAGAGGGGGAGTCGAGTGCGAGAATCAGCTCCCTCATCCTCCTGGTCACACTTCCCTTGATTCAGCCCAGGAGAGGGTTTGCTTTCTGGGCTGACAGCACATGACTGGGTCTTTTTCATCTTCTAATCCACCAACACCCTCAAGTCCTTCCCCTCAGGGCTGCTCCCAATCCATTCTCCATCCATTTTGTATTTGTGCTTGGGATTGTCTTACCCAGGTGAGGAAGCCCTTCATCCCTCGGTGAAGATGTTCAACAGAGCCAGACCCAACACCGACCCTTGAAGAGTGACACTCATCACTGGTCTCTACTGGGACATCAAGCCATTGACCAAAACTGTCTGAGTGTGGCCATTCAGCCATTTCCTTACCAACCATCAAATGTTCCACCACCAAATCCTCATCTCCCCGTCTTAGAGCCAAGGATGTGCTGAGGGACAGTGTCAAAGTCTTTGCACAACTGAAGGTGAACAACATCAGCTGCTCTTCTCCTACCCACCAACGCTGTAACCCCATCAGAGGAGGCCACAAAACTTGTCAGACCTTCTGTGAAGCCTTGCTGGCTGTCAGCAATCACCATGAGCCTTAGCATAGTTCCCAGGAGGATCTGCTCCATGATCTTGGACAGGGAGCTGAGACTGCCCAGCCTGTAGTTTTCCAGTCTTACATTTTTACTTTTATGTGGTTTTTTTTTTTTTTTCTAAAATATCTACTCAACCTTCAGCATCCTGCCTGTCTTCCCAAGAGACACAGAGATAGTGATACCCTGAGACAGTCTCGGCTGAATTTAGGCAAGAAGGTTGAAATTTTGATACTTTGATGAGTCTTTGATGTGAGAGCAGGTCAGACCATTCCCTGTGGGATAAAATCCCCCTTCTTGCATGGAAGAAAGTATCAGTCACACAACTTTCTGGTGTGAACAGCTCCGTGCCAGGATGGTGTGACTAAGAAACATTCCCTTTTTGCAAACACTTCATATATTTAGATCTGTGTGTGCATCTATATCTGTCTATACCTATATCATATCTGTCTATATCTGTAGCTACATCTGTCTATGTCACAGAATCAAAGAATGGTTTGGGTTGAAGGGACCTTCAAGATCATCTCATTCCAACCCCCTGCCATGGGCAGGGACACCTTCCACTAGCCCAGGTTGCTCCAAGCCCCATCCAACCTGGCCTTGGACACTTCCAGGGATGGGGCAGCCACAGCTTCTCTGGGCAACCTGTGCCAGGGCCTCCCCACCCTCCCAGGGAAGAATTTCACCCTAATATCCAATCTAACCCTACTCTCTGTGAGTTTGAAGCCATTCCCCCTCGTCCCCTTGTAAATAGTCTCTCTCCATCTTTCTTGTAGCTCTATTCAGGGCCTGGAAGGCCAGAATTACGTCACCCCAAAACCTTCTCTTCTCCAGGCTGAACAATCCCAACTCTCCCAGTTTTTCCTCCCAGCAGAGCTGCTCCATCCCTCTGATCATCCTGGTGTCTCTTCTGGACTCTCTCTCCAGCAGCTCCACGTCCTCCCTGTGCTGTTCCTCAGGGCTGGAGCAGCTCTGCAGGTGGGGTCAGAGGAGCAGAATCCCCTCCCTCAACCTTCTGCCCACACTGCTTTGGATGCAGCTCAAAATGAGGAATTTTCTCCCAGCTCCCCTTAGTTTTCCTGGAAAAGTGTCCCCTGGCCTGGAAAGTGCCCCCTGAAACAGCAAACACCCCACAGTGTTTTTTTTCTCTGTCCAAATTGCTGCTCAGGGTTTGGGAGGGTGAAAATCCTCCCCACAGCCAACCTCAGAAAAGGTTTCTCAGCAGGAATTGTGCCTTTCTGTTATGAACTTCACTCCATGAATTATCTTTTGACAGAATAAATTTGAAAAAAAACCCTAAACCAGAAAAGCAATGAGCCAACAGAGTAACTTTTAAGCCAATGAATTGTGTAAATAATGAGAGGAGCAAATGCCCTTGAACACCCTCTCACCTGCCTGGACCTCCCTGTGGCTTGAGCAGGAATGGTTTTAATTAACACCTTCTTCAGCTCCAAATCACCACATTGTTCCCAAAGACTGAGTGACACCCAGCTGAGGCTTTCCAGATTTTGTTGTGTCTTCAGAGCCTCGGCTAATCCAGGTTTTACTCCATTTCCTGGGACAGCAGGCATGGAGCAGAGTGCCTGGTGACAGCCTTTGTCACCCCAGTGCTCCCAGATGTTCCCGGAGTCTCGGGCACCCCAGGAGGCGACTGCACTTGCAAACAGCATCCAGTTGGTTTCCTGGATCTGTGCCTCCTCTCCTCCTGAAATGCCAGCAGCACAGGAGGGACTTTCTCCTCTGGATGCCCTCCCAAAATGTTGATGACAGACAGGAGTAGAAAGTTTGCAGCGTTGGAGTGGAATTTGAGCCTTTTGGAAAAGGAGGGTGGGCAGGAAGATCCGGATGCCGGAGGATCCTTGGTTGAACTCTGAGGGCTTTTCTTTTAAATCCTCTTCTTATCTGCCCTTTTCTTGCTGGATCTTTAAAGGGATTAGGCTTTGGATGTTGGCCTTGATGTCACCTGGGAGCTGCTTTCCCCTTTATCCCCTTGGGGCTTTGCTGGAGGATCCCTGATCCCTGCCCTGCTTTGCAGGTGGTAGGAAGGTCACCAAGCTACAGGATGGTCCTTTCTGCCCATCCACAGGATTTTAAACAGATTTAACATCTCCAGTCCCCTAAATCCAGGCTGGATTACTGTTATTTACCTCTAGACAGCAACAGGGCAAACAAAACCCAGCAGGTTGGAACTAAATGTTCTTTAAGGTCACTTCCAACACAAACCATTCTGTGACTCAACAATTCTAAACTATTTTCAGACCTTTCAGGAATCACAGTTTCTACAGGAGACAAGCCTTCCCATCCTGCCAGCAAGTTTAAAACACTGTAAAAAAGCAAAAATCTTGCTGTTTTTTAAGGGCAAGGTGTGGTTTGTCATTCATTGCCAGTAGGTGCAGGATTTCACCAGCTGAGTTATCTCCTCAAGATGATCTTAGAGATTATAACTTCTGAAGGGTGAAGAACTGAGACAAACAGGGTGCCTTGGAAGCTGATGTTGAATTCTAATTGTGCAATTAACCCAGGTGCAGCGACCTTAACTCTGACCCTTCCCCATTTACCACAGTCCTGGAGCTCTGGAGTTGAAGAACTATGGGATAGGACATGATTTTTGGTATGGATGACTGACAACCCAAGTGTGCTCTGCTATTTTTATTGCATTCTTAGCATAATCATATATATTCTCTTCAAATCTAGTCATGTATGAACATAAATATATCTTATTTGCCTATTAATGTTAGACAGGAAAAGTCACTCTTTGTGCAACATCTGTAATATGAGCGTTTAAATTTTATCTTCCCCCTTTTAGATGTCTGAGCAATAAACCTTGAAAGATGTTATTTATGGAATTTGGTGCAATACCATCACTGTTATTACAGAACCATCATTTTTCTACTCATTCTAAAGTTGCAAAGTTTCTCTTGTCTTTTTTATTGTCCCTGTAGAATTTGGAGGCAATGACAGGGAGTCAAGTCCCTGGATTTGACCAATGTTCCCTCTATTAAGTCCTGAAGCCAGAAAATCACCCCCAACATGTTTTATTTATCCTACAAATGCAGGGGGTGCATTTTTGGGGGCTGCATTTTCTACTGTCTCCAATCAGGACAAGTCCAGGACTTGGTAGGACAGTGTGACTTTCTGTTGATGATGATCATGGTGCTCATTTTGGAACCCAAAATCAGGGAAATTCTACCTTCCCTCTCTCTTGCAGCAAGATTTGTCGGTGACCCTTGAAACAAGGAAGAGGGAGAAAGACAAGTTACAAGAGCATGGAGTGACAGGACAAGGAGAAATGGCTTTAAAGTGACAAAGAGCAGGTTTAGATTGGATATTGGGATGAAATTCTTGGCTGTGAGGGTGATGAGGGGCTGGAATGGATTTCTCAGAGGAGCTGTGGCTGCCCCATCCCTGGAAGTGTCCAAGGCCAGGTTGGAGCAACCTGGGATAGTGGAAGGGGTCTCTGCCCATGGCAGGGGATTGGAACAAGATAATCTTGAAGGTCCTTTCCAACCCAAACCATTCCATGGTTCTGTGATTCCTGTTGGGGCAGGGAGGGGAAGAAAACCCCACACAAGAAGGTCCCTACATGTCCTTCACTGTCCCATGCAAGACATGTCACTGCACCCTGGAAAATCAATGTTTAAGTGGAAGCAAATATGAAAATGATTGCTGCTGTAAAGGCAGGGAATAAAAAGACAGAGGAGGAATGTCTTTTCTGGTGATAACATGGGAATAAATCACTGCGGCTTATTTTGCTATCACTGACATTTTTCATAAAGACATTCTCCGAGGAGCCAAAGACATCTGTCAGCACAGAGTGAAGTGTGTACAAATGAAACCTAAATCTGCACTCCTGAGGGATGACAGAGGTGTTGATAATTTCAGGCTCTGGGAGGGAGCAGTTCTGATGTAAAAACTGGGGGAGTGAATCCCAAGTTGAGGATTTTTTAGCTCAAAATGTGCTCACAGTGACGCGGTCGTGGAACGGCGTCAGCCCGCGCAAGGAAAGCTGCAACCCTTGAAAAAGAATGTGGGAAAGAGAATATTGGGATATGACATTGTGCCTGGTTCAGCTGTGCTTCTAAAAAATTATCTAACAGGTCAGTTTGGGGAGAACAATAATTTAAAAAAGATTTATTTCTTTTATTTTTTCGAGATGATTATTCAGTGAAGCTGCCGGTGGTACCTTGTTACTGGTGAAGTGACAGGTAATGGAGCCATGAGGTATCAAGTCAAAGGGAATCAAGTCCTTTGACATAATTGTATTAATCTGAGTTAATAGACAGTTGTGCAGCTCCTCTGAGATTTTGTTTCTCCTCTAATTTCTATTTAGGCACTTAAAAAGCTTAGTGTTGCAGAAGACACCACGTTGAGTGGAAGTGCTGATGTGGTGGAGGATGCAGGAGGGATCTGGACATGCTGGATCCACAGGGCCAAGCCCAAGGGTGTGGGGTTTAATAAGGTGAAGTTCTGAGTCCTGTACCTGGATCACAACAACCCCATGGGGTGCTCCAGGCTGGGACAGAGCGGGTGGAAAGTGGCCCAGTGGGAAAGGAGCTGGTGGTGACAGGATGTGAACGTGAGCCAGAGGGTGCCCAGGGGGACAAGAGGATCCAATGGATCCTGGCCTGGCTGAGGAAGAGTGTGGCAGCAGGAGCAGGGCAGGGATTGTGCCCCTGGACTCAGCGCTGGGGAGGCCTCACCTCGAGTGCTGTGTCCAGCTCTGGGCCCTCAGCTCAGGAAGGACATGGAGGGGCTGGAGCAGGGGCAGGGAAGAGCAGCGAGGCTGGGGAAGGGACTGGAGCACAATTGCCATGAGGAGAGGCTGAGGGAGCTGGGGGGGCTCAGCCTGGAGAGGAGGAGGCTCAGGGGAGACTTTCTGACTCTCCAACTCCCCTGACAGGAGGTCACAGCCGCTGGGGATCGATGTCTTTTCCCAGGAAACCAGTGACAGGATAAGAGGACACGGCTCAAGCTGTGCCAGGGGAGGTTGAGGTCAGACATCAGGAGGAATTTCTTCACAGAAAGGGTTGTCAAACATTGGAATGGGATGCTCAGGGAGGTTTGGAGTCCCCATCCTTGGAGGTGTTCAAGGATGTGGCACTCAGTGCTCTGGGCTGGGTGACAAGCTGGTGATGGATCAAAGATTGGACTCAATGATCTTGGAGGTCTTTTTCAACCTTATAGATTCTATTCTATGATTCTATAATTATTTTTATGATCCTGCCTCTCCCTTTGGCCCCTCACAGGAGGGATTTTTAGCCTGTCTGTCCATATATTTTTCTGGAGGAGATATTTGAAGGCAGCCCACAAAGCAAAGCTCCAGGACACCCACCTTTCCTGCAAACATCAGCTGCTTTCTGCTGCAAAATATTTAGGGGCTTGCCAACTGGAAACTATTAAACTGCTCTGAGGCAGCATCAGAGGTGAACTCTGCTCTCCACCCCCTCACATTAACCTTGGGAGAAGTGATGGATCACACCTGGAATACTGCAAACCCCAAATTATCTTGTGCTCGTTCTCCAGAAGACAATTTGCTGTGATCTGGAAGGTTCTTCATCCTTCTGATCTGTCACAACCTGGGGCTCTGTGTGACTGGGGACAGTTCCAGTCACCTGCCTCTGTGTTCTCCTGCAGGGATGAGTTTCTCCCAGGCCAGAGCATCCATTTGGAGCTTATGACTCAGAGCAGTGAACACCAGTGGTGTTCAGGCAGCAGAACTGGTCCTGTGCTTCCCAAAGTCACAGGAGAGTCTATTTAGCAGGATAAGATGATCTCCAGACTAATGTTGGTCTCCCAGCTCATCTCTCTTGGATGTATTTTAAGGTATTAACCACCACACTGAGATCACTGAATACTGAACAGTTTGTTGACTTTATTTTTTGAAGAAGCTTTTTTTTTCCTGGCATCATGATCCACTGACAGTGACTGGCAGCTATTGGGATAATTGGGAGCAGTAAAAGATTCCCAGAATTTCCCAACAGGCACCAGCTCTAGCAAAGAAGAGCACAAGAGAGTGATCTCAAGGCTGCAACTGTGTTTTTGTCTGGCTCACTTTGTGCTCTTTCATATTATTACCCTCTCCTTGCCTTTAAAATCAGCCCCATCCTGGTGCAAAATGGGCAATTTCCTGTTGGTTCATCTTTTTATGGAGAATCTACATCTAAAAAGTGGCATTAGGGGAGCTTAAAAAGATCCTTCAAACCCAATTCCACATAAGCATCCAGCATCATCCTAGAAAAGGAGCCCCTGTGGACACAAATCTGTGATATTCCCTTCCAAAAGCCTGGAATTATGTAAATAGCAGGGGAAGAATTGTTCATGTGGGAGGCCACAAGGATTCAGACACACTTTTGCATTTCTAAAGGAAATTTTCTTGAAGGATTCTCAAATTGTATTTAAACCTAGAAAAGAAAGAAAAGCCAAATGTTTGTTGCTCCAAGCCTTGTCCAACCTGGCCTTGGACAATTCCAGGGATGGAGCAGCCACTGTTTCTCTGGGCAACCTGTGCCAGGGTCTCCCCATCCTCCCAGGGAAGAATTTCTTCCAAAAATTCCGTCTATCCCTGTCCTGTGGCATTTTAAAGCCATTCCCTCTTGTCCTGGAACTCCATCCCTTATCCCAAATCCTGCTTCAGCTCCCTTGGAACCCCTTTAGGCACTGGAAGGGACTGTAAGTTCTGTGTCTTTTAGGTCCCCTTCAGGTTCTGAAAGGCCACAATTAGGTCACCCCAGAGCCTTAAATTAAATACTGTTCCCAAGTATTTCCTGGCTGAACATGCAGCTTGTGGGGTGGGAAGGGGTGGGATTCACCAGGAAACATCAAATTGGACTTGGAGGGGAGTTGGAGGAGTGGTCTGGGGGCCAGGAACTGGTGAAAGGACATGAGACCCACAGTCTTTGTGTGGACCACAGAGACCATGGGAGGTTGTCTGTACAAGGTGCCTTAGATCCCTCTGTAGTCCATGGATTGTCAATATGAGGAATGAGTGGAGCACAGGGATCACACAATCACAGAACATTGAGGTTGGAAGAGACCTCCAAGATCATCAAATCCAACCTTTGACCAGTCCCCAACCTGTCACCCAGCCCAGAGCACTGAGTGTCACATCCAGTCATCCCTCCAGGGACAGGGACTCCACCACCTCCCAGGGCAGCCCATTCCATGATTTTTCTGGCTAAATTTCAGTATCTGCTGTCGGGTGGGATGTCTTGGTTGTACAACAGCTCTTCTTCAACTCCGTTGAATTCCTGTGCGAGGCCAACAAGGAAATCTGGAGTGACTGGTTGGACAAACCACGTCCTCATCACCCAAAGGAAATCCAGGGATTGATTACCTGAGGGTCTGAGCACCATCTGGGACTCTGAAGGAAGTTATTTTTGGAAAATCTCCCATGAGGATCAGCTCTCTCCACTGACTACAGGCCGATGCGAGTTCTGAGGGCGCCGCTGTGTATCCTTGTTTTTTAAATCTCCGGATTTAGGAAGTGGAGAGGGGTGGCTTGTGCAATTCCTGAATCATTGTGGGATCCTGCACTGCCTCACACTTCTCATATTTTCAGTCAGGACTTGGCTCGTTTCTCCCAAAGATTTTTCATCACAATGAAATTGTTACTTCTTTTCTCAAAGTTTCCTGTACTGAGATGAACCTCAGAGAGAAGACAGTGGTTAATTAGCCCAGCTAATGAGAGTGGAGATATCCAGTTTAATGCAGAGCTAAAGAGGGCTAACTAAGGCAGAAACCCTGTGGAATGAGCCAGGAATTCCACAAAAAGGAACAACAAGGGGCATTAACCCTTAAAGAGGTTTTGCTTTTCCATCTAAGGTGGATGAAGGAGAGCAAAACACAGGGGAATGGTTAAATTTATCCTGTAATAAATCTGACAAGGGTTGCTGGGTTTTGAGAGAGCAGTTTTACCACAGAAAAGGAACCAGAACTGTTTCAGAAGTTAAAGTTTTCCCATGGGAAAGGAGGGAGAGGCTGCAGGATGCTGGGTGAGAATGCATCAGGTTTTTTAGAGTGAGGATCACATGTATCATATCAAAAGCCAAGAAAAAGGGGGAAAATGAGGGTTTTCCTCTCTCTGGGAAATTCAGGGAGGCAAGCAGGTCATTCCTGGTCAGCTGGGGATCATTTCTCCATTGTTCAACCAAATATATGGTGGGACAGGGTGTTCCTGGCTCTCCCCTTGGTCAGTGAAACCTTTGGGATCATCACATTCCATTGGGGATCTCCAGGTTCAGGATGGATATCGGGAAAAATTTCTTCACTGGAAGAATGGTCAAGCCTTGGAATGGGCTGCCCAGGGAAGTGGTGGAGTCATCAACCCTGGAAGTGCTCAAAAAACAAGTAGATGTGGAATTTCACCACATGGTTGAGTGGATGTGGTAGCACTGGGTTGAAGGTTGGACTTGATATTCTTGGAGGACTTTTCCAACCCTAATGATTCCATGATTCCATGACTTGTTTTCTTCATTTTTGTTGTTATCCAGGCCTTTTGCTGCCACCCAACTCCAGCTCAAAGTTAACAGTTTTTACATGACACTGTGGAGCAGATTATTTATATTTATATT
>VYXB01003566.1:50840-100482 GCA_013397135.1 Pachyramphus minor | reverse complement strand
AGTGTCCAAGGCCAAGTTGGACGGGGCTTGGAGCAACTGGGATCGTGGGAGGTGTCCCTGCCCACGGCAGGGGGTTGGAATGAGATATTATTCAAGGTCTCTTTCAACCATTTGTTGTAGTCCTTTTAATCTGGTCCCTACCCAATTAAGAGCACTGGCTGAGGATCCCTGGGAAAGGTTTCTGGGGGATACTTTCTGTGTCATGAAAAGCCCGAATAATTTTCTGCCCAGTGCAAAACTTTTCCTAAGGGGAAAAGAACTGAGGCATCCACACAACAGGAATGGGCAAAAGGGCTGGAGACAGAGAGGATTTGCTTCTCTCCCTGTTTCTTGAGATCCTCTCTGGATGCACATCCAGCAGTGCTGGGAATATGGAGAAATGTTGGAACCAGATCCACCCAGTGCAAAGAAAGCATGGAAAATTTGGGATAAAAGTCCCTCAGAGGAGCTCTTTGCTATGCCCAGGCAATTTCCAGCTGTGGAGCAGGATCAGTGGGTTTATCCAAATTTTTGGTTCCTTTGCTGGAAGCTCCCTTGTCCCTCTCAAACAACTGTCAAGGGAATCCCCTTAAGGTGACACAAACATGAAGAGCACATGGAATAGCAGGTAAAGGTTTGTCATTCCAGGTTTTCCAGTGCTGGATTGGAAGTAGACAGCACAGTATTTTCCCACACAAGTAGATTAATCCTCTGTGCTGAAAAATCTGCTGGAATTATTTCCACAGCAGCCCTGGGATAGTTTCCCCTTTGCTGAGGACACACAGCACGACTCCTTCAGGTGACATCCCACTCACCACATCAAATCCTGACTGGTGAAACTGGGATGATTGGGAACGGGTTCTGAGCCTTATTGTTGTTTATTGTTAAACTGGGATGTTTGGGAACAGATTCTGAGCCTTGTTGTCATTTCAAATCCAGCCAGCTGATGGCTGTGTCGGGTAGGAAATGAGCTCCCGGCCTTCCAAAAGCGCTGGTGCCGCTGGAAAACTCGGTTTCATCTCCGTGGGGAAGTCAAGGGGCCGTCACTCCTCCCAAAAACTCAAGCTCCAAAGAGCAGTAAGAGCCTCTGGACTGGCTCCAAGGGGAGCATGGAAAGGAACCTGGTGGGTGTTGGGAAAAGAGGAGGGTGAAGAGGGGACTGCCAGGAGAATTTGGGAGAAGGAACGGTGCCCTTTGTAGAGAAGGGATGGAGAAAGCACCTGTTTTGGGAAGAGCAGTTGGGATGAGGTGCAAAAGGAGATCTGCCAGTAATCTTTGGGCATCTTCTGGGAAGAACAGGAATTGCTCACCCTTATTTCCCTACCAAAAAGAAGAGGACAACATGTAGAACCTTCTGGTGGAAGGTTCCTTGCCCATGGCAGGGGATTGGAATTGGATAATCTTTAACATCCCTTCCAACCCAAACCATTCCATGATTCCATGACATTTCCATGGTATTTTCCACCAGCCCCTCCATTTCCCACAGCTGTTCCCTCACACCTGCCCAAGAAACTTTTGATGGAATATTTTTTTTTCTCCTGTCATAACTCACAAAAAGGTGTCATTTTGTACTGAGAATGTGTTCAGAAACATTCCTCCCCCTCCTTGCAAGACGGTATTTTGATAATCCTGTCAACAGCTTTTTCTAATTGGATTTTGGGATCACTTTTTTTTTCCCCCCAAAGACAAATCAGTGTTTGTTTCCATTACTTTTAACAGCTAAAATGGAGAAAGAAATAATTTTTATTCAACCATTTTTTTTTTTAGCCTAATTTTTAACTTTGGAATGTATTTTATGTAACATTTCTTCCAGTTCCTTCTTGTCCACTCTGTATTCTTGGAATGAAAATCACTTTCAAACTGCAAAATTTCACACGATCTGGAAAGCCTTTGATAAACTCAATTGCAATTTAATGTTAAGGACTCGTATTCATGGATATTGAATTTCTCCTACTTGAGATCCAGGAGAAGTTCCCTCAGTTTTCCTGGACAGCAAAGGTGCCTTTCCCTGAACAATTTCTTCCTACAGACAAGACTCTATTTATTATTTATTCCCCATCCCTGGAAGTGTCCAAGGCCAGGTTGGATGGGGCTTGGAGCAACCTGGGATAGTGGGAGGTGTCCTTGCCCGTGGCAGAGGGTTGGAATTCCATGGCCTTTAAGGACTCTTCCAACCCAAACTGTTCTGGGATTCCATGATTTCACTTGGATTCCCTCTCTATATCCCACCAGACCACACTGGGACATCCTGGATGATACAGGCAGTTGGAAGTGATAAAAACCAAAAATTTCATTCCTATCCCAAAGAGCTGGGAACCTAAGATGTTTTTGACCCGGATTTTGTTTCTTCCTAAAACTTGTCTTGTTCTGGAGACTTTGTGCTTTTACATCTTCTTGTGTTATAACTCCTGGATCTCACCCAGTGGGATTCATTTTAGGAGTTTCAGCACAGGAAAAGGGGGAAGGATCTTAGGCTGAAGGAGTGTGGATTTAAATTGGATATTGGGAAGGAATTCTTTTCTGGGAGAGTAATGAGGCCCTGGCACAGGTTTCTCAGAGAACCTGTGGCTGCCCCATCATTGGAAGTGTCCAAGGCCAGGCTGGACAGGGCTTGGAGCAACCTGGGCTGGTGGAAGGTGTCCCTGTCCATGGCAGCAGGTGGAATTCCATAATCTTTAAGGCCCCTTCCAACCCAAACCATTCCATGATTCTATATGTATTTTCCCAAGTTTTTGCTGCCTTTTAAGAGCTGGATCTAAATTAATTGTGACGTTCCCATCTTACAACATTCCCTCACAGCCCCTTTGTAGTTTTTATGCCCAGGGTGATAATTTCCCAATGCATTAAACACCAGGAATTGTTGGCCAAACAAAATGATCCCAGCAGGAAGCCAAGGATTTGCTCTATTACCTGGTACCTCCCTCCACAGGGAACATGTGAAATCATCACAAATTTCACTCTGGAAATGTCTTCTCCAGTTAATAATTAGGATTTCTCTGCAAATATTTCTTCAATTATTCCAGCACAGTCTATCAAAACAGAAAGACACCACTTATGTCTATCCTTATATATATATCACTATATATCAACATATCCTTGAATATATATTCATATATATTATTGAACATATATTCATATTTATAGAAGGATCCTTAAATCAATTTTTCTTTATATTGCAATTTCAATCCTGCAATAAAAAGTCAATGTGATGGATGTGGGTCTCTTCCCATCCAAAAGCTCAATATATATCTCTCAGTATCAATAACTCCAGCTATAAAACACATATCTATAAAAGACTCAGTACTTAAGACTAGATTAAATTAGGGAAATTAATTCAGTTACCTATGAAAAGAAGTGAAAAGGAGTTAACTGTAAATCTGGCTCCTTTTTTTTTCCCCTCTCCCCCTGCCTTGGCAAAGAGGAACACATTTCGTTCCTCGCTGATACAGCAACCAGAAATAATTGGGCTGCAATTTATTGTGAGCAGAATAAGAAAGACAGAAGAAAGGAGCTGCAGAGCTGCTCCTGATTTACTAAGGAAACATCCCAGGCAGCTTCACACAGCTGGAATTATTCCCTTTCCCCACCTCCAAGCACTTGGAGGATGTGGGAATGACAAAAATCCCCTCCCGAAACTCTGCGGTGGGTCAGGGAATTCCGACACTGTGTTGCCTCTGTAGGAGTGGAGGGGATGATATCAAATGATTCCAGAGAAGGGCAACCAGAGCTGGAAGGGTCTGGAGCACAAATCTGAGCTTGGGGGGCTCAGCCTGGAGAAAAGGAGGCTCAGAGGGGACCTTCTTCCTCCTTACAACTCCCTGACAGGAGGGTGGAGAGAGGTGGGACTCACCCTCTTTTCCCTGATAACAAGAGACAGGACTAGAGGAAACGGCCTCAAGTTGCACCAGGGAAGGTTTAGGCTGGATATTGGGAAAATCTCTTCCCTGAAAGGGTCATCAATCCCTGGTACAGCTGCTCAGGGCAGTGGTGGAGTCCACATCCCTGGAGGGATCTAAAAGCCATGTAGATGTGACACTTGGGCCTTGGCAGTGCTGGGTTAATGGCTGGACTTGATGGTCTTAGAGGTCTTTTCCAACTGCAATAATTCCATGTTTCTAAGGAAGTTGCCTGTACAGAACCTCCCTCTCTGTGCCTGTATCTCTCTGTTTCACAACCAGCTTCCTCAGGCTGGGTCTGAAATGTAAGAGGACACGATGACACCAACGGCAAGAGACCGACTTGAGCTTGGTGAAAATCAGGTAAGAACCAAAACTTGACTTATCCTACCATTTCCACCCCTTCAAAGTGGAAGAGGCAAAGGAATTTAGGGATGTGTAACCCTCAGAGCCACATATCTTGTACCTATCATACTCTGCACCAGAGATCTGGGCAGGGATCTCACTGGAGAAGTCAAGGGACTTCCAGGAACTCAGAGTCAACCTTTAAAGAGCACCAAGAGTCAGTCCATGGTTTGACTCCAAGTGGGGAACAGGAGGAAATCTGGTGGGTTTTGGGGAAGAGGAGACCAACAGGAGCATCTGGGAGAAGAAAGAGTCTCCCAGGTGGAAAGGGGATGTGAAGAGCATCTGCATCCCCACTGCCCAAATTTGGAGCTGTTCCTCCTCTGGAGAGAATAAAGTCACACTGGCCAGGGCAAGGCTGCAAAGTTATTGTCTTATAAATATGAATAATTAACACTGTTCAATCCACCACAATACAGGTTTTTGCTCAGGTGAGGTGAAAATAACTCCACGGGTGAGGTGAAAATAACTCCACAGGATAATCCTATTTTAGGAGGGCAGAGGGATTTTCACCACACAAAATGGGAGCTGGATTCAATTTCCAGGCATTTTAAGAACATGACAACAGAAGATGAAGCTGAAAGAAGCTGAATCTGATACTTCTATATCCTGGAAAACTGTCCCATGCTCTTCATGGGTCCTGAGCCACATCTGTGTTCAAATTCCCATGATCCCATGAAAACTTTCAGCCTCTGAAACCACGTTACACCCAGTCCAGGGATGGGATTTATCCAGGATTCAGCAGCTGCTGCCCCTTCCTGAGCCCTGTTTTCCTTTCATGGCTCATTACAATAAGTTAGATTAGAAGCACAGCTGATTGTTGTCGCTGCAGTAATTTCCAGTAGCTGTTGTTCCTGTTTGTACATCATGGAGATGCCATAATGACATGTTGTCTTTCCTAATTATATCAGCCAAATAACCCCCACTAAGTGCTGTAATAGTATTTTAATTAATATTATTATCCCCATCTCTGTCACAAAGCTGGAGCTAGGAAACTACTTCTTTTGTGTCTTTTTGTACCTCCAGAAAATGTTGAGTTTGACAGAG
This sequence comes from Pachyramphus minor, assembly GCA_013397135.1. Taxonomy (NCBI): domain Eukaryota; kingdom Metazoa; phylum Chordata; class Aves; order Passeriformes; family Tyrannidae; genus Pachyramphus; species Pachyramphus minor. The sequence goes on along the minus strand of VYXB01003566.1, from coordinate 95,155 downwards.
ATCTGCAGGTCTTGGGTCCTTTTTCCAAGAAAGAGAGAGCAAGAGATGGGTTTGATTGTCACCTTTGCCAAGGGCATAACTGTGGGCAGGTGAGATTTTGAGACCTCTGTGAAAAGGGGAGAGAATATTTAGTTCTCTTGGGTTTGGTAGGTGGGATTTCAAAGAAGTCCTGACTTAGAAAGTGAGGCTTTGGTGAATGGGAATTAACCAGCAAATGGTTTTGTGCTTCAGGCCAAGACTAAGAATTACCTATTAGTGATTAGTTAAATTGGGATTCAGTTACCAGGTAAAGGGAAGCAGGAAAGCACCTCTGGAGGTGACCTTGAGCTTTAATTTGCTGGTTTTCCTTTACTTAAATAGGCTTTAAATTTATTCTATGACACATTAAATATCTACAGCCAGGTGGGGTGAAATGGAGATCTCAGGGGCTTACAGATTGTCAAGGAGGACACATCCACATGTGCATTTTTAGCCCCAAATAGTGTTTGTGTTCCTGTGCTGGGAACCCCAGTGATGTCCAGGCCAACCTGGCTGCTTTTCCAGACAGAAATTGTGGGGTTGAACTGTCAGACACGGATGAGCAACCTGGTCTAGTGGAAGGTATCCCTGCTCATGGCAGGGCGTTGAAATGAGATGATCTTCAAGGTCCCTTCCAACCCAAACCATTCACAGAGTGGAGCTGGGTGAGGTTGGAAGGCACCACAGTGGGTCATCTGGTCCAAATTCTGGTCATCCCAGAGCACAGGGCACAGGTTTGTGTTCAGATGGTTCTGGAATATCCCCAGAGAGGGAGACTCCACACAGCCTGTTCCAGTGCTGGGTCACTGCCCAGAAAAGAAGTTCTTCCTCATGTCCAGGTGGAACTTCCTGGGCATCAGTTCCTGCCCGTTCCTCTTGTGCCATTGCTGAGTGTCCCCAAGCAGAGCCTGGTCCATCCTCTGCCCCCTCCCTGCAGACATGGACAGACAGGGATGAGGTCCCCTCTCAGTGCCTCCTCTGGAGGCTGAACAGCCCCAACTCCCTCAGCCTTTCCTGGTCCCAGAGATGCTCCATCCCTTCGGCATCTCCGCAGCCTCTGCTGGACCTGCTCCAGCAGCTTCTCGTCTCTCTTGTCCTGAGGATCCCAGACCTGGACACAGCACTGCAGATGAGGCCCCACAAAGTTCTCTGGTTATTGCTCTTTGATTTACTGATATAATTCAGAAGTGACAGCAGTGGCATCACAACCAGAAGGGGACAGGGAACCCAACACGATGATGATACCCTGGGGCTGAGGCTGCCGTGACTCATGAGGTGGGAATGTGTTCATCAAGGGGTGGCAACAGCTGCAGGAGGCTGGATTTTCACAGCTTTGCAAGTGTCTGCTTCATGAAAAGGTGGCAAGAGTTTTGTCACGGTGTGAGCACTGCGAGATGTGCAGCTCGTGCTCAGGAAAGTTGTACTTTGAGTGTGAAGTGCCCCATGGAACCAGCAGGATTTCTGTGACCTTCTCTGTTCAAAAGTCTAAGATGAAAGTGCCCTGTCACCTCTAAAGTAATTATGGAATCATAGAATTGTTTAGGTTGGAAAAGATCTTTAAGATCATTGAGTCCAACCCTTCTCCCAACGCTGCCAAGGGCACCACTGAACCATGAGTGCCACATCCACACATCTTTTAAGTCCTTCCAGGGATGGTGACTCCATCACTTTCCTGGGAAGCCTCTCCCAATATTTGATAATGTTTTCAGTGAAGATTTATTTCCTAATATCCAACCCAAACCTACCCTGGCACCGCTTGTGGCCGTTTCCTCTTGTCCCATCATCGGCTTTGAGCCTGTGAATGTGCCCTTGGAAAAACAACACCCCCAATTCCTTCCCCCCTCCAAGATAAAACCAGTGTCTAGAGGAAAACCAGCATTTGTGAAGTTCAGCAGCAGCTCCTGAAAAGACCAGGATACACATCCACAGAGAAAAGGAGGCAGAGGTGAAATAAGGAGGAGCTGAGAGAGGAGCTGATGAGTCGGGCAAAAATAGGAACAAATTTTATATAATGGAGTGATTTCATGCCTTGGTTGACACGGCTCCTACCTTGGGGACCACCCCTGGGTTCAACAGATCCCAGACCAGGTCACCAAGGTGTGGGGATGTAGATGATTGTGGAGCAAACAAGCCAAAAATACCTGTGTCTGAGGTGCTAATTGGGCATCTCAGCTCCACTGTGGAGGTCACAGCAAGTCTGATGCTTCGTGGAGCTTCTTTTTATTCTTCTCAGCCTCCCAGGAGGTGGAGAGGGCAAGTCTTCATGTCAAAACCTGGTCAGACTCTGAACACATTGGTGTTATCACCTCTGATACAGCAAAGGCTTGTTTGGAAGAACTGGGCTGAACATCAAAAATGGTTTCAAACTCCGACAAACCCGACACAAATGCAGGGTGTACAGAGGAAAGTTGTATAAAATCCTGTTTCAGGAGTTTTTCCATCTTATATAAATATTATATCAAGTAGAATTGGACCTTTTTGTGTGAGGGAGTCAAAAAATGCTCCTTCCACTTGGCTATTTCTAGGGTTACTGCAGGGTGTCCTAAAGTGATTGCAGTGGTAGGGGCACACATCCCACATTAAAATAGATCTCTCCCCACCCAGAAATATGCGTTCCTGAGAATATAGGTCATATTCTGTTACTATTTTTCCCTCTCTACCAGAACTGGACAGACAATGGATTTTCTGTGTGTTTTGAATCCTTTTCTCAGTTCATTTTGAATCTACCTGGAAGAAAAGCAGGTAGTGGCAAGGCACCCTACAATGTGTTGAGGCCAAAAGCTTGGGTTAAACTGAAACATTTCTTTTGACTAAAGCAGAAATGGGTTCCTCTGATTTTTACTTTTTAATTTCATTCTGTATGATTTAACAGAATATTTGACGGAATAATATTTAACAGAATAATATTTGACAGAGCAACAACCAGTGGGAGGGGAAAAAAACCCCCAAGAACAAAAATGATCTGGAAATGAGGGATGAAAATGTTTTCTTATGGAAAGGTCAGAGAGGAAGTTTCAGCTCTATTTTGCTCTTTTTTTTTTTTTTTTTTGCAGTTTCCCAAGAGAGATTTAATCAAGATCCACAAAATGTTCCTTCATCAGGGAATCAGCAGATCGGTTCTAACCCATCTACTGAACACCTTCCACTTTCCCACAGAGACACCTGAGCTCTGCTCATGTCACAGGAGGAGACAATGACTCATTTCTGACTGGGAGGCACAGGCTAAAATGATTGTGGAGAGGGAATTGCTATGCCAGGGTAATAAAATAACAGGAATTAACCAGTTAAAGCTGTTAACACACATTGGTTTGTCTAGACTTGGTTTTATCCTGAGCTGGAAGACTCCTTATGTCACCCAGATTTGCTCTTCTAATGGTTGTGTGATCAAAAGTCTTAGAAAACCACTCAAGTTGTTCCTGATTTAAATGGCAGCAACAGTGGGGAAATTTTCAAAGAATCAATAAGGTTGGAAAAGACATCGAAGAAAAAGGAGAAGGAGAAGAAAGAAGGAGAAGAAGAGGAAGGGGAAAGGGAAGGAGAAGGACAAGGAGAAGGAGAAGAAAAAAAAGAATTACAGAAAGAAAATAAGAAAATAGAAAAGAATTTTAAAAAATAGCAGTGAAGGAAAGAAAACAGCTGGGGACAAAAAGGATTTGCAGAGCAAAAAGGAGGAGACTAAAGGAAGGAAAAGGACTGAGTGGTTAGAGAAAGGTGGAGAGCAATGGATGCAGGTGACACCAAAGCAAAACCAAGCACAGCAACCTTGACCAAATGAGGGAAGAAAAGACAGTGCTGTCAGTCTAAAATATTTGATTTGAAGTGCAAATTATTGCTGTTTTTCAAGTAGGGTATTTTATCTTCTCTATTCAACCCCCCCACTTTTTTCTGCACAGTAACTTTTAGAGGAGCAGCATAATTAGAAATCAAAATGCACAGGAAGTTCAAACGTTGAAAATATCCAAGTAAAATGTTTCAGTAGTTCTGAACCAAGAGTTTTTATCTGCAATATATTATAACATCTGGAAGCACCAAGACATGTTTGAGTTGCTCTGACTTTCAGACATGTTCATTTTCTTAGATTGCTTCATGAATCAGAGAATCACAGAAACAACCATGTTGGGAAGGACCTCTGAGATCATCCAGTCCAACCCTTGATCCAACCCTACCGTGGTTCCCGGCCCATGGCTTTGATGCCACATCCAGTCTGTCCTTAAACACCTCCAGGGATGGAGAATCCACCCCCTCCCTGGGCAGCCCATTCCAGTGGCTGAGCAGTCTCCATGGAAAGAATTCCTTCCTGATATCCAACCTAAACCTCCCCTGGTACAGCTTGAGACCCTCNTCCCTGCCCTGCTCCTGCTGCCACACTCTTCCTCAGCCAGGCCACCATCCATCGGCCTCTTGTCCCCCTGGGCACCCTCTGGCTCCTGTTCAGCTCCCTGTCCATCCCAACTCCCAGCTCCCTTCCTGCCTGATTGCTCTCCAGCCACTCTGGCCCAGTCTGGAGCAGCTTTTGTCTGTGTAAGCTTAATTACTCACTTAATTGGCCATCCTGAGCATCCTCTCTTAAAACAAGTTCGTATTAATTTGTTATCAAATAGAAATGCTGATGGCTCTACAAGCAGAGCTCTATCCAAAGGACTAAGGGGAGGGATGGTGGAAGTCCTGTTTTAACAGGGAACAATGGGATGTTTGAAAACTGCTCTGTCAGGACAGGGTTGTGGGATGCAGGGATGGGGATTTGTGTTAAACTGTGGAGTAGGGTAAAAACAGGACCATGGTATGGGATGAAAAACCCACAGCAACAAAACCTAATTGTTGTTTAGGAGTTGTTTAGGAGTTAAAACCAGCTGGAAACCTTAATCCACTCTGTTTTGTAGGGAAGAGTTAGAAGCCTAGAGACAGACTGTGCCATCCCAGTTGGAATTAGGGCCAGAAAGGAGCTCCAGGCCTTCAAAATTCCTTATGCTGAGTAACTCCTGGATCACAGTTGACAACAGGAATCTTTTGGGGTGAAGATGTGTTTTTTTAATTCAGATTGTTTCTCCTGCCTAAGTCTCTACTGCAGTCCTGGCTTAGATTGTGCTTTTTGCCCCCATCCTGACCCTGTGTCCATAAAAATACGAGGGGAAGGTATCCCTTTCTTCCTGCCCCATGCCCTGCTTTCCTTAGGCAGGGAAATAGGGATCCACACCCTGGATATCCTGGAAACTCCAGGTGAGGCTGGGCTGCCCTGCAGCACGGTCTGAGGAGGAGGCTGTCGAAACAGAATCCCTGGAGATGCTTTGAATGTGAGAACAGCAAAATACTTTGGGAAGAAATCTTGGTGGAGAGCTTGGATATTTTGCAGGATATGCTTTCCTTGCTCCTGCAGCAGGAGCTGAACAATAAAATGCCTGCTTGGAGGAATTGCCTTGTGTTTTCCAGTGGCCTTTTGTTTGACCTCTGCTTTTAAATCCTTTCCTTTCAATCCTTACTTACCCATATCCCTGCCCAGGCACAATAAAATCAAAATATTATCGTGCTTATCTCCTCAGTCAGCACCTTTTAATTATTTTTTTAGTTTGTTATTGGCTCCTTTATTTGCTCTCACAGAAACAAGTGACTTCTCCAGGAGGAGAAGTTTTAGTTCTTCCACCTGAATGTTGTGAAGGTGTTTCCTCAGCCCTGGATGACAAACCCTGGTGCCCCTTGGACTTGTAGAGGAGGCACCAGCAGGAATTTCAATCACATGGAAGTGTGATTTGGAAGTTTTTAAACATATTAAGCAGGTGAATATGCCCTTGTTCAGGCTGGACTCTGACCTGATTTATTTTAGTTTAATTCTCTCTCAGATTGAACTGAGAAGGTTTTGTTGAACCCATTAAATTTTTGAATATGAACTGATGGTTGCATAAATTAATAAAATCAGTCCTTAGTCCCAGCCTAAAGTTTGAACTGGGTCCTAATTGAAAGCCAGAGCACAACAGAGCCTGTGCAAGGTATTCCTGAGGTCTGGACTTCCACAAGTTAATGAACCCATTGTTTCCCAAATTTAAGCATCCAAAGCCACTGAAATCTGGGTCATTTATTCTGGTGTTTATTAAAATTTTACCGAGAGGTAATAATGATTAATAAATAGATTGTTTAATACATATGTCACCAGTTGCTCCTGAATTCACTCCTTGTAACCACAGAGAATAATTGGATGCACTTGTTACTCCTGTGTTCAGGATATTCCCATTGTTGTAACTGGGTCACTACAGTGCCTGGATAAAATCATGTTTTAAAAATAAACTGGATTTAAGTTGGTGAAAGGGAAATTGTGACATCAAACCTCAGCAAAATGGGCTTTGTAATTAAATAAACAACCTGAATGTCATGGTCTTGCCTTAAATTTGCATCAGGATGTAAGAAATTAATTATTGGGTCAGACCTCTGGTCCTTCTAGGACAAGATTCCCTGTCCAGCAATGGAATTGGGAATTAAGGGGGTGAAAAACCTTGGACATTTTCTTCAGTCTATTCCCTTGTTACTCCTGTGGGAATATATTAAAAAATATAGGACACCAAGGTTCTTTCATGGGATGAGATCTCTTTGAAAGGAAAAGTAGGACTGAATGGTCGCTTTTCAGGATTCAGTTAAAATTCAGGAAAGATATCCCGGAGTTACCACTGGGAGTACCCTGAAATCCCTGGCTTTTTGTGCCACAACAGCCAAAAGTGCTGACAAAATATTGGGCATCACCAAGGATGGTTTGGGAAACCAGAATGAGGGAGGGACTTGGTTGTTACACGGAATTTTGATGTATTTCCGTATTGGGTGATCGGTGCAGTTTTGCTCTTTGATTCCCCAAAAAAGACCCAGTTGAGGTAGAAAAAAGTCCAGGTAAAAAAAAAAAAAAAGGGTCTGTGCAGCTTTTTCAGTGTCTCCTCTAAAGGCAAATCCTCCACCCCCTCAATAATCTTATTTTTTTGGGGGCAGTCAAAGACCTGAATTGCACCCACCACCCAATATTTGATTCTGTGTAACCACAAAATCCCTCTGTCTTGTTTCCCAAACCACTCCTGGTGATTCCCAATATTTTGTCAGCACTTTTGCCTGTTGTGGCACAAAACCACAACAGTGATTTCAGAATACTCCCAGTGACAACTCTGGGATATCTTTCCTGACTTTTAACCGACAGTTATCCCAGAAATAATAATTTTATCCAACTTTTCCTTTTAAACAGATCTCATCCCGTGAAAGAATCTCTTCTCCAACCCTGTGGTATAGGATATTTTTTAATATTACTTTGTGTGGAGGCTTTTGGAAAGTTAAAGTATATTTTTTTCCATGGATTTCCAGCAGAATTCAACCTTTCCTGAAGTGCAGCTGAACTGACAGAGCCACGTGGGCTCTTTCCCAACTGTCCATGTTTATCAAGCACTTACTGGTCTCATTCTTTACTGGAGACTCTACTGATTTTCCATGGAATTACACAGGAATTTCCAAGACATAAAGAGTTTACTGCTCACTATCCCATCTTTTGTCGGGTTTTTCCCATGGTTTTTTAATTCCTGGGAACTGTGATCATTTGTAGTGGGAGATCATACACCAAATTTATATTATATTATATTATATTATATTATATTATATTATATTATATTATTTCATTTCATATCATATCATATTATATATCATATTATATTACATATCATATTATATTGTATTGTATTATATCACATTATATTATGTTATATTATATTATTTTATATTATATTGTACCATTATATTTACACCAAATATTTCTTATATTACATTACATATTTATTTTATTATATTATCTATTTAGCCAAAATTTAATATATTAATCCCTTCAAGACTCTAATCCAGAACATCACATCTTTCTCATAAAACTGGTTCTAAATCCATTTAGAGTCAACATGGGCAACTCTTCATTTCAGTTCCAAATAAAAAAACAATTTTGAGAGGGATGAAAATCTTTACAGAATTAGGTTGAATATTTAGCAGATTTTTTTGTCCAAGATTTGCAGACCATTAATGTGGGAATCTATTTTAAAATATATTTTAAGTGTCAGTGTATTTCCCTTTTTATATTCTCTCAATTAAATATTTCCTTTTGGAAATGCCAAACCCCTTTATTTTGACATCTCTCTAAGTGAAACTTTTCACCCTTAATTTCAAAATAACATTCTTTTAATTTTGAAAAAGAAAACGGGTCGATCCTTTTATAGCCAAACTGACTCAAAGAATCATTTCATTCTGAGGCAAAATAAATAATTTAGATGTATCTCCTGTGCTGGTTTACCTTTAGTTTTTACCTCTTGGGGTGGAGCAGAGGTAACAGAGGGGATTTTTTTTTATCTACACTGATTTTTGTTTCAGTTCTCAAGGGGCATTAATTGCAACATAAAGGGAGCAGAGTCTGAGAGAATTCCCTCGGAAAAACTCATGGAAGTGCAAGAATCACACAACATTTGATTTGGAAGGGACTTTAAAAATCATCCAGTTCTGCCCCCTGCCATGGTTTTTGATGCCTTGGAAATTCCTGTGTGATTCCCTGGAAAATCAGTAGAGTCTCCAGTAAAGAATGTTTGCTAAATATGGACAGTTTGGAAAGAGCCAGCGTGGTTCTGTGGGTTCAGCTGCACTTCAAGAAGGGTAAAATTCTACTGGAAATTCATGGAAAAATCTATTTGGACTTTCAAAGGACTATTAAAAAAATGTCATATAACAAAGGGTTGGAGAAGAGATTCTTTCATGGATGAGATCTGTTGAAAAGGAAAAACAGGACTTCCATGGGCAGGGACACCTTCCACTAGCCCAGGTTGCTCCAAATCCCAACCAACCTGGCCTTGGACACTTCCAGGGATGGGGCAGCCACAGCTTCTCTGGGAACCTGTTCCAGGGTCTCTCCACCCTCACAGGGAAGAATTTCTTCCCAATATCCAACCTAAACNTCTGAGAGAATTCCCTCGGAAAAACTCATGGAAGTGCAAGAATCACACAACATTTGATTTGGAAGGGACTTTAAAAATCATCCAGTTCTGCCCCCTGCCATGGTTTTTGATGCCTTGGAAATTCCTGTGTGATTCCCTGGAAAATCAGTAGAGTCTCCAGTAAAGAATGTTTGCTAAATATGGACAGTTTGGAAAGAGCCAACGTGGCTCTGTTGGTTCAGCTGCACTTCAAGGAGGTAAAATTCATGGAAAAATATATTTGGACTTTCAAAAAGCCTCCACATAAGGGAATATTAAAAAAATGTCATATACCACAGGGTTGGAGAAGAGATTCTTTCATGGATGAGATCTGTTTAAAAGGAAAAACAGGACTTCCATGGGCAGGGACACCTCCCACTAGCCCAGGTTGCTCCAAATCCCAACCACTTGGACACTTCCAGGGATGGGGCAGCCACAGCTTCTCTGGGAACCTGTTCCAGGGTCTCTCCACCCTCACAGGGAAGAATTTCTTCCCAATATCCAACCTAAACCTACTCCCTGTCAGTTTGAAGCCATTCCCAGTTGTCCTTGAACAGTCCCAAGCATTTGAAGCGTGTGGAGTGTAATTCTCACCCGAGGTGTCCCTGTGGGGACAGGAGGTGGCCTCAGCCCATCAACTCACCCCAGTAGTTCTGGTGGAGTCTTCTCCAACTTTCCCTCTATCCCCAACTTACTTTTCTACTCTTTCTTTAGGTTTAGGTGGAGCTTGAGTGGTTTTAGCCATAAATCCCTTTTATTTCTGCCTGGTGCAAAGTTCTCTGGCCTCACCCAACGGGAGGTGGGTGATTGTGGTTGGCACCCAAGGAGGGGGTTGGACGTGGTTGTTGGCTCAACAGCAGAATCCCTGGATTCTCCCTTGGCACACGGGCACCGTACAGCCTGAGTACCAAAATATTCCCACTTTCTGCTGGGATTTGCATGGAGGGGGCCATGGAGTCTCCTCTTCATTCCATGCTCCACCTGCTCCTGTGAGCAGATGATTATCGTTGTATTGGGAGAGCATGTCGAGCTCATTCCATCCAGGAATTGCTTTCACCCTGGAATCCTTATCCTCCTCTGAATTTCAGCCCTGTCCATCGTGCCACACCTCCTCAACCACAACTTTTTCTTCCCACTGTGAATCCAGCTCACTTTTTTAATTTCCTCTTTCCACATCATCCCTGGGATGGTTCCACACCAGGACATCTGTGGGTTCAATGATGTCGAGGTGAACGGGGAGCAACAGCCACTTCTGCTCCATCACCTCCTGACCCCTCTTCCTGTTCCTCTGCTCCCTCACTGATTGCAGAGTGGGCTTCCCACTAATTGGGAGGGTCTCTCTAATTGTATTTTGACAATCACAAGCCTCCTACTCCCACCTGACTCATTCCAAAATCGGCTGGAATCTGCACCAGGGCTGCATTTCCGGGGGGATGCACCTTCCTTCCGAGGCTCCTCCGTGGTGGTGAGTCAGAAAAGAGGAAGTTTGGGAGGAGAAAGGGCTGATTTGCTTCTCTTTTCCTTCAGTGAAAGGACAAAACAGCGAAGGAATCGCTGACAGGTGTAATTACAGGGATGTGTGAGGCAGGGAAAGGTGGTTTGTTTGGATGTTTTGCTGGAAAGCACAGTTTTGGAAGTATAAACCTCTAGTAATCCCTGATGGAATTCACTTCCTGCAATGCCCTCAGAAGGAAAGGAAAAAAACAAACAAAACAAAACAGCTGCAAGAGGCAGCCAAATGTGCCCAGGGCTGGGTTGGTGTCACCTGATTTCAGATCTCAGCTCACATCCCTGTTTGAATAATTAAAGAGATTTATAGTTGTCCAGCCTGGAGAAGAGAAGGATCCAGGGAGATCTTTGAGCTCTTTCCAGTGACTAAAGGGGCTCCAGGAGAGCTGGAGAGGGACTTTGGACAAGGGATGGAGGGACAGGACAAAGGGAAATGGCTTCAAACTGGCAGAGAGCAAGGTTAGGTGGGATATTGGGAAGAAATTCTTCCCTGGGAGGGTGGTGAAGGGCTGGAGTGGATTTCCCAGAGAAGATGTGGCTGCCCCATCCCTGGAAGTGTCCAAGGACAGGTTGGATGGGCTTGGAGCAACCTGGGCTTGTATAAGGTGTCCCTGCCCATGGCAGGGGTTGGAACTGGATTATATCTAAGATCCCTTCCAACCCAAACCATTCTGTGCATCCATGAATATCCTCCAGAGAACATCAACTGAGTTGTGGCACCTTGTTTGTCCCACCTGCTGCAGGTGCTGAGTGGAGATCATGTCCCAGGTTAAACCAACCCCATTTCCTTGCTCTCCGGAGATGGAACAAGGAGCCTCCAGTGGTGGAACCACATCCATGAGAAATGTGCACCTTAAACCAGACAATCCCAGAATTATAGAATATCCTGAGTTGGAAGGATCATCTAAATCCCATTCCTGACCCTGCACAGGACCGGCCAAACCCACTGTTTTTTTCTTGGGAATATCGGCCTTGGGATTCAGCACCAATGTGGACACTGTGATACCAAATCAGGGTTGGGAAGATGTGACCCATCTCACACCTCTTTATCTTCTCCTTTCTTCACATTTCACTGAAATTAGGAGAACTTTGATGATTCTTTCTCCTGACAAATGATGTGGGAATAATCTGTTGGCTGTATAATTTATTAAGGAAGAACACAGGAACAGGAAGAAATGGAATATAAGGCAGCAAAAACACATGCCAGGTGATAATGAGTAGTTTAAGTTTAATTTCCTTTGGATTTCAGGAAGGAAAAACAAACAGAGAAAGATTTGCTTTGAAGCATCTGAAATTTAGGGTTTTCAGAGAGGAAAAAAAATATTTAATTCAAAGTTACAGCATTAATTTTGTCTTAATTTTTAAATTAACCCTTGTCCTTTCCCTTGAAAAATGAATGGAAATGAAAGAAGTAGCATTGGCAAAGTGTCATGAAAATCACTTTCATTCCACTTCTCTCGAATTTTCACAGAAAAAAGACAGGAAACATGAAGTGAAAAAGTGAGAAATTCAACCTCTCAAAGAGAAGCAAAACTCTGCATCTCTTTAAAAAGTCAAAACAAGCTGCAAAAATCTTCATTAAATTGCTTGTTGGAATGTTTTTCATAAGAAAATGGAAAATGTCACTGAAAGGAGTGTGATTTATCTAAATGTTTACATTTGGAGAGGTCTTGGGTTTTTTTCGATGATGAAAAAAATCCGTTTCACTGTTTTCCGTTAGCAAGTGGAATAATAAGGATTAAACTCTCTTGGAATCCAGGAGTGGGAGTGGGACAGTCTGCTCTGGAGAAGGAAGGAGGAATTGAGAGGCATTCCTCAAATTACACCATCTGCAGACTCTGCTGCTTCTCATCCTTCGCTGACAAAATAAGACTTGTTATAAATCTAGAAGGAGATAAAATGATATAAAAAAATTACTTTTTTAAAATTTTTTTTGTCTTTTTTCTAGAGGAAATTGGAAGGGACAGAAGGAGCCAAAACCAGATCTGTGTTAGGCAAAAAACCAGATATTTCAGTCAAGGGATGTTGAGGAAAAAAGTAAGTGTTTAAATGTGGTTATGTCATCTCAGTGTTGTGTGATACCAAGTTCCTGAGCCTGGGCTTGAGCAAACACTTGTTCTCAAAGAGTCCATAATAAAGGAGGGCCTAGAAAAATGTATTTTATGTATTTTTTAACTATTTATTTGTTTTTTTAAAAAATATTTATTATTTTCATGTTCTTGCTGAGATACCAACCAACGTGAAGTAAAGATCACAGGAACTTTCAGGTGACGCCACCAAGCTCCACGTGAAAACTTTCAGTTACTGGAAATCAGGAGGAATTTCTTCATCAGGAGGAATTTCTCCATCAGGAGGAATTTCTCCATGGAAAGGATGGACAGGCACTGGAAGGGGCTACCCAGGGAGGTTTGGAGTCCCCATCCCTGGAGGGGTCCAAGGAAGGACTGGATGTAGCACTCAGTGCTCTGGGATGTGGGACAAGGTGGGAATCGGTCAAAAGTTGGTCTTGATGATCTTGGAGGTCTTTTCCAACCTAAATGTTTCTGGGATTCTCAGAATTTCCATATTATCCAAGGTGAGAGCATTTAAAGACAGGTTGATTCAGCTGAGGAGACAGTTTGTCATGGAATGCATCACTGATGACACGTTTTTGTGCTCTACAGTTTTTGTAACATGTCCCCATGACACAAATTCGTCGAGTGCCTGAGAAATGTGAAATCACTGCAAGGTCCTGGAGGGACAGGACAAGGGGGAATGGCTTCAAACTCACAGAGAGCAGGGTTAGGTTGGATATTAGGAAGAAATTAAGGTGGTAAAACCCTGGCACAGGTTGCCCAGAGAAGCTGTGGCTGCCCCATCCCTGGGAGTGTCCAAGGCCAGGTTGGATGGGGCTTGAAGCAACCTGGGCTGGTGGAAGGTGCCCCATGGCAGGAGGTTGGAACTGGATGGTCTTTAAGGTCCTTTCCAATCATTCTGGGATTCTATATCCCAAGTGATAAAGTTGTTTGGAGTCACCTGACACAGAGGGAATCCCTCACAGATGTCTGGGGGTGATCATAACCCACAAGACAGAGGTGCTGCCCTTTCTCCTCCTAATCCTCGAGGTCTCCACCTTCCCCTGCTCCAGCCTAAAAGGCTGAAAAGAGAAGCAGCTTGATTTTGGTTTTTTTTTTTTCTTCCTTCCTCTCTGAGGAAACTCTGCCTTGCTCCATCCTGCTCCAGCATTGCTGGAGTGTTAATGCTGGAAAACCATATTTGGCTTTTCTAATTGGCAACATCTTCCGTGGTAGAGCCTTTTGGGTGGACTATTTGTTGGAGATATGGATTGTCCACCCTGCAGGAGATAAACTGTCTGTAGCTCACATTCAGCGGGATAATTCAGCTCAGCCAAGGAAGTTTGCTGGGGCAGAGAATCAGAGGATCATGGAAAAAGGCTGGAAAAAGATTTTTAAGATCATCAAACCAGCTGTTCTCCAGCACTGCCGAGTCCACCACTGACCATGTCCCCAAGTGCCACATCTGCACCTCCAGGGATGATGACTCAACCTTTTCCCTGCTCTCAATCCCAATCCATGGAATCCAAGCAGACCTGAGGCTTGACCTGGTGTCCCTGGGAGCTGGTGCTGTTTGGGACATCCATCCCCTACAAGAGCTGAAGGCAGAAAATGCTCAATTCCAGTGGGTTTGGGACATAAAAAGGGAATTCTGCTGCTCTCTGTGCTTTGCTTTCCTCCTTGGCACACACAGACACGAAGCTCCTGGAGCCTTCAGCTCAGATTCCCACGGAATTGAAAATGAGGGAAAGGGAAGAGGGATTTTTTTCCCTCTCTCTCCTCCTTCAGAAGCTGCTAAAGGAACTTATTTCTTCAAAATACAGAACCACATTTGGGTGTTTTATGGTAACATCTTGGCTGGATCTGTAATTCATTCAGAGAAACCCATTTGCAATGGAAAACCAGATCCATGAGGGAGAAAAAAATTCTCCTGCTTTTTACTGGTTTTTAGGAAATTTCAGGATAGTTGCTGTTTTTTCTATTGACTGTCAATACAAAACCTTAGAAAAATCACATTATAGTTCTGCATCTTTGCAGAAAATAGGGATAAAAAAGCTTCCTTTTCCCAGTTATTTTATCTGACTTCTTTTCCTTATTTGTAAAGACTTGGACATACTGCCAGTCTGTGATTAAATATAAATAAATATGGATAATGTTCCTAATTTTTAATTTTCCTTGATGGGTTCAAGCTGCTCTTTAATTCTATGATGGTTCCAGTGCAGTTTTGAATCAACACAAAGGATTGTGATGATCACTGCTATTTAATGAGGGTTTTGCTCATTTAAAAACAACCTTTACAGTGCAGGAAATCAATATAATTATAATATAATTTAGTATTATCAGATGCAAGTGAAAATGGAGTAAATGGATGTTTGTCTGGTTGCACACGCGGGCAAAAAAACTTATTTAAGTTTGTTTCCTGAGGAAATCAGGTTAGAAAATATCTCTTAAAGTGTCATTTAACCTTCAGCCCTTTGACCTTAAGATTTCAGGAGGCAGGACTTGCACTGGAGATTCTTCAGTGCTGCCCAAAATTCAATATTGGGAATTTTTTGGTCATAGAAAGAGCTTTTGTACGTCCCAGTGGTGATGGTGGAGATCAAACATGAGCTAAAGGTAAAAGAAAAGAACAGTGAGTCAAAGGAAACCTGGGCTGGAAGTCAAACATCCCGTCATGTCTGTAAATAATATTCATTAAACCAATAAAAATCCCAATTTTTACCTTCAGGGGGGCTCAGAGCAATCAGGGAATGCATCAGAGGAGCTGTTTTCTCATCTCCAGCTGTCTCTTTGCACATAAAAGCTCATATTTCTCCTGGCTGGGGCTGCATCATGCCCAGAATTCCAAAGTCAGGAGACCAGCAAATGAAACCTTGGAATATTTTCCCTTCTCTCTGGCTCAGGAGTTTCAGTTTTGCCTAATTGATGTTGTTTGGTGGATGGTAGGGTGGTTTATTTAAAGATTTTCTTGGACATATCCTATTAAATAATTATTTTCCTGGTTTTTGGACCTGGGTGTGTATTTGGGTGATTTTTTGGGGTTGTTTTTCAGGCTGTCACATTTCTGCCTCACGTGGATTTACTTCCACAGGAGATATTTTCCTGTTATATTGCTTAGAAAACCGTGGACTAAGGGATAGAAAGTTAAAAAATAGGAAAAAAAATCAGGATTTGACATGGAGGGATGAAAAATGTCCCCCTGGGACTGAGGAAACTCCCACAGGAGTCACAAAGATGTGGATTTTCCTCCCCTGCCACTGAAAGAAATGGGCTAAAGAGTTAAAAGGGGCTGATCTTCTGCTCCCTGGGAGGGATGGCAGCTCCTTCCTGGGAATTCTGCCTGGCTGGGAAGGACTGGATTCAAGGAATCAAGTGTTCAAATAAATAAGGAGCAGCTTCTCCAGGCAAACTGCTGGTGGTGAGGCAGAGGCAGAGCAGAGATCCCTCCCCTTGGTGAGGATTCTGTGCTCTTTGTTCTTCCCTGCTGGGCTGGAGAGTTTTCCCTCTGAGGAACAAGGAAATACAAGAGGATAAATTATATTATTTACCTATTTTCTTTTTGTTTTATGGTGTAATAAAATGTAAGAGAAAAGGAGGGATTTACACCTCAACCCCTGGATGCTCTAAGCACCCATTGGACTCCTCTTTCCTGCCCTCTGAATATTCCCTAAAAACTCTGAGAGCTGAGCATGGGAAGAAGGAACAAACCAACTGATATGAGAGTTCTCCAAAGACCAGGTCAGCCTTTGGATGCCCAGAAAATGTGACATTTAGAAGGGATATTGGGATGAAATTCTTCCATGTGAGGGTGGTGAGGGGCTGGAATGGATTTCCCAGAGAAGCTGTGGCTGCCCCATTCCTGGAAATGTTCCAGACCAGGTTGGATGGGACTTGGAGCAACCTGGGATAGCAGAAGGTGTCCCTGCCCATGGCAGGGGTTGGAACTGGATGATCTTTAAGGTCCCTTCCAACCCAAACCACTCTATAATTTTATGACATAAATACCACAAGCATTAAAATTCCCATTGGATTCCTGCACGAAAGCGAGAAAAGGAGGCTGTTGGTGTGTAGATGTCTCAATTGTGAACAAAATCCCACTTTTACTCTGGAATGGCCACTGGTCTGGGAGTTTAAAGGGAACAGATCACCACTATTGTTATTTTTCATGTCATTCCCTGGTACCTCACAGGAATCAGAGCATCCATGAGCCATGAAAACCTGGTCTTCCATGAGGCACAACTTATCCAGCATCAAAAAGGAGAAGGGAATAGAGGTCAGTTCTGGATGAGGAGCTTTCCTTCTCCCCCCATCTCAAATCAGGGCAGATTCAGCCCCCCCCCAACCATTCCAGCCATTTCTCTCAAAAACACTTGTGCCTTTATTGCCCCACTGACGTAATTCCCAGCCTGCTGTGATCCGTGGAAATCTGCAAAGCAGAGGGATCCTTTCCCAAGGCTGCCACTTCCAGGGGGTTGTTTTTCCTTGCCTTGCTATTTTCCCTCGTTCCAATCCAGCGCTGGAGCTGCTTGGGCTTTGCCAGGCACCTTCAGAATCCCTCAAAACACTTATTTAGCCGTGGAATTTAAGTTGCTGTGTGGTCTGTGGTGGAATTTTCTTTGCCTGGGAGCTCCCTGGGAGGTGGCTGGTTGCCCGCAGTAACAAAATGACAACAAAAAAACCTTCTACTCAAAAACAGATGAGTGAAAATGTGGGTTTTTTGTTTGTTTGTTTGGGTTTTTTCCAGCAGCTGCTGTTCTCTAATTTTAAAAGGGGCTGGTGTTGTCCTCAGGAAACATCAGCAGCAGAGGCAGCACCTTTGTACCCAACACTTCAAGCAATTCCCAGTTTTAGTCACTGGGAATCTCCTTGGGAAGCAAAAAGGGGGATAAAATGATAGCTTAATGTGAGAAAGACTTGTCCAGTATCTAGAACAGGAAACTGGAGCTTTAAACCAGCCAAACTCCACCTCTTGCCAAAAGTTTGTGTAAGTCAAAATCAATAGCTGTTAATTCAAAGTTCACCACACGACTCCAATCTATTGATCAGGCACCTTTTTTCCAGCTACACTGAGCTGGGGTTTGTTGGCACAGATCCTGAGCAAGGTTTGACTTCACAGCTGGGTCAAGGTGGAGCTCACCTTCCTATTTGCTTTGTAATTTTATTTTGTCTTTTCTCAATTAAATGGGAAAAACTTTTCTTTTGACTCTGCCTGGGGGCTACACATGAGTTGACTCAGCAGTTCAAGCTAGGAATAAAACATCAGCAAGTTTGGGGGTTATTTTTCAGTCATGAAGAAGCCATAAACAGGGTAATTCTCACTAAAAATCCTGTCTGGAACAACAAGAAATCTATCTGCTCAAGTTTGGGAATGAAGCTCTTTACCCAACTCACACCTTGTATGACATCTCTCTGGAAGAAGTTTAAATAGGAGGACCAAGAGACCAAGTCTCTGCCAAAATTGGCCCAAAGAAGTTTCTGCAGAAGGCACTGAAGTCTTCCAGAAGTCCCAAGTGTCGGATATTTTCCCATGGATTATTAAACTGGTGGAAGTTTTCCAGTGGGCAGGATGGGAACGGGTCACTTGGGAATTAAATACATGAATTCCTGACATGAACCCCAAAGCCTGAACAAATAGACAACATTTTGAACTTGCTTCAGCTTCCTTATCAAGTGTTTCCATGGGCTGCTTCCACTGGATGACAAAACAAAGGGAAAAAAGGAATGGACTGGATGCAATAAAAGGGGTGATTGGCCCTGGAAAATCTTCCAGGCTTAGGAATATTTCCCCTCCTGAAAATCAGAGGAAAACACAAGCAGATAATCAGCTAAAGTTAATTATTCTTCCTTCCTCTGCTCAGGAGCTGGTGCTGAGCACATACAACACTTTGGTGGTCTCAGTGTTAATTTTGCCTGATAATTATTCCATAATAGGTCACGTGGGTTTAATAATTGTTCCTCATTAGGTTTTATGTTGGGAACTGTCACACTGTGGAGCTGCTGCTGAGGAATTCCAGGTTTCAGCTTAAAAAGGAGCTGCAGTTTCCAACTACTGCCCTGCTCAGGGTGTATCCCTGCCTTTCCTGGATTCTTCCCAAATCACTATAAATCAGCTTTTGGCAGTGGACACAAGGGGCAAATCCACTGTTTTCCTAAGGAATTCAGGAGACCTTTCAGCTCTTAACAATGTTCATTAGCACAGGACTAATTACTGGGACTAATTTCCTTGTTAGTCAGCACTTTTGGAACGAAGGAAGGAGAAGTAGAATTTGGAATTCTCAAATTTGCTTAATTTCCTACCTCTCTTCCCAAAAGATTTCTGTGATCCAAACTGCTTAGAGTGGACTCACTGCTTGCAAAAAAAAATGCTGGGAATTACCTGAGGTTCCAAAAGATCTCCTGGGATCCCCAGCCATCCCTCAAGGCTGCTGTTCTTGGGAAGGACCGATGCACTGTGAGTGTTGAAGGATAATTTTAACCTGGATGATTTTTTACAGGATCTAAAGTTTTCCTCAGGTTGTTTTAAGGGATAATTCAACAAGATTTCATTAGGGCTCCTGTTCTAAAAGCAGAACAAGAGAAGAAGGAGATTCCAGGGGAAGCCTTTCCAACATGGATAACAGGGAAACCACAACAGGCCATTGCTGTAGATGATCCCAGGACCATTGTGATGCTAAAGAATAAACTCTGGCGACATATGGAAAAGCTCTGGGTTAAGATGACACTATTTTGGGCAATTCACTCCTGCTGAAGGCAACTCTGCCATAAAAGAGTGAAATCCCCAATGCAGACTGGATAAAGCTGCACAAAAATCCACCTCAACACCCAAAGAGGTGCTTTGCAGACACTTCCATCCAAGGGAGGTGAAGTGTTGCAAACTTCTTCATAATTTCGTGCAGTGGCACAGGATGAACCCAAGTGACAGCCTGGATATGTGGCTGAAAGGTGATACCAACAATCTTCCTCCTCAGATTTTATTTCCTGGGATATCTGGGGATAAATTCCCGTTGGTTTTGTCTTGGCTGTTGTAGCCCCATGGCAACTGTGGTCAAAACAATTGGGATAAGGGGGCTGTTCCTCTTCAAAATGCCTCGTTTCGGTCCAGAATTGTTAATAATTTTAATTCACGTGACTTGACTGTATGAACACAATTCCCTAAGGTAGCTGTGGACCTGTGAGTGTGCAAAGGGAGAAAATCTGGAATGATCATGCTTTCCTATCCAGTCAGACCCGGGAGAGTGAAAGCAAACGGCCTGAAATTAAAAACTTGTTCACTTGAATAATTTTCTAAAAGACCACTTATGCTATTAAGTCCTCATCCAATCAATACATCACTTGATTTCAATTTAAATGATGACATCTTTTTTTTCCTCCTGTGTTCTTAAGTCTAATTAAAGGGAATTAGTCACGGGAGTGACAAATTTTAAGCCAACTCCAGAATGACTTCACGTGGCATTTATTAAGTATCAAACACGGGACGAGTTTTAACCAAACTGCCAACTACAGCAAAAGTAATGTCTTGGCATCCAAATCCTTTCTTAAAATGAAGTCATTTGTTATTAGGGGCATTCTTTCTTTTTTTTTTTCGCCTCAAATAACTTCTTTTTCTGTACTTTCTTTTTTGTTAGGACTGGAGAAGACAGAAATTGTATAATAGTGAGTAATAAAATCTGTCATTCTCATGAGTAATGCTTTGTAATTAGATGAAATAAAAGTAAAGTAAGTACAATGGTGTGTGGAGTGCAGGGCTGGGGGTGTATTTCTGCTCTCAACGGGTTTTAGATTAATAATGGTGCTGAACTTTCAAGGCTGGAGGGTTCTACTTGAATTAGCATCAGAAGGTGAAGTGGTGTAGCTGCACTTTCGGTTCCGAGCGCTGCCGCAGCCACTGAAATCTTTCAACAGGGAGAGTTGGGATGATCCCTGATCTTTCATCGCTTCAAGGCACAAGCTTTGGGAGGAAAACCCAAAGGCTGACTGTGTGTGTGAAGCAGACACCAGATGGCCGAGTTCCCCTCTCAAATACTCAGGTGCATCAGGTCGTGCTCCGCCACAGGCACCTCTGGGATTTATTGATTTATTATATTTATTTATTTCCCTCTTCAGGATTTGCAACTCCCCAGAACTGCCCTTGCTGCTCCTTTTGGGCTCCTTCCATGTGAAAATGGCACAACATTTGACAGGAAAGATTTTATTTGAAATATTTCAGGGTCATGGAATCATTAAGGTTGGGAAAGACCTCCAAGATCGTCAAGTCCAACCTTGGGCTGAACACCACCATATCCACTAAACCATAGCATGAAGTGCAGGGTTAACTTGTTTTTTGAGCACTTCCAGGGATGGTGACTCCCCCACTTCCCTGGGCAGCCTGTTCCAATGTTTAACCAGTCTTTCAGCACAGAAATTGTCCTTAATATCCAACCTGAACCCTCCCAGGTGCGACTTGAGGCCATTTCCTCTTGTCCTATCGCTTGTTGTCTGGGAGAAGAGTACAACCCTCACCGGGCCACAACCTCCTGTCAGGGAGTTGTAGAGAGCAAGAAGGTCCCCCCTGAGCCTCCTTTTCTCCAGGCTGAGCTCCCCCAGCTCCCTCAGCTGCTCCAGCCCCTTCCCAGCTCCGTTCCCTTCCCTGGACACGCTCCAGCTCCTCCAAGTTTTTCTGATCCCAGGATCTGAGGTGTGGCCTCACCAGTGCCCAGTTCATTCCACAAACTTTGCTCAAGTCCAGAGCTGTGTCTCAGTGACTGGCAGCGTGTCCTCAATCCAGGATCACTTTCTGTCATGTTATGTTGGTCCTTTCCTGGGCTTTTCCAGAGCCAAAGGTTTTACCTGTTGTGCCCTCTCTGGTTCTGGATGGCCCTGGGAGGGCTGTTACAGAGCTGGGAATTTCAGAAGATGGATCTTTTCCAGCCTCGGGTTGATAGATGAAGGATCTGCCCCAGGACTGGGAGAGCTGGGAGCCACCTGCAGCTGCTCAGTGCAATTATCATTCTCATTAACCAGAATTTAATGGGCTCACTAATTGCCAGGCAGTAATGACATGCACAGGAGTGTCAGGTTTGCTCAAGAAATTCTGGGATGTTTTATGGAAATATGGATTATTTTTGTTTTCTTCCTCATTTAGAATATGTTTTCAAAAGGACCAACACACTTTAAATCCTGATTTTTAGTTAACTTTTCTTCCTATTTCTCTCTCAGAGATTCCAGGGAATATTGAGTCCACTACCTCCATTTTTAAAATACTGAAATACAATTACTGCCACTTTTTGTAAATACTTATTTCAAAGCTAAATTCAACTAAACCCAATTTCCAGTTTTTTGATTCAGGAATAACTTCCTCTTGCACAACTCAAAGCTATAAAGTTTGCCCTCCTTGATATCTCAGACATCCTGTTAAACCCTGAAAAACCACACAAGAAATTTGCTTCTTATCCACTTTAATGAACTGGTGGGATTTCGTACCCTAAAGTTCACATAGAATGATGAACCCATGGAATGGTTTGGGTTGGAAAGGACCTTAAAGACCACCCAGTTCCACCACCCTGTCATGGGCAGGGACACCTTTCCTAGCCCAGGTTGCTCCAAGCCCCATCCAACCTGGCCTTGGACACTTCCAGGTATCCAGGGGCAACCACAGTTTCTCTGGGCAACCTGTGCCAGGACCTCCCCACCCTCCCAGGGAAGAATTCCTTCCCAATATCCCACCTAATCCTACTCTCACTTTAAACCATTCCCCCTTTGCGATAAAAGAATTGAGCAATGTCTGCTCAGAATCTATTTTTAGGGTGATGACAACGAAGACACAAATCACTGCAGATCCTTCCTTCCTCTTTCCAAATAGCATTTGATTGGCTGAGACAGGTTTTAATTGATGCAGGATGTGCCTTTTTGTTCCTCTTTGTGGCAGCAGCTCCACGCCGGAAGAACACGGGAAACCAAAGTGGGTTTTATCATCATGACTTTCTTTATCAACCAGACATGAAACCTCCTGGAATAGATAACAGGTTTCTTTGACGAGACCTACTTTCCAAGGTTCAGTGTCATCTGTTCCTGCAGAGGTATTTTTAACGTGGAATTTTCTATTTTAACTTCTGAGTTAAAGGTGATTTTCCTTGTTGAGGATCAGACTTTACACTTCAGTGTTTCACTCATAGGATCATAGAATACCTTGAGCTTGAAGGACTTAATAAAGTGTCCACAAGCCCACAAGTTCCTTGGAAAATCTCCAGTTGTGTTAAAATTAATTCAATGCCAAACCAGCTTCCAAAACTCTGTGGATTTTTCAGTTGGAGCATCAACTTCCAGTTGCCAAAATTCTCAAATTCTTCTTTCCTCCCTCCCCCCCAGTTCATTCCACATTCAAATGTGGCCTCAATTGGTAGAAATCAAAACTGAGGAACCTGGTCTAGTGGAAGGTGTCCCACCCCTTGGCAGGGGGTTGGAATGGATGATCTTTGAGATCCCTTCCAACCTAAACCATTCCGTGATTCTATAAATGTTTATAAATCAATGTCTATTAGGCACTGACTGCCACAATGGGACACAATCCTATGGGAACAATGGGAATATTGCAACACTCACTGTGGGTATTTTGACTTGGGATCACAAATGATGGGAGAATTTTGCTGCATCCAGGTTTCAAACCCTTTTTTTTTTTCTACATAAAGGACTTTACAGCTGCTTTTTGCCAGCCCAAGTGTGTGTTTAGGCCCCGTTCTGCCTCAAAGAGTGGCTGAAAATCCCTCCTAATAAAATGTAAAAGAGGAAAATACCCTGTTATTTCTGTGAGATGTCCTCTGTAGACAGTTGACTGAGGAAAATGCTGCACCAAAATACTTTAATTCTCTGAAAAATCAGCAGAAAGGGGTTATTTTTTGCTCCCAGGAGGTGCTTCCAGCCTGCTTCTTTTCCACATGCACGGAGAGAGAGAGAGAGATGCGATTTTCCTAAATTCCTTAATCTGTTTGCCCTTTCTGCAGCAGAACCTCCACTTGCTAAACAACCCGGGGATGGCAGCAATCAAAGCAGTGAAGCAAAACCAAGTTATCAGGAACTTTCTGAAATGCAGGAAGGAGCTGAAAACGGGGAGGTGGAGAGGAGAGGAAGGAAAGAACATCCCAGGGGCACATTTCCTTGCTCAGTAGGCAGCAAGTTGAATAAGTTACAAATAAACTGTCATCTTAAAAGGTACCAGACGCTGGTAGGGAAGTTAAAACAACAGCTCCTCAAATGTTCTCAGCAGTGGTTTTTGCTGCTTTGCTGCCACCCTAAGAACTGAGGTGGGTGCTGTGCTTTGGCAGCGATTTTGCTCCCAGACAGCTCCTGTTCTGCTTTTCTTTGTGTTCCCTTAGATCTTGATGGTCCCTGTTCTGATTATACTGGGATATGTTTATTTATAGCATAAATTTCCAGAACATCGTTGCTGGTAGACTTGGGGTTTAGGAAGATCAGCTTAGATTGTGGTGACCATCCTCATTTTTGTACACATAGAAATATGGGTTTAGTCTGAGTTCTGAAAAGAGGGAAGTTGCAGGAATGTTGTTCCATCCCTGCAAGTGTCCAAGGTCAGGTTGGACAGGGCTTGGAGCAACCTGGGCTAGTGGGAGGTGTCCCTGCCCATGGCAGGGGATTGGAACTGGGTGGTCTTTAAGGGCCTTTCCAACCCAAACCATTCTGTGATTCCTTGATTCTGATATTCTATTATGAACCCTGTTTTAATATTTTTCACCATATTCCCATTACTGGCAACTTCCACGGGATTTTCTTCTCCAGTGACATCATTTTCTTCTCTGGTCACAAATTTACAGTTTTCAGTAAAAGTTTCTCTTAAGTCTGCATGAAAATGCAGGCACAGGCATAAATCAGATTTAATCTAAAGCTTTCAAATGCAGTTCCTTCTCAGCTCCCACCAGGATTTGGCCAAGGGCTGAACTTCATCTCGACCTGTTCAGGAACACGGAGCTCAAAGTGCTCCAATAAATTCTGCACTAATACAGGGTCTAAAGGGACTCCAGGAGAGCTGGAGAGGGACTTGGGACAAGGGATGGAGTGACAGGACACAGGGAATAGCTCCAAACTGATGAAGGCAACGTTTGAATTAGATATTGGGAAGGAATTCTTCCCTGGGAGTGTGGGGAGGCCCTGGCACAGGTTGCCCAGAGAAGCTGTGGCTGCCCCTGGATCCCTGGAAGTGTCCAAGGCCGGGTTGGACAGAACTTGGAGAGACCTGGGATAGTAGAAGATGTCCCTGCCCATGGCAGGGGGTTGGAAATGTTCTTTAAAGTCCCTTCCACTCCAAACCATTCTGTGATTCCATGACTGTGGAAGGCACCACAAGAAGCCACAACTTTGCCCTACAGGAAAAAAGACATTTGTGAAAATTCTTCCTGATGCTGAGGTTGGTCAAGTGGTGGTATGGATGGCCCAGGAACTGCAGTTCCAGCACTAGAATTCCTTGAGATCAAGTCAGATGGATTTCTCCCAGGAATGAGGGAGGCCACGTAAACAAGCAAGAAGAGACAAGCTCCTTCATAATTTTAAGCTCTCAGATTTAGGAGATGTTCAGCTGAAAATTGCTCTGCAAACTAGGGTCACATCTGACTTGGTGTTTATTGGGACTGAACAATGAGACTAAATCAGTGTCAAACAAAACCTTCAAGACAAAGTTGAATGTTCCAGGCACCACAGAAAACAAAACTCTTCTTTTTCCCCCATTTTGTTGCAGTTCACTCCGGGCACTTTCTGACTTTCTGATTTGCGGCATAGAGCAGAAATTACCCTTTTTGGCTGTAAAACCCCCTTCCCCAGGTTAGAGAAAGAAAAATATTATCCCCCCTCCCACCAAAAAAATGCTCTCAGGCTCATAAAGACCAAACAACCCCAGCCAGGCAGCCCTGAGGAATCTAAGTTCCATTGCTGAAGTGGACACCTATTTTTAGCTGTTTTCATTTCCATTTTAACATGAAAACAAACCCCTTCCTCATCTCCTCAGACGAGATCCTGACATCACCTACTGGAAAGGAGACACTGCTTTCCCTCCAAGGGAATGTTCCACTTCAGTGCTCAGACTTTGGTTCCTGCTCAGAAGTCCTTCTGATGGAATAAATCACGTTTCCAATCAGAAAATCAAATTTATATATATTTTAAATGAGATGCTTCATCTCCCCCACATTGAAAAGGGGGATGTGTTTTCCCCCTCGTGTGGTTCACATACAGGGTGTGTTCTACTTTAAAAGGCAGAAATCCCGGTTTTTCCACCACCTCCAAGCCCACTCTGAGAATCTGGGGTGGGAATTTTATCTCCATAAAGCACAGCTTTGGAAATCATGAACATCTTGAGGAACTTGCTGGAAAACTGGGACGAGCCAGAGTTATTTATTGACTCGCTGTCATCCTTTCTGCAGCTTTCCCATCATCCTGGTTGGCCAGATAATTTATTAAGGATGTGTGGGGAATACGGAGAAGACCTGAAACCACTTGGAATATTGATGTTGGAGGGAGAAAGATGCTTCCAAAGAGTTTCTGGAAGTGGGAAATTTTATTAAGAGCGCGGATAAAAGTACCCCAAACTCCACTCAGATCCTGTGTCTTCATTTTCTGATAAGCACAGCTTGATATTAAACTTTTTAAAATGAAACCTGTGTGGGGAAGTGATTTATTATTTGACTGCTGGCCTGCAGCATTTGTGGGGGGGAGGGAGAAAAAAAAAGCCCAACAGCATATTTTGCATAAAATCTGATTAAACATTGTTTTTCTCTGCAAAACTGGAAAGGAGACAACGCTTTCACTGTTCCACTTGGGTGCTCAGGCTTTGATTTCTGCTCAAAAATCCTTCTGATGAAATAAATCACATTTCCAATTAGAAAATCAAAATATTTTTTAAGTGAGAGGCTTCATCTCCTACACATTTTCTGCTTCTTGCTGTTTTTTGTTCGTCTGTCTGAGACTCACTAATTTGTGAATTAACACAAAGTCTGGAATAATTTTCAATTTACCAAATAGGTTTGGTTTTTTTTTTTAAATGTTTTTAACTCAAGAATTTAAGTTTAGGGAAAACTTTTAGTGGGAAAAAGTTTTCCTTTTGCACTAAGTGCTCTTCACAGCTGTGACCTCCACATCAATCTGATATAATATTGAGACTTTCACAGCGACTAGATTATTAATTAAAAAACCCATAACACTCAGTTAATTACCACTTAAATATGTCTTAGTGAAATTTCTTACCCTGTTAAAGAGGGCTAAGAGATGAAAATCTTCAATCTAAGGATGTTCCAGTAGGTCTCTGATCTCTCTACATGAGAACTGAAGTTTAAATGTGGCCTCAGCTCCGTGTCAAACGAGCTCATGACAAATAAGGGTCAGTTGGAGTCACTTCTAAATGAAAATTCTCTCTTTTTCTGGCTTTAATGAAGATCCTGCCACCTGAATTAGTTTGAGGGAATTAAACAGAACAGACTCAAATCCACTACCCCTTTTTCAAGCCATCCCTCCAAGCAGAAAGTTGAAGAAACAACCCTTAAGTTGCCTTGTTGAAACCCTTGGAGCTCTTTCCTTTTGAACTCCAGGACTAATAACTCCCTAGGGAAATAATGGATAGTGGGATTTCTTGATAGGTTTGTGGTGTGTCCTCTGTTTCTTCTCCAGAAAGAG
The DNA here is from genome assembly GCA_013397135.1 of Pachyramphus minor. Taxonomy (NCBI): domain Eukaryota; kingdom Metazoa; phylum Chordata; class Aves; order Passeriformes; family Tyrannidae; genus Pachyramphus; species Pachyramphus minor. The sequence continues at coordinate 67,968 of VYXB01003566.1, read as the reverse complement.
AATCATTTTCCCATGATTTTGGTGCCCTGGAATGTGTCTGGACTTTTCCAGGCAAGTTTAGAGCACCAGGTTCTGTCCTGTAATAGAGAAGGAAGGGAGTTACTTATCAAGGAATCATGGGTTTTTTTTTAGGAATGGTTTGGGTCGGAAGGGACCTGAAAGATCATCTCATTCCACCCCCTACCATGGGCAGGGACACCTTCCACTAGCCCAGGTTGCTCCAAGCCCCATCCAACTTGGCCTTGGACACTTCCAGGGATGGGGCAGCCACAGCTTCTCTGGGCAACCTGTGCCAGGGCCTCACCACCCTCTAAACAAAGAACTTCTTCCAACATCTCTTCCCAGTCTGATCTGGTTGGATCTGGGCACCCTGAGCAACTCTCAGTGAAGGTGCTGGTGAAGTTGGGCCCAGACCTGTAAGTCCAAGGGGAGAAGTTTATTGAAAACTCTCTTAAACAGGAAGGAATTAATTTTTTAGATGACTCCATCCACATACAAAGTGGGTGATCATCTGGAGTCCTGCTTCAGTCAGCAGAGAGAGTTGGGACAATCAACACTTTCCTGGGGGTGCAGTCCCAGCTCACAGCATTTGCCTGTTCCACCTGTCAGTGCTTTCCCATCAAAGCAGGGGTTCAGTGGTTAAGTTGTCCAAAATGGAGGATTTTTAGGTTTTGAGTTGTTTCCAGAAACACCTGGATTTGGACACCCAAACCACTGCCTAGAATTTGTCCATCTTGGCTGGGCTAAGAATTGCCACATTTCCTCGTGCCTGAGGATTTCCACCACCAAGGGCTCCAGTTCATCTTTGCACTGTAAACAAAATCCACCCTTGGGGTTCCTCTGGACTTAGAACCTTTTTGAATGCACCAAAAAAATTTACCTATGGAAAAGATGCCTCCTGTCAGGCTGTTGGCACGTTGGGAATTACAGATGGAGAAGACCTCCCAGATCATCGAGTCCACCCTGTGACTTATCACCACCCTATCACCCAGCCCAGAGCACCCAGTGCCACATCCACCCATTCCTTGGACACCTCCAGGGCTGGTGACTCCTCCACACTGTGACCCTGTGATGTTCTCACCCCAGAACGAGCTGAAGAAGCCATTTAGGTGAGAACCTTCCTCACCTTGCTCCAACTTCTCCGCCAGCTCCGAGTTTCACATCCTTCACCTCTTAACTCCTGCCCTGAAACTCTGGGTGTAGACAACCCCAGTGTCTGCCAGACGTGCTGGGGCTGCAGAAGGAAACACTTGTCACTCACCCACGGGGTTGCCCTGGCAAAGCAAAGCTTCTTTGCCCTGGCCTACATCTCACACACCCACCTCCACCGCGGGTGGGACGTGTCTTCTCCTGAGGGAAGCCCGGCAGCTGCGTGGGGAGGGAAGAAGGGGAGGTTTATCCCAATTAATTTGCACGTTGCCTGGGTGGTATCAGACACAAGCTGGCGTGTCCTGTGTGGCAGAGCTCTGCCAGCATGAGAGACTCCCACTGCTCCCAGGAAAATATCAGCTCTTGGCAAGTCTGGCCCCGGATTTACAGATATTTGTGCTGCTCTGCAGAAAATAATTTTTATTTTAGAAATATGTCTCTGCCTCTGAGGCTGTTTATTGACAGCCCCCTCTGCATACAATGCTTGGCTGGCATTTCTCAAACTCAGCCTTTTAAGTAACAGAAGGTTGGTTTTTTTTATTCCCTTTGTGTCATCTCAGCCTCTATTCTTCCTTTTTAGGGAGGGAAAAGCTCTGGGGTGAAAACCCAGCCCCTTTCTCAAAGGTTGATCGGACTCCACATCCCTGGAAGTGTCCAAGGCCAGGTTGGATGGGACTTGGAGCAACCTGGACTAGTGGGAGGTGCCCCTGCCCACGGCAGGGGGGTTGGAATGAGATAATTTTTAAGGTCCTTTCCAATCCAAACCATTCCATGAGCCTGTGGTTGTTATTTTTGTGTTGCTGGAAGGCAAGTGAAGGGGGAGAGTGGACTTGCACTGCCCACACCACCCAGAAGGAATGGTGAGCATTCCAAAGAGTCCACAGCATCCTCCTTAAGTTTTTTGGGTCCTATCCAGAGCCCCAGAAACACCCCCCCTTCATGAGGATGTGGCCTGGAATCCCAAAAGGAATTGTTTAGGATTTCACTCTTAGGCTTCACTGAGCAGGGGAGATGCCAACTGCTGCTCTCCACATGATTTATGGACAAGTCTTCCAGCTCTTAGTGTCTAATGGACACAAAAACTCGCTGCCACCGCTCACTTTCTCTTACATTAGGATGGAGGAATAATTATGGGCTTTCCACATCCTGAAGAGATGTTATGGAAAAGAAAAAAACCCCAAAACTGGCTAAAAACAAGCAGGCTGTGGATTTGCAGGCAAAATTGTGTAATTAGTTGGGGCCTGTTACTCAAGAGTGTGAGAACAGAGTGAAATACAGCAGATGGAGAAGACTCAGCAAACACACACTTTGCTTGTTTTCAAAACTTTTCAACAGCATATTTTTTCCCTTTTTTTTTCCCTCCCCATCCTCTTTTCCCTCTGGATGTTGCTGGATGATTTGGAAGAAATGTAAAAGCTAAGAAATACAGCTTTGCAGCCAGTGTGAGCTGTAGAGGTGGTTTATCTTCCCTCAGGAGGATCTTTGAGTGGATTATAACTGAAGTTCACCCTTTAAATGGGCAGAAAGAAAAAAAAAGGAGGGTAGATTTAAATGGGATATTTTGGATCCCATGATCTTTAATGTCCCTTCCAACCCAAATCATTTAGGGATTCTATGATTAAATGAAAATACTTTATTAGCAGAAATGTACGGCTTGGTGCTGAAATACTTTACAAATTCAAACTGAGGGTCAAACTTCTTTTTCCCCCCTCAATTTCATATATTTAAATTAAAAAGAAGCCCTTTGCTGCATAACATTATATTTAGACTTGTCTTCTTTAAGTGGGAACCCTCAGATCAAGGATTTCCCATGTTTTAGGGAAAGGGTAAGGCTTTGAATTCCTTAAAAACCACTCACAAACCCACCCTTTGCCACCAGCTCTGGGACATTTCGGTGGGGACACTTCTCTCTCAGAGCCACAGGGGTAAAATTAGACACAAAATAATCCAGGGAGAAATGGTGAAGGACAAAGATTATTCCCAGATTTAGTTGTGCCTGTTTGCATAACCATTCTCTGTGATACTGGACTGTAACTAAATCCCTGGAATCTCCCCCTCACACTGCTCTTGGCTTGACCACTGATCCTGAAATAATTTCTGTACAGGGAAAAGGTGTTGATCTGACAGGACCTCCCTCCTAAAAACCTCAGAGGGCTCAGATTTCCAGCACCCCCAAAAAGATTTGACATCCCAGCATTCCCAGAGCTCCACACCAATGGAAGCTTCTCCCCCACGTTCCTCCCCTCTAAAACCACTTTACCCTGCTGGGATAAACCGCCCTTTAAATGTCAGATGAGCAGGAGTTTTGCAGGTGGCTTCTCCTCCCTCCTGGGGGATATTTTGGGGGGTTCTGACTCACAGGCAGTGCCCGGGGGGCTGCATCACCCACCTCTCCGTGGGGGAGGGCAGGTGGGCCAGGCAGAGCCCCGGGCCCCGCGGGGAGGGAGATGCTTTTAGCTCTGACTCATCCCCGAGCTGCCTTCGGAGGGAGAAGCAGCAGCTTCAGGGAGTGGGAGTTGCTCTGCAATTTGCTGTTTACAGCCTTTGCTCGCTGCCTTTTGCCACCTGGGGACGGTTCGCCCCGTCAGAGAGCAGTGATTTTGCGGAGTTTATTCCTTTCCTTTGTCGGAGTTTATTCCTTTCCTCGTGCACACTGGAAGTTTGGTGTCTGCAGGAAGAACTGGGAAGTGGAGAAGGGAAGAGAGGGAAGGAAAAGCTTTTTTTTTTTGCATAAAATACAAATGACAGCAGAAGTTTTTGTGCACAGAGGTGGGAAATGCCACTTTTCTCTGTGTGTTTGCGCTTTATTGTAACTGCAGGTAGACCTGGAGATTATCCCACCTGAATTCCAGGAGTGGTTGGGCTCTCTTATTTTACATCCAGGACATTTATTTTGGACCCAGGGCTCCAGTCTGCCCAGAGGGTTTATTAGCACATGTCAACTTGAAAAATAAGGTGGGAAGGGGAAGAACAGGACTTGTTGGAGCCCAGATCCTGGCTGGATGTTTGATCCCTGCCCCCAGTGTCATTCCTGCCACACAGGACCGGGATAATCCACTGTGAGTCCCTCAAACCTGTCAATCTTCCCATCAAACTCGACGTCACTCGGATCCATTTGCCTCTGGATGCATCAGCCATGGAGAATCAATTCCATGGCTTGGGGTTGGGTAATTAGTGCCATTACCTTGTTTACTGCTTGGGGACATCTCTGGATGTCCTTGTCACACCCTGGTCAAAGGGGAGTTCAGTTATTCCCGTGTTTCATGTGCGAAAGTGGCCATGGAGAGATGGATCCACGAAGGATCTTTGCTCTGCCAGGCTTATGGAGTTTGCAGGGCTTGATCCTCTCCATGTTTTCTGGGAATGGCATGGAATTCATGGAGTGTTTTGGGTTGGAAGGGACCTTAAAGATCATCCAGTTCTATCTCCCTGGCGTGGGAAGGAACACCTTCCATAGACCAGGAAGAGAAAGAGGGAAGAGGGAGAGCATGGAAGGAAGGAGGGGTGGGGGGAAGGTGTTTGTAAGATTATTTTACCTCTCACTCTGTTGCTCTGATGGTGTTAGTAATAAATTTAGATAATATCCCCACTCTGAGCCTGTTTTGTCCATGAAGGTGATCAGTGGGTGACCTCTCCCAGCTCTTACCTCAACTCAGGAACCCTTTGCTGGTTTTTTTTCCTCTCCTCTGTCCAGTTGCAGAGGGAGAGGAAGAGAGTGGCTTTGGTGGGTACATGAGCCAGAGGGTGCCCAGGGGGACAAGAGGCCAATGGATGGTGGCCTGGCTGAGGAAGAGTGTGGCAGCAGGAGCAGAGCAGGGATTGTGCCCCTGGACTCAGCGCTGGGGAGGCCTCACCTCGAGTGCTGTGTCCAGCTCTGGGCCCTCAGCTCAGGAAGGACATGGAGGGGCTGGAGCAGGGGCAGGGAAGAGCAGCGAGGCTGGGGAAGGGACTGGAGCACAATTGCCATGAGGAGAGGCTGAGGGAGCTGGGGGGGCTCAGCCTGGAGAGGAGGAGGCTCAGGGGAGACCTCATCCCTCTCTGCAACTCCCTGACAGGAGGGGGGAGCCGGGGGGGGGTCGGGCTCTGCTCCCAGGAACCAGCAGTAGGACACGAGGGTCTCCAGCTGTGCCAGGGGAGGTTTGGATTGGATATCAGGAAGGAATTCTTTCCATGGAGAGTGCTCAGCCATTGGAATGGGCTGCCCAGGGAGGGGGTGGATTCTCCATCCCTGGAGGTGTTTAAGGTGAGACTGGATGTGGTATCAGTGCCATGGGCTGGGAACCACGGTGGGGTTGGATCAAGGGTTGGACTTGATGATCTCAGAGGTCTTTTCCAACCCAGTTGATTCTATGATTCTATGACTCTATGATTCCATGACTCTATGAATCTATGACTCTATGACTCTATGATTCCATGATTCCATGATTCCATACCTGGCATCTGGCCAGGGTCAGCCCACTCCACCTGCCTGACTGCCAAGTGCAAGAGCCAATTTATACCACACGTGTCTCAAACTTTTGTGAGAGTAGCTTGGCTTAGCCCCCTTCCTCCAGGAGGGATTTCCAGGCCTGGATCCCAAGGGAAGACCTCCCAACAACCTGCTGTTAACTACCTGACTTCCAAACAGATTTGAAGCTCGTGTTTCCCCCCCCTTCCCAAGGTATCCTATGGAATACCTCCAGCTGGCACTTGCAGCCTCAGATCTTGGCATGGAATGTCTGTCTATCCAAGAAAGCTTATTGTGAACTTGCAGGAGCTGCCAAATTGGACAGGAGTGGGATTTTGGTGGAGAAACCATGGAAAGAGGCACCAGACATCCCATATGTGAAAAGGAAGGAGTCTCCCAAGTTTACAAAAGCACTTCCCAGTGCTGAGACAGCACTTGTGTGGAATCTTCAGGATTGGGTCAGAGTTGTGATATCCAGGAAGATGCAGAACCTCCCATCCTCCACACATTTCACTGCCATAATCCCTTTCCATCTTGCACATCCAGGTTTTTTTCCTTGTCACGGATTACCTGTTTTTTTTATGGAAGAAGAATGAAGCTGATTCCTGCAGCCAGACTTAGGACTGGGTGAATCTTTGGATCCCGTTGTTGAATCAACCAGATGCTGATGGAGGAAGGATTCTTGAGAGCTGCATCCAGCTCTGGAGTCCCCAGCACTGGAAGGACATGGACCTGTTCAAGCAAGTCCACAGGAGGCACCAAGATGATTAAAGGGATGTGGAAAAGCTGTGAGGAAAAACTGGGAGGATTGGGATTGTTCAGCCCGGAGAAGGGAAGACTCTGGGGTGACCTAATTGAGGCCTTCCAGTACTTGAAGGGAGATGACAAGAAAGTTGGAGAAGGACTATTGACAAGAGCCTGGAGTGCCAGGACAAGGGGGAATGGGTTCAAACTCACAGAGAGCAGGGTTAGGTTGGATATTGGGAAGAAATTCTTCCCTGGGAGGGTGGGGAGGCCCTGGCACAGGTTGCCCAGAGAAGCTGTGGCTGCCCCATCCCTGGCAATGTCCCAGGCCAGATTGGATGGGGCTTGGAGCAACCTGGGATAGTGGGAGGTGTCCCTGTCCATGGCAGGGGGTTGGAACTGGATGAACTTCCAGGTCCCTCCCAACCCAAACCATTCTGTAATTCTTGAGTAGGAAAGAAGCAGCTGAGGGAACTGATGGCCTCCAACTGCAGCAGGTTGCTGTGGATGGAGCTCAGGATGCTCCAGCCCTTTTTCCCACCTCAGTGTTTCCTCTGGAGCTTTGCAGGACCCTGGAATAAACTTAGGGAAACCTTGTGGTGGCTCTGCTTTCCTTCTGAGCTGAGAGAAGCCAAGCACAGNCCAGGTCCCTCCCAACCCAAACCATTCTGTAATTCTTGAGTAGGAAAGAAGCAGCTGAGGGAACTGATGGCCTCCAACTGCAGCAGGTTGCTGTGGATGGAGCTCAGGATGCTCCAGCCCTTTTTCCCACCTCAGTGTTTCCTCTGGAGCTTTGCAGGACCCTGGAATAAACTTAGGGAAACCTTGTGGTGGCTCTGCTTTCCTTCTGAGCTGAGAGAAGCCAAGCACAGACACAGGGTGTCACATCTTGGTGATGCCCATTGCTTACATCCTCAGATGAACTTCTTGGAGTGCTTTGGATGAGGAACCTTCTCCATGTACCCTCTGAAATCCGCTGCACAAGGGCAGCTCATGAACCAAACAACACACCCCTCGTTCTTTCCACTTTGGGGGACTGGGATCAAAAGTCAAGTTGTTAAACAACAACATTTATATTCGGGAATTGATCCTTTTTTTGTGTGTGTGTTCTTAAACCTTTTACATTTAAGCACAAAGATTTACCCCCAATCATTCTCAGCTGCCTTTCTTTTTAAAACACTGGAAGACAGAGAAAATTATGTGTGACTGGGTGAATACTGGGGAACATAACTCCCATTTATTTAAGAGGAAGAGATGAATTCCATGTACAATTATATGGAAGATGGCAAGATTGCTGTGTTCTGGGACAAAAAACTGCCAACATTTGGAAAGCAGATGGATTATTTGAGGCAATTTATGTAGTTTAGAGTTATTTAAGTGTAGTTAAACTGTTGCACATCATGGTATAATATATGACATAATAGGTCAAGAGAACTGAGAAGTTTTCCAGTCTGTTTTCCATTCCAGCTTCCCAGCTGATGCTCCAGCAGAGAAACCCGTGGAGCTCTGTTATTTCTGGGGAGAGGCTGTTCCTGGAACCCTTTGGCCAGAGAAGTTGTGGATTCCCCATCCCTGGAAGTGTCCAAGGCCAGGTCAGGCAGGGTGTGGAGCAACCTGGTCTAGTGGAAGGTGTCCCTGCCCATGGGCTGGGAAAAGAGATGATCTTGAAGATCCCTTCCAACTCAAACTTTTCAATGATTCCATGATGTGTTCTCTTGTATTTGCAACAAAATTTGGCTCTTTAACCCCGTTTTTCAACAAAATCCCACTCTGCCTTTCCTTAGCCGGGTCTTCATGTGGAGAAGGGGGTGTTTCAAAGGGAGAGGTTTGGTGTGACAACCCCTTTAGAAGGGGCTCTCCTGCCTTTAAAGCAGCAATCTGTGATGTTCTAGATGGTAAAATTAAGCAAATATGTTTTTTCAAGCCAGTTTGGTGTTTGCTGTGCTTTTCCCACAAGAGCTGAGCAGTGGCTCTGTAAAATTAGTAAAAAAGGCCCAAAAATCCACTGGTTCCCCTGTGTCTCAGTTCCCTCATCAGTAAAAGGACTCTGCTGTAGGAGGTAAGAGATCTCAAGGATTTGAGGCTGGAATGTGCTCAGATCAGAGAAACACTCTCAGCCCTCAGGCTGAGTCCTGCAGATGAACTTTCTTGGTTGCTGGAACTCTTGGGATCAGGGATATGAAAAGAAAAGTTACTTTGAGCAACGTGGTCTAGTGGAAGGTGCCTCTGCCCATGGAATAAGATGATCTTTCGGGTCCTTTCCAACCCAAACCCTTCTGTGATTCTAGGAAGATCTGCCTGGAGGGGAAGCCAGTTGGAACAGCAAAAGGCTGAAAGGTCTTGTGCAAAGTTCTTATGAAGTAGCTCAGCTGGGAGAACATTAGACTGAAGTTCTAAGGGTCTAGTGGAAGGTGTCCCTTCCCATGGCAGGGGATTGGAATGAGATGATCCTGAAGGTCCCTTCCAACCCAAACCATTCCATGGTTCAAGCATCCAGAGACAGATATGGACAGACAGGTGGAGATGTTCCTTCCAGCTCCTTGAATGTGGCACCAAGGGGATGAACTTCAGCCACACTCACGTGATCTCCTGTGGAGCATCTCCCTGGACCTTTTCCAGAGGGAGGGAACTGCACTGGAAGGACCATCAGCCTGACTTGGGTGGGCACATTTTATTTCCCTGAGGGCCTGGTGCTTTTTGAGAAGGCTCCTCTCAGTGGAGCCCAGTGGCAGAAGAAGAGCCAAGTGTCCCCTGAGCCACTTGGAGCCGTGAGAGGCTGAAAGCTCTTCCTGTTGCCACAGGTTTTGTGAGAACACAGCCCCAGCAGGGCTGAAGTAGCTCAGCTGGGAGAGCGTTAGACTGAAGATCTAAAGGTCCCTGGTTCAATCCCGGGCTTCAGCAGCGTTTTCCTGCCCTTTTGGGTGCCCAGGGATGGGATTCCAGTACAACAGAGACATGGACAGGCAGGAGAGTCCAGCAAAGGGCCAGGAGGAGGAGGAAGGGGCTGGAGCATCTCTCCGGTGAGGAGGGGATGAGAGAGCTGGGACTGGTTGCCCTGAGAGGTGAACTTCCCTCCCATTCTTTGACATATTTCCAAGCCACCTGGATGTGACCCTGGATGACTGTAGGTGTTCCTGCCTGAGCAGGGGTTTGGCCCAGGAGACCTCCCTGAGGTCCCTTCTGACCTCAACCAGTCTGTGAAAGAACAGGGCCATGGTTTTTAATTCAAAGGCATCAGCAAAAACAGTGATAGAAAGGGGTTTTTCTTTAGTTCCTTCAACTGTTTTCTCCCAGTCCTGTGTCCTGGATTGCCCTCTAAAGTGGTGGTGATGTTGAGTCACTGGTGGGGGGGTTGTCTGCTCTGGAGGGAGGCCAGGGGACACCACAGAGATTATTGGACAGATGGAATTCCTCTCCTATGAGGAAAGGCTGGGAGATGGATTCGTTCAGCCCAGAGAAGAGAAGGCTTTGAGGAGACCTTAGAGCACCTTCTAGTGCTTAAAGGGGCTTCAGAAGAGCTGGAGAGGGACTTTGGACAGGGGCATGGAGTGCAGGCTGAAGGGAAATGGCTTTAAATTGATAGAGGAACATCAGATGGGATATTGGGAAGGAATTCTTCACTGGGAGGGTGGGGAGGTCCTGACACTGGTTGCCCTAAATGTTAATTTTCCTCTTGTGAGCCCTTACAAACCTCTTCATCCCAGGAAAAATGGACGGAATCTTGGAAATACCTCTTCAAAGAAACGGAAAGAAAGAAAGTCTGACTGAGACAGCTTAAAACTTGGGATTTATTGATGGTAGAGGTGAGAGGAGACCTGAGAATGATCCAGACCCTGCTCTGACCCCTGTAACATGCTCCTGAAAAATAAAGGTAGCAGGGATATGGTGGTGAGTGAGTGTCAGGAAAAAATAGGTGTAGGTGTTGGGAAGACAACACAGTCAGGGAATATATGAATCCCTTGAGACCAGGACAGGCTTCCCAGCTCATTCCTGCCCACTCTCATGGTTATTGATGATTTGGAGGGGCTGCAGGGAGTTGCCATGTAGGAACTTTTGAGATATTATCCCTTTTTTTTTGCAGAGCTCCAGTGTGATTCCAGAGGGATCTGAGCTGCAGCAGCGTGGGGAGGTTGCAATGCAGAGCCTGTATCACCCCTCATTTCCAAAACCTGTAACTAAGGATAAAACCTACAGATTCCTGGTCTCTCCCATGGCACTCCCTCATTCCCTCTTGTTTTCTGCCTGGCTCTTCAGCATCCAAAAATAATTTCCTCTGGAAAAATAATTATCCTGGGGTAATTTCCTCTCCACGCCGAGCGTCAAGAAGGACAAAAAAAAAAACAACAAACCCTTTGGCAGCTTCAGGGCTTGCTGAGAATGGATTTAAGCAGGAATTAGCATGAAATTCCCAGGGTGATCCCGTGCGTGTGGCTCGGATGTTGGGGAAAGAGGGAATGGATTGACGGAGGAGGAATGGTCGTAAAGCAGGAGAAAAGAGGGACTGACGTCAGAGCCCCTGATTTCCATCTCTACGTCACCTAGCAACACTCCAGATAAGGATTTCACTTCCGAGGAACCCATTCCCTGGGAATTTTCCCATTAGGTGGCACCACTGGCCTTGAGAAGCCTTTGATGTGCTTTGTCTCCTTCAAGCCAGACTGACCTAAATCCCAGTTCAGGGACCCCCCAGTCCCCAAAAAGCTCAGGAAGAGCTGGATGAGATCTGTGCAGATCTAAAAGTGACCTGGGCTGTTGGTTGTAATTTGATTTGGAGAAGGACTTTTGATAGGGCCCATCCTATCTTTGCACTGGATTTTGGAAAACCCCATGGAAAGGCATAACCTGGTTCCTCTGGGCCTGAACTTCACCGGTGTTTGAGCTGAACTCAGCAGTGGAAATAACTTTTCTTATTGACACTTCTTGGGTAATTTAATTCCTGGCTGCTGGGAGGGAGTTGTAACTCCCAACAGAGCTGATCTTGATGCATTTAGGGTTTGCTGCTGGAAAGGGGATGCTCAGGCTGCCAGGAGAACGTGCTGACAACACCCCAGGTGTCACACAGAGACCTCCAGAGTGGACTTCCAAAGTTTTTGGTTCGGTTTTTGAAGGCAGTTTCAATTTTGGAACTCAGCACCAGCGTTTCTGTGGGCTCTTGGCTGGTGGCTGAGCAACCTGGACCAGTGGAAGGTGTCCCTGTCCGTGGCAGAGGGTTGGAATTAAACAATCCTGAAGCTCCCTACCAACCCAAACCATTCTATGTTTAGGTCAGGTTTAGAGATTTGCCTTTTTGCCCTCCGAGAAATCAAACGAGACGAATCCCACCCCAGGGACCTTTTCCAAACTCCTGGTTTTGCAGTAAAAAACGTCCTGTTGGGTTTTCTCATGTGGTCTTTGCTACCTGTCACGCTGCTGTCCCCACTTGGCCTTCTAGGAACTTGTTGATCTCCAGTGCTGCTGAACTAAATAGCTCCCAGCTCTTGAGAGAAGAACAAAACAACACCATTTCACAGAACCAGAGGCATTGATGTTTCAAAATAGACACTGGACTATTTTGATTTGCCTTCAAAGATGGAGCCTTTGAAGAAAAGCTAAGCCTGGAGCAAAGCTGCACTCTGGGCTTTAATGACCTTTCAAAGCAAAGCTTTACGTACAAGGAAACACTTGTGATGGGCCACACAATAATCATCATCTGATAAATCATCTGGCTCTGCTTTTCTCACTTCCTTTGGCATCCAAATTTGGGAAAATAGACCAGGAAGAGTTTTCAGTCCCTGCAGACTGAGCCAAGCTGGACTTGTAGGATTTGTAGTCACTGAGCCCAAGGAATTGCTCCTTCTCCCTGTCCGTGTAACCCAGAGCTGCTCAGAACATCCAGCCTTGTTTTGGGAATGGTTTTTCAGGGGGCAGATTGAAGGATTTCTTGAAAATATTTACTGGGGCCAGTTCCCAACTTCTCCTTATGGATCTGGAGATCCTGGTGGAGATGAGAGAGACATTCAATAGGACAGAGAACAAGGATTGCTCATTCCCACTTCAGAGCTGAGACCTAATCAGTCTTCAGGCCCCAAACCCCGGAGCAACACTGGAGATTCCTCTCATTTCAGCATCTCCACCAGACTCAAAACAGAGGAATCTGGGTTTGGGTTGTGTTTTCTCTTGGCCAAGGTCTTTAGTGATGCCCTGGATATTAAAGATCATCTCATTCCACCCCCCTGCCGTGGGCAGGGACACTTTCCGCTATCCCAGGTTGCTCCAAGCCCTGTCCAACCTGGTCTTGGACACTTCCAGGGATGGGGCAGCCACAGCTTCTCTGGGTAACATCTTGAGTCACTGTTGTGGTGGGTTGTCTACTTTGGAGCAAATCCAGGGGGGTCCACAGAGATTATTAGGGAGATGGGACTCCTCTCCTGTGAGGAAAGGCTGAGAGAGATGGATTTGTTCAGCCCAGAGAAGAGAAGGTTCCAAGGAGACCTTGGAGCACCTTTCTCTTGGCACCACTGAGCTTCCAGGAGCTGGATCTGTCATATGTGGGAGACAATTTAGAAGTTTAAATGGGAGTAGCAGTGCTCAGCTGTCCAAAAAGGTCCCCACCTGAGAAGCACAAAGATGCTGAGACCCTCAGCCACATGTGTGACCGGTTCCTCAGTGACCAGGGGTGGGATCACCACTGGGATCCAGGAATGGAAGTGTTTTTGCAGGAAGAAAAACCCACTTAGGGTGTGATCCTGTTGTCTGGATATTCCACAGCCTCGTTTGGGAGCCCTAAATATCAAGGAACTGTTATCTAATAAAGCCCTGGGAGGAAATATCTGCTGCTGTCGAGCTGAACATTCAAACCCAGATTAAATATATTTTTGACACCTTTCACTACCAGATTTTTGACAGACATGGAAAACTCACCGTGCATTTCACATAAGTATTTTGGGAAGATGTGAATTTGGAGCTGGGGAAAGATGGGAGATTGCCCTGGGAGCGAATTATTTGCAGGATAAGTTGGTGGGTTGGGCAAACCTGTCCCATCTCACTGCATGAATCTGCCTGGCTCCCGTTCCCTGGGTGGAGAGAGAACAGATTGATGTGCAAAGATTAGCCAGGCTCCATGGATAACTCCAGATCCTTCCGTGGGCTCTGTGAAAAGATGTCAGGAAAGTCTGTTCAATGCTAATGCTCCTGATGGTTCTCAGCTCAAGGCTGCTGTTTAAATCCAGATTTTAGTCTGTGTTTTATCATAAAAGCCCAGAATGATTTGAGCTGGAAAGGACTTTACAGATCATCTCATCCCACTCGCCTTCCACTGGACCAGGTTGCTCCAAGCCCTGTCCAACCTGGTCTGGAACACTTCCAGGGATGGGGCAGCCACAGATTCTCTGGAAAGCCCGTTCCAGTTCTCTGAGTAAAGAATTCCTTCCCAATGATATGAACCTTGGTCTTCAGGAACTGCAGTGAGCCCCAATTTATTACTTCTTACATTTATTGTTTCTTATATTTGTTATTTCTTACCAGGACATGCTACAAGGAATGGTTTGGGCATTTTAGATCTGTCCAATAGGTATATTTGGATATGTCAGACCAATCTGAAACCCTGAATAGCACGAGAAAGAGAGATGGTCTGAGGACTGAGACAACACCAGCACAGAGAGAGAAGTCTGTGTTTGATTGTCCCTTTCCCTCTCTTCCCAGTCACCTCTTGAGCCTTCCCTACATGTCCTTCATCCTCCACCACCTTTGTCACTTCACATTCAGCTTCCCCTTCTGTAGCTTTGTGTCTACAGAGACTTAACTCCATCTGTTTGTTTTCCTTGCAATGATTTGTGGGCAAAAAAGCCCTTCTCTAATATCAAAGTGAGTGTTTCCCTGCCCCATATCCAGAGATCCTCCAGATTCATATTATTAAAGTCATACATGGAGGTCACAGACACTGACAGGGAGGCTGTGTTGGCACCTTGGACCAGTGCTTTTGATCCCACTCTTCCTGTATTTTATTCCCTGAAACAACTTCTTTGTTTTCCAAGCAAAAATCAACTGAAAGCTGCTTGAAAAGGCTGAAAAATCATCATATTTCAATAGGTTTTGTGAAAAGCTGAGCCCCAGCAGGGCTGAAGTAGCTCAGCTGGGAGAGCGTTAGACTGAAGATCTAAAGGTCCCTGGTTCAATCCCGGGCTTCAGCAGGGATTTTCCTGCCCTTTTGGATGCCCAGGGATGGGATTCCACTACAACAGAGACATGGACAGGCAGGAGAGAGGCCAGGAAGGTGATCACAGAATGAGTGAGGTTGGAAGTGACCACAGTGGGTCATCTGGTCCAAACTCAGAGTCATCCCAGAGCACAGGGCACAGGTTTGTGTTCAGATGGTTCTGGAATATCCCCAGAGAGGGAGACTCCACCCAGCCTGTTCCAGTGCTGGGTCACTGCCCAGCAAAGAAGATCTTCCTCATGATCAGGAGGAACTTCCTGGGCATCAGTTCCTGCCCGTTCCTCTTGTCCCATTGCTGAATGTCCCCAAGCAGAGCCTGGTCCATCCTCTGCCCCTTCCCTACAGACAGGGATGAGGTCCCCTCTCAGGGTCTCTTCTCAAGGCTGAACTGGCCCAGCTCAAGGGGTTGAAGGGACTGGAGCATCTCTTTTATGAGGAGGGGATGAAAGACCTGGGGTTGCCTGTCCTGAGGGGTCGTGGAGTCTCCATTCTGAGAGGTTTTAAGAAGCCACCTGGATGTGTCCTGGGCAACTGGCTCTTGGTGGCCCTGGTAGAGCAGGGGGTTGCATTAAAAAAAGTCCAGAAATCCCTTCCAGCTGTTCTGTGTGGAGAGGACAAGGACAAAAGTTTCTGTCTGAAGAAGGGAAAAGCCAAGCTCATGAAATCCTCATATTGTTCCACCAGCAGTGTCCACATGACCAACCAGCCCAACCCTCCTGGCTGAGCAACCAACCAGCAAAGGGCTGTGACAAAGCTCAGGGTGTTGGAAAAACCAGCCCTACACATAAATAAATAAAAGCAGGTTTAAACACTCCTATCCTGGAAACACTTACCAAGGTGAAGTTTTTCTCTTTTCCCTTGATTTTTTTTCTTTTTCCCCTTAATTTTAGTCGAACTAAGAGCTTCAAAATTAACTCCTCAGCCTCTCTGAGATCCCGGTGTCTGTCATCTGCTGCAGGATCCGCAGCGCGACGTCACGAGCAGGGCCCCCAAATAAACTTCCGCTCTCATTTAAGGCACCATCTGTGTCCCATTTCTGCAGAGCCTGGCAGAGATCTCTTGCCTTCTATGGAATGTTCCTTCCCCTCGCTGAGCTCCAGACTCCTCCGGAGGTGGGGAAAGGCGGAGGGTGGGACCGGTGCCAGCTCGGAGATCGCTGTGACAGAGCCCTTGGGTTTTCAGGGTACTTTTGGTGTTCAACCACGGCCAGGTGGCCCCAGAACAGGCTCGAGGGCGGTGTCATAAACTCTGTATCATCTAAAATCTGACTTCGGCTTTCCAGTGCGGCGCTTTTAGCGCCTTTGTACGAGATGTCTGAAAATATTTAACGGCCTTAGTCGAGAACTCCAACAGACTGAGATTTTAGCAAGGTGAAAAGCAGCTTATGTGGAGAAAATGTACCCAGAATAAGATATAACAGGATCACACCATTTGATACAACCAAGACAGGAGCCTTGAAGCTGTTGCAAGAAGGACAGAGGTGATGATGAGGAGGAGGATGGGGATGAAGGGGTGGTTGTTTTGCCACCACCAACTCCAATTTGGGAGGTGTGTCTGAGGGTGGGACAATGGGACAGACAGTTTTGGGGCTGGGTGTCACCCCTGAGGTCATGTCCAGATATTATAATTAGATGGTGTTATAAAAACTGTACAGGCCTACACTGTGGGTGTCTGCAACACATTTTGTGCACCAAAGGCACCACAGTTAAAGAGCTGCTTTCTACCTTTCTGTGCTCAAAATTGTCCAGAGAATTATTTCTCTGATTTTAGGCAACAAGGGCAACCCACAGATGAGGCAGAGCCAACACCAGGCCGTGTCTGGCTGTGAGAAAGAGCAGAGGCTTCGCTGTGGTTTGTTGATGAGGGCAGGAGCAGTGAGGGGAGGAAGAGCCAAGCTGGGGATGTCATGGAGAGAAAGATTCAAGTCACTGGGACACCCCCATTGTTCTGGGACACAGAATAATAATCAGACTGGAAAAGACCTCTGAGATCATCCTGTCCAACCTTTGCCCCAACCCCACCTTGGCACCCAACCCATGGCACTCAGTGCCATGTCCAGGCTCTGCTTCAACACCTCCAAGGATGATGACTCCAACATCTCCCTGAGCAGTCCACTGAAGATCAAATTCCCCTTTCTGTGAAGAAATTCCTCCTAATGTCCAACCTGAAACTCCCCTGGCGCAGCATGAGACTGTGTTCTCTCATCCTGTAACTTGTTGAACCCCACCTGGCTCCCCCCTGCTGCCAGGGAGTTGTGGAGAGTGAGAAGGTTCCCCCTGAGCCTCCTTTTCTCCAGGCTGAGCACCCCCAGCTCCCTCAGCTGCTCCTCACAGGATTTCTGCTTCAGACCCTTCCCCATCTCTGTTGCTTTTCCTTGGTCCTTTAACCAGTATGAAGTTACAGCCTTGTTGTCTTTCTGTTATGCAAATAAATTAAGCTTTATTGCCTCATTCAGACAGTGAAACCCACAACAAACCATGAAGAGCCTTAGTTTGGGCTCTGCACCAACCCAGCTGAATAAGCTCTGCAAACTCTGGGCATCAGTTTCCCTTCCCTTCCCTTCCCTTCCCTTCCCTTCCCTTCCCTTCCCTTCC
>VYXB01003566.1:24002-50648 GCA_013397135.1 Pachyramphus minor | reverse complement strand
TCCCTTCCCTTCCCTTCCCTTCCCCTCCCGTGTGTTCCCTGTTGTTTTTGTGTGTTCTCCCAGCACGTGTCCCCAGGGATGGTGCTGCATTACTCACACACCTCTGTTTCTCTAATTCCTTTTATTTGCAGGAGTTAGGAACAGTCATGCTCTCCAGGAAAACACAAAGCTGGGACCAGCGTCACTCAGCCGTTCCTAAGAAACTCCCGCGACTTTCAGGTGAATTCACCACAAACTGGATCGGAAATGGGAGGTGGGAGTGGTAAGAAAGAAGGGGACAGATCATCCCAGAACACTGGCAGATGAGGTAAATAATTAGGAAACAGTGTTGGAAAGAGGATGATGGACTGGAGATGAGGTAAGAGACCTGGAATCTGGGTCACCATCGGTACAGAACGTTTTAAATGGCCAAGGAAGACTTTGGGATTCGTGGGATCTGTTCCTGGTCGTGGAAATCTGCTCATTTTGGCAAGAGGCCACCACGTGGAAACAGGGACAAGACAGAGGTGCCTCCAAATCAACTTCCCACAAGTTGAATTGATTTAAGGTCCTCTTTGCTCCTTTCCTGTATCCACACAGAGACCCACATTCCCTCAAATCCCTGTTTTTTGGGCGCTCCCTGAGGCTCTGTGTGTGCTTGTGGAAAGCTTCATGATCAGAAAGTTTAAATCATTATTAAATCATTATGCCTTAGATCAGGAATGGTGGGGCCAGCAGGACCAGGGCAGTGATCAGCAACTGAAATCCAACTGAAATCCGAATTTTGGGTTAATTTTCACTACAAGAAAGACATTGAGGGGATGGAGCATGTCCAAGGAAGGGAACAGAGCTGGGAAGGGGCTGGAGCAGCAGGAGCAGCTCAGGGAGCTGAGGGGGCTCAGCCTGGAGAAAAGGAGGGGGAACCTTCTCATTCTCTCCAGCTCCCTGACAGGAGGGAAGCAGGTTGGAGTCAGACTCTGCTCCCAGGGAACAAGGAATAAGATGAGAGGAAATGGCCTCAAGTTGCACCAGGGGAGTTTCAGGATGGATTTTAAGAAAAGTTTCTTTGCTGAAAGGGTTTCCCAGCCCTGGCCCAGCTGCCCAGGGCAGTGTCCCCGTCCCTGGAGGGATTTAAAAGCCATGTGGATGTGGCACTTGGGGACATGGTTTAGTGGTGGACTTGGGATTTTTAGATTAATGGTTGCATTTGCTGATCTTAAAGGTCTTCTCCAACCCAAACAATTCTATGATTTAAACTATAAACCCCCAGGGAAAGCTGTGGCAGAGAGGGGAAAATGTAACTAATTGAATTTTCCAGCCCTTCCCTCTTTTTTTCCTGCCCCCCACAACAATAAAATCAGCTGGCAAAGCTGGCTGGACATGGAGAGGGATGTTTTGTCTCCTGGGAGTGCCAGCAGAACCCCTCCAGCAGGGAATAGGGATAACTGGTGACACCATTCCCAGGGAAAAGTTCACCTGGAAGGGAAGGAAAGCTGTTCCTGGGGCAGGTGAGAGCAGAACTGTGACATTCAGCTGTGTTTTGAGAGCAGCTCTGTGGACTGAACCTGACCTGGGGGACAGGAGGGGCTCAAGGGGACGTGTTTGAATCCTCACCAACGTGATCCAGAGGGGAACAGACCATCCAGGAAGTTCAGCTCATTTGGATTAATGGATCCGTTGCATATTCCTCGAGAAATCTCTCTCTCACATTTCCAAATGCTGCTGGAATTTGCCACAGTGTGTGAGACCAACTGGAAACTGTTTCTCTTGGCAGCTGCCAGCCCTGGAATGGGACCTGGAATGCCAAATCCTTGGCACTGCTGGAGGATTGATAGAGAGGGATTGATGTTGCAGATGGTTGTAGACACATTTGCAAGTGTTGAGGTGTTGGGGAGGGGGGTTTTGCCTCCTTCTCCTCACATCTTCCATCTCATTTTAATTTCTTTTTAATCTTCTCTACGTCTCATCTCCTCCAAAATGACACGTTTGGCCCACGGGGGGAGGTCACACCTCCCTTCCCACCACTGAGGCCCTCACGGGTCACGGTGACACCTGAATCGTGGAATCATGGAACCACAGTTTGGGTTGGAAAGGACCTTAAAGATCACCCAGTTCCACCCCTGCCATGGGCAGGGACACCTTCCACTAGAGCAGGTTGTTCAGACATCCTTCCAGGCAACTGGAAAATCACATTTCCAGGCATTTATTTTCCCTTGCTGCCAGGTCCTGCTCCTCTGGAAACACAACTTTGGGAAGGGCCTGGTGTCCAGCATCTTGTGCCACTGTGCTGACATTTCTCATATTTTTAATATTATATTTCATAACTATATCTTTATATTTTTATATATTCTATTTTTATTGTTATATTGTATTTTATAATTATATTATAATTGTAGTTTTCTATATTTTCTATATTTAGTTTTCTATATTTCTATATTTTCTATATTTCTATATTTTCTAACTTCAGTTTTCTACATTTTTCTAGTTTCCTCTATTTGTCTATTCTTATATTATTTTTCTCTATTTCTATATTTTCTATATTTCTATTTTATTACTATAATTTGTTTTTAATATTATGTTTTATTGTTATGTTTCATACATTATATTTTATCATTACATTATACTCATATTTTTTATATGAGCTCCAAACCCTGAGCTAAAGAGGTTTTATCCGAGGGAAGCACTAAAATTTTACCTCTCCTGACTATATTGAGAGTCTGGAGGAAAAAAAACAACACCAAGAAAAACAGCTCTTAACTTTAAAACTTCAGCTAAATAAATGTTTAAAACTCGAGGTGATGATCTGAGACCTCGAGGCCTAAAAATCCTCGGGCTGAAAAAAACCAAATACACCCTCAGTGATTTTAAAAGTGTTCTAGCCCCGACTTTTTTATTTTAATTATTGGCTCGAGGACTGGGGAGATTTCCTGGCAAGGCAAAATCTGAACTCAACTTTTCCCAAGGTTTCGACTGCAAAAAAAAGCAGCTTCCCTGGAGCACCAGGACACCGGGAATGTTTGGCCACCATCAGGATCCTGAATGGGGTGACATTAAAACCAGGAGGTGATTGCTCTGGGGCCGGGCGAGGAAAAGCTGCCACCGTTTGAAATGTTAATTTTCTGGGCTTTAAAAGCCCATTTCTCTTCTCCTCGTCCTCGTCCTCCTCCTCCTCCTCCATCCCCTTCGCTCTCGCTCCTCCTGCGGAGGTGCCAAAACCTCCTCCGTCAATTTGTGAGAGCTGAAAACTGGAGCAGAGAATCACCCACGGATCCCTCCTGGCACCAAAACACCGGCGGCGCAGGCACCGATTCCAAACGGCTCCAGGAGTTTCCCCGTGTCAGGGGGGAAAGAGGTGGGAATGTGGGACCCACTCCACCAAAATCCCTGTGGGAGGAGACACCTGTCCAGCGTCTTCTGACCACGGACAGGGATATTGCTGTCTATAAATACATTTTTGTATTCTAGTGTCTTTTAATTCCATCCTTTTGCTCCTTGCCTGGGATTTGAAATATTCCAAGACTTGCTTTTTATTTTTTATTTTTTTCCCAGTGAAACAAAACTCAGCAGGGCAAACTCATCTAAGCATTTCCAATTTGGGATTATAAGGCAAAGTTGAATTTCCAAAGCAAAAGAGAAGTTTTCAAGCCACGTGGCACAAGTCAAATAGCTTAAAATGATGATCTAAGTGTAGTTTAAAGCCTCACATATTATGTAGTAATTAAATTCACTCCTCTGCTGGATTCTTATATTTTTTATATGAACTACTTTCCTGAATTTGCAGAGTTTTGCCAAGGGTGTTTTCTGGGCTGTAAATACTCGTTGGGAACCCAACTGAAATCCACCCACTCCCCTGCACAGAATTCCAAACTCTGCTCCCTCCTGGGTGCTCCCAAAACCTGACAGAGGTGAATTAACTCTTTCCCCATCCTAAATCCCACCCTGGGCAGGGGAATAAAAATCTCCATATCTCCTGAATGACAGCAGGAAGCTCCAAAATCCTTCTTGTCTCTGCTTTTTTTGGACACAATTTGCATATTTAAATATCCTCCTTCCACGTGGAATGAGCAGAGCTTCATGTTCTCTCCTTTTCCCCCCACCAGCCCCCTGAAGTCACAAATAAAATCAGGCTTTGCTCTTCAAACCCAAGAGGAAGGAGAGCCTGTTGGTCCTAAAATTTAACAGCCCAAATAACAACCTAAATTGTATTTAATTAATCAGCAACACACCCTAAAGCCACGACCCTTCCAAGGTGGTTTGGGTGGTTTTTTTACTTTAGTATCTCTGAGGAACTGAGCTGAAGCCAGAAAGTCTTTTGTTATTCTCCACTTTTAGCATTTGGTGTTTGGAGCAAACCTTGGACAGTTGATTTTATCTGAAAGAGGATTTTTTTGTCTTTTTTCTTTATTTTTTTTTTATGATTTTTTTTTCCATGGCACATGTCCATGCCCCATTTTAAGGCACAGATTAGACAGTGAAATAAATCCTAACTTAAAATTTTCCAGGGGATTTTTTTTGGATGACCTCAAAGGAAGAACTGCCTTGATCTTCATATAGAATAAGTCACAGAATCAGGGAATGGTTTGGGTTGGAAGGGACCTGAAAGATCACAGAATTCCAACCCCCTGCCATGGGCAGGGACACCTTCTACTATCCCAGTGCTCCAAACACCATCCAACCTGGCCTGGAACACTTCCAGGGATGGGGCAGCCACAGCTTCTCTGGAAAACACAATCCAGGGCCTCACCACCCTCCCAGGGAAGAGTTTCTTCCCAATATCCATCTGACCCTGCCCTCTGGCAGTGGGAAGCCATTCCCTGTGTGCTGTCCCTCCATCCCTTGTCCTCTCCAGCTCTCCTGGAGCCCCTTTAGGCCCTGGAAGGGGCTCTGAAGTCTCCCTGGAGCCTTCCCTTCTCCAGGCTGGACATTCCCAGCTCTCCCAGCCTGGCTCCAGAGCAGAAGGGCTCCAAGCCCAGGTGACATTTGCACTGGAAAAGTCACACCACATTCATCAGGTGAACAAGGATCCCATGCTCTTCAAAATATCCCGAAAACTCCGACTTTAGGGTGGGCAGGGATGGATTTGCAGCTCTGAGTTCAGCTTTTGGCAGAGCTGAGTGCTCAGCTGAGCTCTTAGGAACAGCAGGACTGTTCTGTGGAGGGACAGCTCCCACCTCATGGGCTGCTTCCCGAGGATCCTTGGGGCAAAACTTCTCAGCAGTGAAGCCTTTGGCTATCCCAGGATCCCTCTGGAAGTCCACAGGGATAGTTGGTGCCACTCAGACTTCAGCTGCAACCCTGACCTCACCTGCTCAGCTGGGCTGAGAAAAGCTGAGCCTAATCCTGCTGTCAGAGGCTCTGGATGGCAGCTCCTGTGTCCCACTGCTGGAAGAACTATGGGATGCACCTCTTAAGGCAAATATAGGAGGTTTCCATCCCAATCTGGGCTCTGCACTGAAGTGTTTGTCACCTTTCCAGCCCCACAGGAGCTCTGTGTTCCTGGCACGGGGCTGCTCCACCTTCCAAGAGCTCTGCACTGCAGCACAAACCCAGCTCAGTGCCTTTAAACCTGGAGTAGTTATGGCAGGATTATTTCTCCCAGGGCATCCAGACAATAATCCTTTCTTTCCCACATCTTGTAGCTGCCGTGGAATTTAGGGAATTAACCTTCAGGGCTGGCAAAGTCTTTTGTGGTCTGGCTGTGCTGCTCTGGTTGGCAGATCCCAGAGTGTTTTCCAAAGGATGCCAGAGGACTTTTCCCAATTTTCTGAGGGTTGAAACAGAGATGTGAGGATAAAAATTGCCTTCTCCTTGTGCCAGACATTGGCAGAGCAAGGGACAAAGCAGATTAGTCCATGTATTAAAATAAGTTGGAGCGGTCTGGCCTGGTGGAAGGTGTTGGAAGGGGCTGGAATTAGTGGATATTTCAAGTTCCTTCTAACCTAAACCATTTTATGATCCTATGAAAAAGAAAGCAAAAGGAAAACCACTCCATGGGAATGAAAACTATGACAGAAAGAAATGAGCAAAATCTAAATTTCCTGGGATTTTGGGGGGTGGGGTGGGTTTGGTTGGGGGGCGGCTGGTTTGGCCTGGTTTTGGTTTGGGGCTTATTTTTTTGGTTTTGTTTGTTTGTTTGCTGTTTTTTAGTTTTTTGGGGTTTTTTTTGGTTAACTGGTTGGTTGGCTGTGGGGTTTGGTTGATTTTTTTGTTTGTTTTGTTTGGGGGTTTTTTTGTTCTTTTTTGTTCTTTTTTGTTATTGATTTTCGAGTTTTGGTGGTGTTGTCTTCATTTTTTTGGTTGACTGGTTTGTTTGGTTTGGGGTTTTTTGGTGCTTTGTTTTGTTTTGGTTTTGTTCGTTTTGTGGTTTTTGCCGTAGCTTTTCAGGTTTTTCCTTTTGTTTTTGGTGCTTTGGTTCGGGTTTTTTGTTTGTTTGGGGTTTTTTGTGGGTTTTGTTTGGTTGGGGCTTTTTTTTGGTGTTTTGCTTTGGGTTTTTGTTTGTTTTGGTTTTGTTTGTTTTGGTTTTTTCCACAGGAAAGAATTTTAAGCTCCTGCTGAGAGATTCCCATCCTTTTATGTGTCTGATCTTCCTCATCTCCTCAGCAGTGAGATACAGCAGCGGTGCTGTGTGGGCAGGGGGGATGTGTGTGGATCGATCCCTGTGTGTGGATCAATCCCTGTGTGTGGATAAATCCCTATATGTGGATCAATCCCTATATGTGGATCAATCCCTGCCAGTGCTCCCTGTGGGAAAGGTGGAGAGAGCTGCTCACACGGATGAGGGAAAAGGGCAGCACCACCAAACCGGGACTGAAAGAATTCAGACCAAAAAAAAGGCAGAAACCGCTGGAATAAAAGGAATAATATCCACACTGAAGGACACCGTGTTTGTGGGGGAGAGCTGCGGGCTCAGGGAAAAGCTGCTGATTGGGATCTGCCGGGAGCTGATTGATCCATGTGGGGACATGAAGAGGGTGAGAGGAGGGAGCTGAGTGTGTGGTGGGGGTTGGGGAAGGCGCTGCCCCCGCTCCTGCCGCCCACCCAGTGCAGTTATTCATCATCCTCCTGCTGCCCTCGCAGCTCCCCGGGAGCACGGGGCAGGTTTAACCCCTCTTTAGGGCACGTTAAACCCTGCTTTAGGGCAGGTTTAACCCTTCTTCGGGCAGGTTTAACCCTTCTCGGAGCCAAATTCAGGGAGACTTGGCAGCTTTTGGCACTGAGGGTTGAGCCAAAGCTGTTTCAGCCAGACAGGACCAAGTTTTTGGGAGGAGGAAGGAAATGAGCTGCTCCCATCCCCTCTGTGATGGTCTCTGGGGGGTTCTTTATGTCCTGCAGTGTCAACATGGGGCCTGACTGACACCAGTGGGGCCCTTTCCTTTGCTTTCCCACAGCTGGATTGAGCTCCAAAGGAATTTCATTGCAGTTGCCTCCTTGTTTAGAGGTGTTTAGTTTTAGAGGTGACCAAGGCCAGATGTCACTGGCACCACCACGAGAAGCTCTGGTAGAGCACCTCTGTCATGGTGCCAAAACCTTCTCCCCTCTCTGACCAAACAGAAATCACAGAATCATAAATTCACAGAATGGTTTGGGTTGGAGGGGACCTTAAAAGTCATGTAGTTACAACCTTTCTGCCAGAGGCAGGGACACCTTCCACTATTCCAGCTTGTTCCAAGCCTTGCCCAACCTGGCCTTGGACACTTCCAGGGTTGGAGCAGCCACAGCTTCTCTGGGCAACCTGTGCCAGGGCCTCCCCACCCTCCCAGGGAAGAATTTCTTCCCAATATCCCATCTAACCCTGCCCTCTGGCAGTGGGAAGCCATTCCCCCTTGTCCTGACACTCCATGTCCTTGTCCCAAATCCCTCTCCAGTTCTCCTGGATCCCCTTTAGCCACTGGAAGAGAGACTTTAGGGTCTCCCTGGAGCTTCCTCTTCTCCAGGTGAACAATCCCAGCTCTCCCAGCCTTTCTTCATAAATAGATCTGTTATGTCCAAAGCACCTCTGAGGAGCAGTTCCTGGCCCTGTTATCCCCTGACCTGTGCTGGGCATTGGCTGGGAGGACACAGGTTGGCACATTTGAACACTGTGGGTGGGCACTGAGCATCAAACAAGCCCTGGCACTGACCTTATTCCCGTTTCCAGCACACCTGTTAAACCAGGGCTGTGGAACCAGGTCAGAACACTGGTCAGCAGAGCTGCTGGAACACTGAGCCTGTGCCATCCTGCTGCTCTCTGTGCCAGTCTCCTACTCCCTGTGCCACCCTGCTGCTCTCTGTGCCACTCTCCTGCTCCCTGTGCTACCCTGCTGCTCTCTGTGCCACTCTCCTTCTCCCTGTGCTATCCTACTGCCCCTTCTGCCATCCTGTTACTCTCTGTGCCATCCTCCTGCTCTCTGTGGCACCCTGCTGCTCTCTGTATTTCCTCCTGCTCCCTGTGCCAGCCTGCTGCTCCCTGTGCCACTCTCCTTCTCCCTGTGCCATCCTACTGCTCCCTGTGGCATCCTGCTGCTCCCTGTGGCATCCTGCTGCTCCCCGTGCCATCCTACTGCCCCTTCTGCCTTCTTGCTACTCCCTGTGCCACTCTCCTGCTCCCTGTGCCACTCTCCTGTTCCCTGTGNGCCCCTTTTGCCACTCTCCTGCTCCCTGTGCCCCCTTGCTGCTCCCTGTGCCACTCTCCTGCTCCCTGTGCCACTCTCCTGCTCCCTGTGCCATCCTACTGCCCCTTTTGCCACTCTCCTGCTCCCTGTGCCATCCTGCTGCTCCCTGTGCCCCCCTGGTGCTCTCTGTGCCCCCCTGGTGCTCTCTGTGCCATCCTGCTGCTCTCTGCCTCAGGATCAGTGTCTCTGGTACCTCATTTCCTTCTGCCCTCGGGCTGCAGCTTCACCTCTGCAGTGGGTTAATGAGGACAGAGCACAAACCCAGCAGTTTACCCAGTCAGGGTGTGGAAACTCTTTTTAATCCTCAGGGCAGTACCCGGGATGCCGTTTTTTTTTCTGTTTTCATGACAAAATGAGGCCCAAGACAGACCCAGTGTGATATAATTTAATCCTGCACATGAAGGGAGTTCTGACCTACTTTGATCCAGGAGGCCTAATTTATTCCAGTGAGGAATAAAAGGCTGATTTTACCTGGTGCATCCTTGGGTCAGAAGATGCTGCCTGAGGGCATCAGGTCTGCAAAAAGTCCCTCCTGGGTGAGCAGCTGTTCCCTTTGTGGTGTTATATTTGGGTGGTGACAGAGGCACTTTCCCACCAGGACATGGTGTCTCTTCAAGGCTCCAGCGGGTGATGATGTTGTCGACTTTTTATTCACACCCTGCTCAGGGAATTCATCTCCTGGAAGTGCTGCAGGATGTGAAAACTTGATGTCCAGAGCACCACCTGAGTGAAAGGCAGAAAGAAGAGTTTCAGCCCTGCTGTGGGGAAGAGAGGGGATGATGACCTTGAGAAATTGGGAGTCAAAGCTTTGCTTCTCTTTTTTTTTTTAATTTTGAAAACTAGTAACTCATGTTTTGTCTCTGCTGTTTGCCTGAAGGTCTCCATGGATCAGGAATTAGTCAGAAAGGGTCAGAGGAGCAAAGACAAACACAGTTACTCAGTTTAGAACTCTCTGGAGTATCGGCACGTTGAATATTTTAATTTTAAAAAGGTAAGAGTGGGAAGGTTCAGCAAAGGGCACTAAGATTCATCAAAGATCATGGAATTGGAGAATATCCTGAGCTGGAAGGGACCCACAAGGATATCACAGAATCATTTAGGTCGGAAAAGACCTCCAAGGTCATCAAGTCCAAGCTTTGACTCATCACCACTTTGTCACCCAGCCCAGAGCACTGAGTGCCACGTCCAGTCATTCCTTGGACACCTCCAGGGATGAATCATCCAGTTCAACTCCCAAAATCCCTGCTGAAGCCCGGGATTGAACCAGGGACCTTTAGATCTTCAGTCTAACGCTCTCCCAGCTGAGCTACTTCAGCCCTGACCTGTGGACCTGTGAGGAACAGGACAGGACACACCAGGACAGCCTGGAAAAAGGCACATTTTAGGGAGAGGTCAGTTGTGATTCAGGCTAAAATGAACTCTTTTGATAAAGTATTATTTCTTATCCAAATAACAGCTTTGATTTCTTGCATGGCCAAATACCTGGGGGTCAACCTTCCTGCTTCTTCTCTGGGCAGTCCAGGACACAGGACTGGGAGAAAACAGTTGAAGGAACTAAAGAAAAACCCCTTTCTGTCACTGTTTTTGCTGATGCNCTCTTTCCAAGGAAAGTTCTGTCTTCCTGATCCACAGTGCTTCCTGCTCTCTGATTGTCACCCTAACACCACTGGCTGTGTTTTGTTCTGTTCTGAAATTAGAATTAATCAAGAGCTGCATTGTAAGTTGTCTGGGTTAACCTTTTCTCACATGTGTCATATTTTATGTACTAATAGAAATTCCTGGGAGCCGTGTATTTGGAGAGCCTGACAGCAGGATAAAAGCCAAACGTTCAGCACTGCTGTTTATTTCCTGGAAAAGGGATTTCTAAGACAGAGGAGGAATGACACAGAAAGGAAATTAATTTCATCTATTTCAAGGTAACAAATGGTAATCACATGGGGTTTTAAATCTCTTTGAAGGAAAACTTCAGCACATATTCCTGTTCAGAGCAAGGCACAGTGTTGTGGCTGAAGGACTGCTCTCTCTGATACCATCTCCTGTGGGGTCATTGGCAAAGACCTTGATCTTGCCTTGCTTCAACTCTCCATCTGGGATGTGGGAGGAGCACAGCCCTGTTTTGTTTGGAAGGGACATTAAAGATCATCTCATTCCAATCCCCTGCCATGGGCAGGGACAGCTTCCACTATTCCAGGTTGCTCCAAGCCCCATCCAACCTGGCCTTGGACACTTCCAGGGATGGGGCAGCTTCTCTGGACAACCTGTGCCAGGGCATCAACATCCTCACAGTCAAAAATTCCTTCCCAGTCTCCCATCTCTCCCTGCCCTCTGGCAGTGGGAAGCCATTCCCTGTGTCCTGTCCCTCCATCCCTTGTCCCCAGTCCCTCTCCAGGTCTCCTGGAGCCCCTTTAGGCCCTGGAAGGGGCTCTCATGTCTCACTGGATCCTTCCCTTCTCCAAGTGAACACCCCCAGCTCTCCCAGCCTGGCTCCAGAGCAGAGAAGCTCCAGCCCTTGGAGCATCTCCGTGGTCTCCTCTGGACTCATCCAACATCTCCACATCCTTCTGATATTGGTGGCTCCAGAGTTTTCTCAGAGTCTGGACTAATCTGTCACTCCACAGAGCTCCCATCATCCATGTCCAGCTGGCTCTGAGTGGGTGACAAGGATCTCTCTGCACGTTCTCCCTGGGAAAGGGACACCTTCCAGGTGGCCCTGTGTGGGATCCTGGCTGGTTTGTGACCCAGCTCCCCCTTCCAGCTGTCCCCTTTCTGCCTCAGCAGCTTTCTCCTCGTCAAGGAAAGCGGCTGCAGAAACCAAAACTGTTCTGCTTCTCACCAGCTTTCCTCAGACAGGAGGAAACGATCCCAACATGGAAACCGTGGTATTTGCCAGCCCACTCTGCCTTGCTGGAAATATTCAGCTGGGTGCAAAATTCCCACTGAATTTGCACCACTTTGCAAATGCCTGCAGTGTTGGTGGAAAGGATGAAGGATCTGATAAAGAACAAGCCTTGAAGGAAGTGCTACCTTGCAGTTAAATTAGGAATTGGAGGAGCTGACTTGCTGGGAATTTGGATTATTCAGCTGGTGAAACAGCAGAACTGAAACTCTGCGAGCAAAGTCACGAGAAGTCAGACTTGTGTTGCCTGTGGAACATGTCACGTGGAAGAAGCTGGAAGCTCAGACTTTTCCCTATGGAAGAGGAAGAAATGAAACCTGTTTTTCTGGCTCAGTTCAGCCCTGAGGGTTGGAGTTCCATGGGCAGCTCTGCTGTGGGGAGAAGGAAGAGGAAGCAGGAATGATGTTGGGATGTCTGCTCTGGTTGCCCCTTGGGCAGGTTAAATTTGGAGCTTTTAGCAGATGTGGCTTCTCTCAGCCATGCTCAGCTCAAGTGTTGCACTGGGAAAATGCAGATATTTGGGAAAAGTGCCCTGACAACCTCTCCAGTGTCGTGGCAGAGCACAGATGGATACTGTGATTCCCTGCTGGAAAATGCCCTCTTCCCATGACACTTATGTCCCTCCCTGTTTCCATCTCTGTCCCCACTTTAACCCCACACCAAACCCTTTTTAATAGGTGGCCTTGTGCTTCACCTTTGATCTTCTTTGGTGTTTTCTTCAGGTCACTTGTGGGTCCTTTGCACCCAAGGGGTCTGTAGAGTGTGGGTTCCCTCTCGACCTCTGCCACCTGCCCTCACTCCCCCTGAAAAAATTCCTGTTTCATCCACATCTTCATTACTGCCTGGGGGTTTTTGGGGGTTTTTTTTTGGTGTCTTCATCCCAGGAAGGATGTGAAAAAAAACCCCAAATTAACCCGTGGAAGGGATTAATAAAGTAACTTCTGCACAGGGAATTGCTGTGTTATCATTGTTTATCCAGTCAGGAAAAGGAAAGAGTGAAAGGAAGGATATTATAGGAACTAGAGAAAGGAAGGATATTATAGGATTTAGTGAGTGGTTGTTAGGGGTTGATTGCTTATTGATTCTTCTGAGGTAGGAACTAAGGATTATCAGTGGGAATGAGCAAGTGCCAAGCCTGGAACAAAGAAAAATAAGGAATTACTTCACACAGTGTCTGGTTATCTGTGCAACTCCCAGCCCCAGGCTGTTAGAGAGCACAAACATCCAAGAGATGACTGGGAAGACTTATGGAAACAAAAACTCCATGAAGAGTGTGTACACATGGAACCACCTGCTTTGCTCCAGGAGCTGCCTGAACCACAAACCTCTGGAGACTGGGAGAGTATCTGGTGCCACAACACTACATTATTCCTTCTTTCACAGGGATTAACTCCTGGAAAATGTTGCAGGCCGGGTTTCCAGCTGGATGTTGTTCTGAACGTCGCTGGCACCTCCTCATCCTCCCGCTCCGGATTCCTGAGGCGTCAGGGAAGTGTCAGCCTGTGAAATCCTGTTGGAACTCGGGCAGAGATGTGCAGGAGGTGACATTTCCCACCATCACCAGCTCTTTAATCACCTCTCCCACACAGGTGTTGGAGGCCTTGGCCATGACAGGCAGTTGACAGCAGATCCCTCTGTCCTTGCTCTCCCTCCTCCCGTTCTTCCCCTTTTCCTGCCACTCCGGGCTGGAAGAGAAGCAGCTTTCCAAGGTTATGGAATTACATCCATGCAAACCAGGAATCCAGTTGTATCCTGGGATGCATCAAGAGAAATGAGGGCAGAGGGTGAGGGGGATTCTGCCCCTCTGTCCCCTCAGATGAGACCCCCTTACAGAGCTGCTCCAGCCCTGGGAGCAGCACAGGGAGGACATGGAGCTGCTGGAGAGAATCCAGAGGAGGCACCAAGAGGATCCCAGGGATGGAGCAGCTCTGCTGGGAGGAAAAGCTGGGAGAGTTGGGATTGTTCAGGCTGATGGAGAGAAGCTTTAGGGTGACCTGATTGTGGCCTTCTAGGACCTGAAGGGTGATGACAAGAAAGAAGGAGAGGGACTGTTTACAAGGGCCTGGAGTGAAAGGACAAAGGGGAATGGCTTCAAATGGAGTGAGAGTAACTTTAGATGGGAGATTGGGAAAAAATTCTTGGGTAGGAGGGTGGGGAGGCCCTGGCACAGGTTGCCCCAAGAAGCTGTGGCTGCCTCATCCCTGGAAGTGTCCAAGGCCAGGTTGGATGGGGCTTGGAGCAACCTGGGACAGTGGAAGGTGTCCCTGCCCATGGCAGGGGGTTGGGACTGGATGATCTTGAAGATCTCTTCCAACCCCAACCATTCTGGGATTCCATGAAATCTCCCACCAAATGCTCATCCCAACAGCCAAGGAGCCTGTCCAGATCCAACTCCAGACCTTTGTGGGCCATGTGGATTCACCACCCTTGTTGAGTGCACTCCTTTTCCATGGGGTCAATGCATCCCCCACATGGAGGTGCAGACAGGTGACCTTCCCCACCCAACTCAGCACATCCAATCCATCTCCAACCTTAGTTTTCCGTGCAGATATCCTGGCACCAAACTGTGCCACAGGTGGGATTTTGTCCTATTTCCCCACCAGGGAGTGACACCCACTGCAGTTTGGGATGTTACTGCTCCTCACATTCTGCCTTGGTTCTGCTGTGTCAAGTAAAGCCCATGTTCCTCCCTCAGGCTTCTGGAAATTTTTCAGTCTCATTACATCAAGTGAGCTCCTGCTTTACTTCAGAAGCAGTTTTAGTGATTATCTCTATTTTCCTGTCGCTATTTTCTCCTTTTTTTTTTTTTGTGCTCTTTCCCCAGACTTCTCCAAAAATGATCTCATTAAGAACATGGAACTCCTATCCCTGGGAAAAAAAAAAAAAGCTTTCCTGAGGCTTCTAAAGGTCTCCCAGCAGGAAGGTTGCTTGGCTCCATTTCCCCTCCAGTTGAGCAGCCCCCCAAGTGAGCCCATTAGGAAAAATGGACTTGCTTGAAAATAAAATTCCCCAAAATATACAGCAGCAGCAGCAGCAGCAGCTCTGAAATGTGAGGCTCCAGCAGGCAACAAACTCTGTTTGCAAAGCTCCTCTTTGATGGGAGTTTAATGTGGTGGGGAAGGAAGGAGATGAAGCCCCAGAGGGGACTGTGGGTGCTCGGCACCTGCGGCAATAACTGTGAGGGGAGGCAGGAAAGGGGATGGAATGTGAGGCCTGGGATAACTTCATTGTTATTCCAAGGACAGAAATGCATCTTTGAAAAGCAGAGCTAATGAAGCCCAGCTGCCAAAATCTCCCTGTCACACAGCCCTTCTCCTCTCCCTCCTGATGTCTAAAAGCTGCTGAGATTGTTGGTCCGTCCTTCCAGGGGGTGGCTCCAGGAGTTGTTTAGGATTTTTATTTAGGTTTGGCTGTCAGGAATCCAGGCTGTGAATAACAGCTCTGCTGGCCTTGAGAAATGAACCCTGCATGGAGGGATTCAGGCTGGGGTCCTGCTGCTGCCTGAGAGGAATTGTTGGGATCCAGGGGGATGTTTGCAATCTGCCCCGGAGAGAAGCCCCCCACGTAGATACTGGGAGGGAGAGACAGTGGGAACAAACCCCAGACCTGGGATTTCAGTTCTCCTCAAGTTTAAATCACCATTTTCTGAGAAAATTAATCACAGAATAGAATCAGCAAAATGTTTTAGTGTTTAGTGACTCTGTTATCAGAGAGACCTAAGAGATCTGAGGATCATAGAAAGGTGTGGGTTGGAAGAGACTTTAAAGATCATCCCATGGGCAGGGACACCTTCCACTGGGTTTCTCAAAGCCCCATCCAACCTGTCCTTGACCTCTTCCAGGGATGGGGCAACCACAGCCTCTCTGGGCAAAGTCCTGAATTTATTTCACTGGGAGTGATGGGAAAAATCAATCACACAGAGGAAAATATTTGAGGCAGAACTTTCTGAGGGCACCTCAGCTACAAAAGAGAGCAGTGACCATGTCCTTGGCTGTGTCCTGCATGGACACAGGCTGACCAGACACCAGGAGAACTCCCAGTCTGGGTGTTTTCTCTCAGATCTAAGCACTGAGAGACACAATCTTGTCCTGAAGTTGTTCTGTGCCAACTACTGAACATTGCAACCCTGCTCAGTGTGAAAGTCCTGTTGCTTTTCCCTCCCTTGATGGCATCTGCAGGTCCTGCTCTGCCCCCACAAACTCCCAGGGCTTTCCCTGTGCTTTCCCCAGATTTCCCTTTCAGTGGGGATCACTTCAACCCATCCAAACTTCACTGACTGAAGGAGACACCAAAAGCCCTCAGGAATCGCTTATTTAATAACTCTCAACTGAGCAGAGGAATAAATTGGGCACTAAGAAGACAGAAGAAAATATTTGTAAAAATAACAGGTGCTTTAAAGTGTGTAGGGGTTTGTAAGTGTATTTATAAGACATTAATACACAAACCAGGTGGCACTACCTCATTAACAAGCTTTTTGTTCTTGCCAAACATCCTTTGGTGAGGTTCCCGGAGAGATTTCCCAGAAACTCAATAAAATCAGTAGTAAACAACCCTTCTTGAGGGCTGGGAAATATTCTCTGCCTCTGCTGAGCATCCCAACCCCCCTTCTGAAGTTCTTTCCACTGTTTTTGCAAAACATCCAGAAGTTACTGGGAGAAAACAACTAATGGAACAAAGGAGGGGGAACAAGATGAGCATAAGCAGAATCTACAAGGGAAAAGCACGGGAATGATTGGGCTTGGACAGTGCTGGTGTCTTGATGTATAAATGGGTTTGTTACTTAACTCTGGTGATTCATTCTGTCAGGCACAGGGATGAGGC
The DNA here is from genome assembly GCA_013397135.1 of Pachyramphus minor. Taxonomy (NCBI): domain Eukaryota; kingdom Metazoa; phylum Chordata; class Aves; order Passeriformes; family Tyrannidae; genus Pachyramphus; species Pachyramphus minor. The sequence continues at coordinate 34,301 of VYXB01003566.1, read as the reverse complement.
AGCTGCCAAATTTCATGCTGAGAAGGAATTTTCTCTCCCAGAACAGACTGGCAGAGAATTTGTAGAGCTGAGAGGTCACTCCGAAGGGTCAGGAATTGTTGTGATGAACGTGTGGATGAGCAGGGGGAACATCACAGAGCACGACCTCGGTTTCTTTCCATCTCATGGCACCAAACTTGCCCCAAAAATCAGCCCACAACCTTTTAGCCTTTTCTCCCACACCTCCAAAAGACCTGTAATTCCCAATCCATTACTTTGACGGGCTTGGTGACTGGGTAAGACTCTTCTTCTGTCTCCTATGGATGAATACTGGAGCAATATATCTTATAATATTCCTCACATCATTTATTTCAGCTGTGGTTCTAAATAAAACTGAGCTGAAGCTGTTGGGTGTTGGGGCAGGGTGTTTTATTCTTTTTTTCTTACCCTTTTGTTTTTACAGAGTGTCTAAAGAACATGTTCCAGCTGTCTGGAAGGAAAGAGCCAAAGGAAAAAAAAAAAAGAAAAGGAAAAAGAGAACAAAGGAAAGCAGTGGAGAAATTTAATTGAGATAATTTTAGCTGCTCTAAATGCCACAGACAATCTGCACAAGTGCTTGGGGAAAGGAGAGGAGGAAAGAAGTTCTGTGCTGGTCACTCAGTGCCCAAAGTAAGGGGAGGGAGGTGTCCTTTCAGCAGGACCCTTCCTGGCAGCTTTTGGGTAATTGGTTTTTGAGCCTCACTTGTCTCCTCTAAACCCTAAAAGACTGCAATAGAAACCCCAAACTCATCCTGATGGGGAAACCCTCTGGTTTGGGGGCTGAGAAGAGAAACAAGGTGATTTTAGGGGTGGGTGTACAGAGGTGGCCAGAGTGGATAAAGGAAAATCACCTCTGTGTCTTAAGTGAACATCTGATGAGGCATTTCTGGGTCAGGACAAGGCTGGGCTACTCCTTGTGGGATCTCTGTTCTGTGGGATAAATTCACAGGGAGCAGGGAGATGGATATTGGAAAAGCTGCCCAGGGCAGTGGTGGAGTCACAACCCCCAGAGGGGTTTAACAGAGGTGTAGATGTGGCACCTGGGGACATGGTTCAGTGGTGGCCTTGGCAAAGATGAGGGAATGGTTGAGCTCAGTGATCTTCGAGGTCTTTTCCAGTCCAAATGATTCCATAGTGTTGGCTTTCCTGGGACACGTGGGATGCAGAGCCTGGGGTGTGTATACCAAGATTTAAGGACTGGTCTAGACCTTATTCTACCCTGATGGATGTTTGAGCAGTAATCCAAAATGGTCAAGCTCTTGTAGAAGGTTTATAGAGAGTGATGTGGGGTCAGAGTTCTTCCACTGTGGAGAAATCACAACCCGTGCCCCAGATAAAAGAGGTGGGTTCTGGAAGTGGTTTTATGCAACTCACAGGAAGGGAACCCTGTCCCGTGATTGATTTGGACAGTGACAGATTCCTTTGTAATAATTTGAGGACGTGGTGCAGTGGTGAACACAGTGGTGGTGCTGGGTTCACTCTGGACTTGATGATCACAGAATCATAGAATGGTTTGGGTTGGAAGGGACCTTCAAGATCATCTCATTCCAACCCCCTGCCATGGGAAGGGACACCTTCCACTGGCCCAGGTCGCTCCAAGCCCCATCCATCCTGGCCTTGGACACTTCCTGGGATGGGGCAACCACAGCTTCTCTGGGCAACCTGTGCCAGTGATCTTGGAGATCTTTTCCAACCATAACAATTCCATGAATCCATGTAAGTGAAAAATATGATTTTAAGACACTCTTCCCACCCCACTGGGAAACTGAAGCTTTGGGTAGAGGTTTGATGTTCAGTAAACTTCCTGCAGAACTCTGACAGAAACCTGGGAGTGCCCTGATGAGTTTGTGTTCCCCTCACAAAATTTGGGAAGGGAGTTGGAGGATTTTGGAGAGCAAGCAGCAGATGGGAAGGAGAGCTCTGCCTGTGTTCATTGTGGGGGTCACAAAGCTCCAAATCTTAGGGTTTCCCATCCTACACAAGCATAATTTTAAGAAACCTGGTCCTGTGGAAGGTGTGCCTGCCCATGGCAGGGGGTTGGAATGAGATGATCTTTAGGGTCCCTTCCAACCCAAATCATTCTAGGATTGTATAATTCTAGGATTGTATGATTCTAGGATTGTATGATCCCTTCAGAGAGCCTTCCTGGCTCTGAGCAAAGCAGCACTGCAGGAACTACGCCCCTTCCCTGATTCAGTGCCTGAGGAGGAGGAAAAATCCCTATAACCCCCGCCCCGAGCAGTCCCCACATTTGGGGCGCCGTGCCCACAGCATCCCTATTTTAATACTGCCCTGGGGGTGCTGCTGTGGCTCGTTTTTCCCCCCTGGAAAGCTCCCCCGGCAGCTGGAAAGCTCCCAGGCAGGTGGGAGAAAGGCAGGAGCGTGCGGCAGATCCCCCAGCACACACACACACACTCCCCACACTCGTCCCTTTTGTCTCCCTGCTCCCACTTTGCCCTTCTCCCCCACATCCCGCCCACGCCGCTGTGTCACTCGGGGATGGCTCACGGCTCTCCAGGTGATGGATACATGGATACATGGATACATGGATACTGACCTCGGCTTCTCCTCAAGGACCCCCCTCAGCGCGGAGCCGCCGCTGCCTCTCCCTCCCCTCCCTCCCCTCCCTCCCCGCGGCCAAACGCGGCTGCTGGAAAACACAAAATGGGGGAGCGAGGTGGGAAATCCAGGACACCCCGTCCTTCCCCGCAGCCTGGGATGGGGTTTCCCTGGGAAGCTCGGTGGGGAGGTCCCGGTTTGTGTCCAGAGAGGAGCAAAGGCGGTGATGGGCAGAGAAAGGTTCTCTGGGTTGGCCAGAAGCTCCTGCATCTCCCCCCCCAGCGCATCCTTCCCTCTCGCTCTTGCAACATTCCTGCCGGGATCCATGGAGAGCTCCATCCTATTGCGCCGGGAATGAGCTGCCACCTCCTCCCCGGGATCTGCCAGGATCAAATCAGGAGCCCAGAGACGGGGCAGTGCTGCCCGTGCCATGCCATGCCATGCCAGTAATCCCAGAGTGGGATAATCCCTGACCAGGTCGTGCTTGAATGGCATTAAAAAAATAAAAATAAAAAAAAATCGTCAATCCTGATGGTTCTTTCATTAAAATCAGGCATAAAATACCTCTGGCTACAATTGTAGCCCCTGATTTCTCTTTTCTCCTTTTATTTTTTCCTCCCCCTTCTTTTATTTTTTCCCTCTTTTTCCACTTTTTTCCTTTGCCCTTTTTTCCCTTTTTTCCCCCCACATTTTTTCCTCCCCTTTTATTTTCTCTTATTTTTCCTTTTTTCTTTTCCATTTCCCTTTTCCCCCCTTTTCGTCATTTTTCCTTTCTTTTTGTTCCCATCTTTTTCCTCCCCTTTTTTTTTCTCTCTTTTTTCCCTTTTTCCCCCTATTTTCATTTTCCCCCTTTTCTTCATTTTTCCTTTTTTTTTCTTTTTTCCCACCATTTTTTTTCCCCTTCTTTTTTCTCTCATTTTTTCTTTTTTTTTTTTTTTTTCCTTTTTTTTTCTCTCTTTTTCCCCTTTTTCCCCCCTATTTTCATTTTCCCCTTATCTTCATCTTTCCTTTTTTTCTTTTTCCCCACCATTTTTTCTCCCCTTCTATTTTCTCTCATTTTTCCTTTTTATTTATTTTTTCCCTTTTTTTTTTCATTTTTCCTTTTTTCCTTGCTTTTTTTCCCCCATTTTTTCTGTAACGGGATTTTTGGATAAGGAAAACTCCTGGAGAGCTTTACACACCAACTCACCCCCCAGCTCCTGCTCTAATATGGTTTTTAGTGATGCTTGAGGCCTCATAAATCCAGAAAGAAGAAATCAATCCTGTTTACTGCTTGCTTTTCACATTCATTGGTGCTGTGGGCTCCCCATTCCCACTGGAGGAAGCTGCTCCCTCATTTTCTGGAGCCAAGGAGACACAATTCCTGCCCTGACTCCAACTGTGGCTCCCTGTGACTTGGAGAGAACAGAGGCAGAAAACAAAGATGCTGAGAGGAAATTCTCTGGTAACAGCGATGCCTGGTGGGGATAGAACGAGGAGAAATAAATCAGGAGGAGGAGAAGCAAAAGGGAAATGTGGAAAAAAGGGAAAGAATTGTTAAAAATAGGTGAACAGTGGCCTAATTTGTGTCTTCAGGGTGTGAGGGCAGAGAGATGAGGACTGATGGAGCTCTGGAGACATGGATTTGGCTGGGAAAAATCATGGAAATGCTCTGTGTCCCTCTGTGATGCTTTAATGGATCCCACTGCAAAGAGCCAGACACACATTCCTGTTTAGAGAGAGGTACAAACAATGATCACAAAATGAGTTATAATAAAGTATTTAGTTCTTCCTTTTCCTTTAGGAATGTCCCAGCACTGAGGAGACCTGGATGGAAATCCTGCTGCCAGATCAGGCTCTGAACCTGCCTGGGGTGTTGTCCAAAGGGATCTCGGTGGCCAAATCCTTGACAGGTTTGAAAATCCTTTGGGATTTCAGTCTGAATGAGGGGAAATAAAGCATTTAGGGGGTAGTTTAAGGAGAAAGGCTTTCCATTCCCTGACCCCCCCTTAACTTCCTCTGGCATATCCCTCCTGGCAACATTTATTCATCCAGTTAATAACTGATTAATACCATGACTTGGGCACAGAGGAAAATGTTTGGATGAACAGAAGCTCAAACTACAGATATCTGCAGATAGAGGGATCTGATCCTGAAAACAGGATAAAATCCTACTTAGCTTGTCCCTGTTATGAATCTGGAGTTATCTAACCCAGGTTAGGAGCATCAGGCAGAGGGAAGTAAACAGGGAATTTGGGAATGAGATTAGCATGGAGGTGTCCAAACAAACCTGGCTTTTACTGTTGTTGCACATCTTGGAGAATAACCTGCAATTCCATGTGCAAAGAGGCTTCTGCTTCCATTCCCTGACCATTCCTTAACTTCCTCTGGCATATCCCTCATGGCAACAGAGCTGTTGCCACTCATAGGAGAGGTAGGACCATGGAATTTGATGTGGGAAAGGGGCTGTGGGTGTGTTCTCCATGGCTCTGGCTGTTACCAACCCCAACAGTGTTTTCTCTTATGGCCACAGGATTATCCCATTGCTCCCTTCTGCCCACAGACCACAGAGGGGAATCTGCAGCTTGGAAATCTTTCCATGATGGAAAACAGTGCTCTGAAGTCCTTCCCAGGAGGAAAAATCCATGTAGGTGCTGAGAGAAGTGAAAGAGAGGCTTAACATGGATTCACCCATGGGAGCAGCAAGATTTGCGAGGAGCAGGAAAAACAGTCTGAGCCTTTCTCTCCTCATCCTCTGAGCAGCTGGTGCTGCCAAAGCTTCCAGGTTCACCAAGGGAATCATCACCAAGAGTAGGATTTGATGCCACCACCAAGGGCAACGTGTTTTCATTTTGGCTGTGACCTCCCAGTGCTCCTCCACCACCACCACCGAGCTCAGAAACCCAGAGAGAGCTGGAAAAGCAAAGACAGGGCTGCAGGGGAGGGTGGAATCGGCTCCATGGAGCACAGATGGTTCATAGATCAGCACAGGAACATTATTGTGGCAGGTGATGAGGAGCAAAGCTCTCCTGGACTGGTGGGACTCAGTCAGCCAAGCCACACCAGCAGAGGAACCAGGTCTGAGAGCTTCACAGCCACTCCACCACCTTCCCTTTTTTAGCAGACCTGTGATTCTCAGGGTTTGCTGCTGAGGAGGAGGAGAGGGGGGAAAAAAAGAAGCACTAAAACCAGAAACTTCTGCTGGAACACTTAGAGGGACACCCCAAAGAAGGGCAGGTGGGTGAAGAGTCAAGTGTGGGGCCAAAGATGGGCCAAAATCAGCTGGAAAATATGCAGCAGATAAAATGTCACAGCCCAGGTGTGAATCAGACCCTTTGCCTGACAAGGACTGTGCTCTACCAGCTCCTCAGCGAGGCAAATGAGGCTCATTTGGAGGTTTTTTGTGTTGACCTCATGAGGGTCGTAAAAAATCCTGCTGCCTCCTTTGAAACCTGCTGTAGCCTCGGGCAGGATTGAGGAGGCAAAAGCAGCACGAGCAGAGACTCATTAACATTTCCTCTGCCCCGGCGAGGAGAGGAAAATAACAAACATCTCATTAAAGAAGGAGAGGAGAGAATTATAAAACAAGGAAGATATTTTTAGCCCGAAAACAAAGCGCTCTCCCTTCCCCTCAAAGTGGGGCTTTCCAGATGAAAAGGAATAAGGAGAGAACTTGCAGGCTCCTCTCTGCTGCAGGAGGGGTGGCACTGGGGACAATTATCATTATTGTGGTTAATATTGATGCTGTGGGGGGTGCCCTCAGGTTCCCAGTTGATTCCACACCTTCCCAGTGACGTCCTGGGGGATGAATGGTGGCCAGGAACAATAGAGCCGCTGACGTGAACCGTGTTTTGAGTGCAAAACTCTGTGGTTTGAGTGCAATAAAGTGTTCCAGAGCTGGGCAGGGATGAATAGACACGTACGGTGCAAATTAAATGGGTTATTCTTTCCCCCCCCCTCCCCCCGTTTCTTTCTTTACAAATTTAAAAGCCCAATACCTTGGTTTCCTCCTCGTTTTATTGCTTTCTTGAGGGTTTTACTACCAAATAAATGACTGGGCAGCTTTGTCTGGTGAGCTATAGGAGGGTCAATAGGGATTGAATTGAAAGGATGTGGAGGCAGAAAGGGGGAATTTTAATTCCTTATTTTATTTTTTTTTTCTCTTTTTTTTTCTTGTAGGAGGAAGCAATTCTGGAAGGGAAATGGAAAATTCTAGCACAGCAAATATAGGATAATGCAGAAAATCCCTTGTTCACCAGTAGGAAATATTAGTTCTTGCAAGAACATGAGTTCAACTGCCCACAAGCTTTCAGACTTCTAATTTTCAGCTCTTTACAGAGTCCTGGGTGAAAGAAATGGTCCTCCAGGCAGCAATTCAGAGGAGGAACACAATGCATATCCCAAGGAATAATTGCAGAGGGATCCTGGCACCACAGGAGGGTGATCCAGCGTTTCCAGCCTCCACCAGAGCTCTCCAGAGCATATGGCACTAAAAGAGGCGGCACAAATCAGCTGCACCAGAAACTTTCCCAAGCCCTGGGATCTCCCCCTTCTCTCTCACTCCCCCACCAGGTTCATCTGGCTCAGACTCGTCTCCAAGTTGGAGCGAAATGTGTTGCCAGAAGGTGGATCTGAGCAAAACACTTGTCCAGATGAGGTGGCAAAGGGTTGGCAACCTAAAAAAAAGAACCCTCCAAGGCCCAATACATTTGCTCTAAGGCAGCAAAGATGCCAAGGGACACGAGGTTCTGGGTGCAAAGTGACAGCACTGGGGAAGGTGCCAGTGCTGGCTGGGCCTCAGTGTCCCTCCTTCTGGTCCCCATCTCCTCAGTGGGTTCTCCTGCCTCACTGCCATGTGCCCCTTTTACTGCTTCTGATGCCTCTGTTGGCTCTTCTCTTTCTCTTTCCTCGTTTTTTTGGGTCTCATCCTGATCTGCTGTGGTTTAAAACTGTTCTCAGGAAGCTCCAGGGAGACAACCCACGTTGACACCATCCTTGCTGAGCTCTGAGATGTGGCTTTTTGCTATTTTCTCTCCTTCCTTTGCCTCCTGCTCAGCTTTTTTGGAGGGAACTTCTTATAGATCACCCTCATACTCACTTCCTACTTTCATTTCTCTTCTTCTTGGCCTTGGATCTCCTGTGGCCACCCAGAGGACCACAAGCCCTGCTGTCTGCTCTGTCCACCTCATTGACAGCTCCTCTGAGACCAAGTAGGCATTTTCAACAGAATTCCGGCTTCTCCTTTGTGAAACCCCTGGATGAAGCTGCTGTGGCTTCTGAGCCTCCTCCCATCCCACCCCAGTCCATGGATCTTGTCCTTCCATGCCTGTCTGTCTCTCTGTGCCTGGAATCTGCCTGTCTGCCTCAAACTGTCTCTCTCCATCACCTCCCAGCATCTCCCTCCTCCCTTTGCTTCCGGCTCCCCTCTCTCCTTCTCCTCTTCCCACTCACCTTCCTTTAATTAGAAACACAATGAAAATGCTTATCACACACGTCTTAATCAGCAGCTCGTTCCCCAGCAGGTCCAGAAGGAAAACCCCCATTCCCTCCTCGCTTCTCCTGCTTCCCCCACCACCTCCAGAGCATCAGGAGAGTGGTTAGAGGAGCTCTGTGAATGAGATTAACCCAGAGACCTGGAAAAGCTGGAGGGAAGGGCCAAGAGAATTGATTCTGTGCCTGGGAAGAAAGAGTCTCTGGCAGAGCTGGACCTGGGAATGCTGGGGCACAGCAAGCTGAGGACAGCAAAAAACCTATCCTGGATGGTGGGAGCATGAGGACAACCAGGAAAGATCAATGGAAGGGATTATCCCCCTCTAGTCAGGGCACTTTAGATCATATTAAGCTGCTGCAACCAGATTTATCCCTCTTAGGACAAGATAATGGTCAAATGGAAGGAGTTCAGGCCACTGAGGTGGTCAGAGCACCTGCCTGGTGTGGGACTAGGGCCTGTCCAGCCTGGAGAAGTGATGGATTTTGGGGGTCCTAACAGCAGTGTCCTGTACCTGTGGGGAGGTTATCAAGGAGGTCAAACCAGGGTCTTCACAGACATTGGGTCTAAATTGAAGCAAGAGACTCAGTTTGGGTACAAGGAGAAAGGTTTTCTCTTTGAGCAACCCCCAAACCTGGGGTTTGCAACATCTGAAATCTGAACCATCTCACCTGACCCAGTAGCTGAGCTGAGGTTGAGCTGGAGACCTCCTGAGGTCCCTTTCATCCTCAGTAATCCCAAAATCCTGTGACCTAAGTGCCAAAGGAGGTCATTCAGACCAATGATTTCCCCCAAGAGGGAGGGAAAACAAAAGGGAGAAGGAAAGGGAGGCAGCAGGGCCTGGAAAGGGACTGGTTTGGTGGAGTAGCTTCTATAACCATGTCACCCCTGGCATTTGAAGGGACAAGGGGAGCTGGAAGGCAAGTCATCTTACAAAGTTAATGCCACCCTATAATTTGCCCCCATCTTACAGGTCATTTTTAGGGATCCTGGGTGAAAACCTCTCTGGAGAACATCTTTGCACCAATCCAGGGACACAGAGTGTCTCCAGTTCATGTTATCTCTTACTGGCAATGCAGCTTTGGGGTACAGAGACAGCATAAAAGGCTTCAGATCCGTCCCAAACACCCTCAGATGATTGACATTAGACTTTTTCCAAACAAAAACACAGATGTCCTAAAATCTTGTGCTTGGGAAAACTGGGTGAAAGTGGAGGAGTAAGGAAAAGAGAGGGCAGTCATATAAGTGTCATGATATGTGTGATACGTGTGGGGGAAGAAGTGGCATCGGGAGAATCTGCTGCATTAGGAATCCTGCATTTTGTTCCCTTCCCCACTCACTGTCACTCCCCCTTCAATCAAACCATGCAGCCCTTCTAGGTCATCTTGCTGCTGCCCTAAATAACAGCCCTGTGTCCTGAGAGCCTTGTAACAGTGGTGTCTGTCCACATCACCTGGTAAGGAGCAGACAAATCCCTTCCTGCACCACGTGGATATGGGGGGAAAGGGAATCCCTGTCCCTCACACCCTCCACCTCAACCACCACTAGTTTGCTCCAAGGTGCCTCTGCTTTAACCTGAGGTCACTGACACCTCCTTCCTAAAGTGGGGTTTTACTGGAAGATTCTCCTCCTCCTCCTCTTTTCGCTCTTCCAGGGTGGCTGCATTCCCACCAGGAGACACGTGGGAGCGAGGATCCATCCTCATCCTCCCTGGCACAGTGCCCACCACCTCAGGGCACCCTCCCCCTGGCTTCCCCACTGCCAACAGGCTCAAAACCCATTTTTAGGTGATTTTACTGAATCAGCATCCCACTGCCTCCGGCCTCTGTCACGGAGAGGCCCCAGATACCCTCAGCACCTCTCCCGGGGTGTTCCGGCAGGGAAACTCTCTCGGATTAGGGAATCCTTTATCTCTGCTTTATGTAAGACCCGGAGGCTCCTTTTATGGTTGGCTTTTCCTGCTTTGTCAAGAGGGAAGAACAAATGTGGCTTCATCTGCGTTTGTGGGTTGGCTCCCTCATTAAGCATCTGATTCAAAGCTAAGTACGGAACAGGCTTTTGATGGGCGGATTTAATTCCATGTAAAAACCAGGATGTCACCCCCCTCCCTCACCGAATATTCCCAGGATAGCAGTTGGTCTGGTGCAATTAGGCAGTGGGGATGACTCCCACCTACCAGCTCCTGAGAAAGTCCAGAGCGTTCCACTTTGTGCTGAAGTGGCTCCTTTGAGTGTTTCCCCCTCTGCTTCCCCCCC
>VYXB01003566.1:11757-23954 GCA_013397135.1 Pachyramphus minor | reverse complement strand
TTTTTTTTTTTTTCCTCCCCTTTTTTTTTTTTTTTTTTGTTTTTTTTTTTTTTCCTGCCGATTTACCACCGTTCTCAGGGGTTTGCATTAGGAGTGAGCTCACCCCGTGTGTGTGTGTGTGGACATTTGGGGCAGGTGTGGGAGGACCCGGGGGCGTCTGTCTGTGTGTGTGACACACTGAATTCCTCCTCATGTGAGCCCTGCCAGGGGAAAGCACGTTAAGGGTGACCTTGCTGAGTAAACAGTTGTGGAATGAATAAGTGCTTTTCCTGCAGCCCGAGAGGCGGAAGGTGCGATTACTCATCCATCCCTCCAACTGTCTCCAGCACCTTTCAAGTGCTTCTCGCGTCGAGTCTGGGGGCGTGAGCGAGGGGGTGGGAAGCGAGGGGAGGCTGCCAAAATCTGGGTTGCCACAGACACCGGCCTCGCTTCTCCTCCAATGAACGCTGCGCTGAGAGTGAGGGAGGAGGCAGAGCACCACCCACATGTTGAGCAGTGCGGAGTATAAGTAGATGGAGGAGCCTGGACTAGTGGCAGTTCAGCCAGGGAAGAGAAGCAGCTCTTTGCATCTCTAGTGAAAAAGCGGTTTTTTGGCTCACCAAGTTTTACCCGAGGAGGAATCACCCGGATTTTTGCAGCAGCTCCTTCGTGTGTTTTTCTCCAGCGGGGACTTTGCGCCGTTGAAGATCCTCAGCTCCGGACGAGTAGCGGGACTGGACGTCTTATCCAACTCCTCTCCTTGTTCCTGGAGGATCCTGGTTCTCTCTGGGACGCACTGAGCACTTGAGACCGGAGTTTCCAACTGGGCACCGGGAGAAATTTGCCTCCAATTCTCAGTCTGGGATCCACGGGGACCGACCGGCTCGCTCTGCGGTGATTTCTGATTTGGTTGTGTTTGTGTGGAAAAGTCCTTGGAGGGGGGTTTAGGAGTCTCTGTGTGTCTCTCAGGAAGTGTTGTGGTGGGGTTTTTGGGATTCAGCTCCAGTGCCAGGGCTCATAACCCAGTTCTTTCCCTGTTTGACACTCGCACGGTCGCGACCATGCAGCTGGATAATGTCACCAACGCGGGCATCCACTCCTTCCAGGGCCACCGTGGAGTGGCCAACAAGCCCAATGTGATCCTGCAGATCGGGAAGTGCAGGGCAGAAATGTTGGAGCACGTTAGGAGGACCCACAGGCACCTCCTGACCGAGGTCTCCAAGCAGGTGGAGCGGGAGCTGAAGGGTTTGCAGAAATCCGTGGGGAAGTTAGAGAACAACTTAGAGGACCATGTCCCAACTGACAACCAGAGGTGGAAGAAGTCCATCAAGGCCTGCCTGGCCAGATGCCAGGAGACCATTGCCCACCTGGAGAGGTGGGTCAAGAGGGAGATGAATGTTTGGAAGGAGGTGTTTTTCCGCCTGGAAAAGTGGGCTGACCGCCTGGAGTCCATGGGGGGCAAATATTGCCCCGGGGACCAGGGCAAGCAGACGGTGTCCGTGGGGGTGGGAGGCCCCGAGATCAGGCCAAGTGAGGGGGAGATTTATGACTATGCCCTCGACATGAGCCAAATGTATGCCCTGACCCCTCCCCCTGGGGAGGTGCCCAGCATCCCCCAGGGCCACGATTCCTACCAGTGGGTCTCTGTGTCCGAGGATGCTCCGGCCTCCCCGGTGGAGACCCAGGTGTTTGAGGATCCCCGGGAGTTCCTGAGCCACTTGGAGGAATACTTAAAGCAGGTGGGTGGGACTGAGGAGTACTGGCTCTCTCAGATCCAAAACCACATGAACGGCCCAGCTAAAAAGTGGTGGGAATACAAGCAGGACTCTGTCAAGAACTGGGTGGAGTTCAAGAAGGAGTTCCTGCAGTACAGCGAGGGCACCCTGACTAGGGATGCCATCAAAAGGGAGCTGGATTTGCCCCAGAAAGAGGGGGAGCCCCTGGATCAGTTCCTTTGGCGCAAGAGGGACTTGTACCAGACCCTCTATGTTGATGCAGACGAGGAGGAGATCATCCAGTACGTGGTAGGAACCCTCCAGCCCAAACTGAAGCGCTTCCTGAGCTACCCCTTGCCCAAGACCTTAGAGCAGCTGATCCAAAGAGGGAAGGAGGTCCAGGGCAACATGGAGCACTCTGAGGAGCCCAGCCCACAGAGGACCCCCGAGATCCAGTCAGGGGATTCCGTGGAGACCGTGCCTCCCTCGACCACTGCCAGTCCCGTGCCGAGCAACGGGACCCAACCCGAGCCCCCCAGCCCCCCAGCCACTGTCATATGAGCTGCTCTGCAGTGGTCTGGGTGAAGTGAAAGGCAGAAGGGGGCTTATTTCGGAAGCTTCTCCTCGGAGAGAGGCTCTGGCTGAGACGGGACATGAGGTGTGCTCAGCCCAAGAGCCCAGAGCAGAGGGGTTAACTTTGCTCGCGGGGGGAGGGAGGTGGTGGGGCACAGGCACCTTAGGGTGGGGTTGCCCACCTCAGCTGAGCCCTGCAGTGCGGGTGGTGCTGGAGACCCTGCTGGCACCACACGGGGGGGAACAGATCATTTTATGAGATCCCCTGACGAGAAACCAGAGACAATTCCCAACTTCCGAAGCAGCCGCACGGCACTGGCGGCTCTCCAGGACTTCACTCGAGTGCAGCAATTGGCTGAGGGTTCCTACCCATCTGGATCTCTCCTTTTCCTTCTCTCCTCCCTCTTCTGAGGAGGTGTCCCTGTCCTGAGGACACAGCTTTGTTTTGACCCTTGCCTGTTTCTGATTAACCACCCGGCTTCTGCTCTCTTTGCAATCTCCTGCTCTTACTTGCTCCAAAGGATTAAATTAATTTTTTTGATTATTTTTTGTTTTGAGAAGGAGGAAAAAATCCTATTACTTCAGGAGCTGAAAGCTTTAAGAATCTGGATTATTTTTGGTGTTTTTCATTTCACTGCACCTAATACCTGCTTTAATGTGTTTCCTCTCAAGAGGCTTTATTGGTTTACTCCTTGTTTTAGTTTCTGCTCATTCCAATCAAGGCCACTGCAGTGCAGAGGCAAATTCCATCCTTTCCCTGCACATTATCCTGTGCATTCAGCAGGAAACAGATTTCCTAATTAAATTCTGGGCTCATTTATTGAAGGAGCAGTCTGCTTCCTTTCAGGGAGAGCATTCAGGTGGAGAGAGGAGACACCAGAGCTCTTTTGGGAGGGTGGGGGGAGGGAAGGGAAATCCAAATCCTTATTCTTTGAATGAAACAAACAAACACATCCCAAATTCAGAGCAAAACATCCCCAGAGCAGCAAATCGAGTCCATGCTGATGTGTGGAGGCAACAAGAGCTTTTGCCATGTAAAAGCAAAGAGAAGTGAAGAGAGGATGTGTGTGCCCAGCACAGCTTCAGCAAAGAGCTTCTGTTCACAGAGCCAGGCTCAAAAACGCTCTTGGAAAGCCTGGAATCCCTGTCCTGGAGCACCTGAGGACAGAGCAGTGTCTGCTCACAAAGAACTTTCTACAACATCTCACCGTGGACGGAGGTGGACTTGGACTTTGTGACTTTTTCCGTGTGGAGCCAGTAAATGCTCAGCGCTCACCTGTGGCCAGAGTTTGATGATGGGACTTGAGAGATCAAAGACATTCATGAAGTTTGGCTCTTCAAAGCCTCTGGAGGCTGGAGCTCCATCTTGAGCATCGTCTGCATTCACCACCAGCTCAAATGAACAGCACCTGTGCAGGAGACGGAGCAGGGATGCAGCAGCAGGAGTGACCTTGGGATGCTCCTGGCACTCCCACAGCAGGGACACGTGGCACTGGTGGCTCAGAAGACCTTGGGTGTGACTCCTTCCAAGAGGCTGAAGGTAAGGGGACTCTCTGTATTCTCTTCTCAGACCTAAATTAGCCATGGGCCCATCCAGCAGGAAGCTTGCACTGGGATAAAAACTGGAATGGGACATGAAGCATTAGGGTTGGCAGAAAGGGGAAGGGAGAGGCAGCCAAAGGGAAATGCAGGTCAGAGAGTGGTAGAAGTTTCCAAAGAGAGCAGCATCTTACTTTCTCATAAATATGGGGAGGAAATGGGAAGCTTCTTCAGTAGCTCACCCTGAGGACCTGCCACATGAAGCTCTGGGCTGGGATGACCCACCACAGGTCCTTGCACAGCCCAGAGGAGCTGCAGGTCTGCTCTGCATCCCTGAGAGGAGCCTGTCTTGGGAATGTGGGGGCTCTCCTCGGGAATGTGGGGGCTCTCCTCTCACTTGTTGGGAGTGAGTTGGTTTGTGAGCAGCTCTGCCTGCAGAGAAAGGAGCATTTCTCACTAATGCCCTGGGATGAGTGATGGGGGAGTGGGTGTCACTGCTGAGGATGAGCTGGCCATGCATTACAAACATTATCTCCCCTTGGTTGCAGTGACTCACTCTGATGCTCCTCGGAGAAGCAATCACTTCAAGGCACTCAGGAATTGGAAGGAAAGGCCCAGAAAAACTTTCAAACCCAAGGATTTGACATCAGATCTGCTCTGAGGGTCCACAGCCACCAGCTGCCAGCTCCACCAGCTGAAGGAAAGACTGGCACAGGTAATTACCTCCCATCTTACCCTGTGGGCCTTTCTCAGCCTCCCCTGTGCCCTGAGATACTGAAGAGCCCAGGTACAAACATCTGTGCTGGTCCTGAGACCTCAGCCCTGCTGGTTGCAGGAGGTTGACACCACCAGAGGGGTGGAATTCAAGCTTCTTGGTGTCAGAACCCAAGCACCAGCCCCAATGATTGATTGGGGACAGTTCATATCATGGCTTTCCCTCTGCTGGCCCATTGGCAAAATCCTTGGAAACCAACACCTGGTGGGTCCTCTGGGCTGCAGGCACTTCATGGGCACAGCTAAATTTAATCCCCACTCCTGAGAAATCCCCTTTATTCTTCTCTTTAGAGATCTAATCAGAGCTGCTGCATTTTTTCTCTCTGTTTTACAGCAATCCCTGCTGCTGTTGCTGAGCTTCCTTCTCTGTGTCCAAGAGCTTTCCCAGGGATGAAGCTGCAGGAAGACAGAGGGCAAATCCTGCACCAAAGAGCCTCCCTGTGTTCAAGGTGCTGAGAGCCCCAGCGAAAGGGTGAAACCACTTCCAACAGCACAAAGAAAAGTCTGAGCTGGTCCAGGTGTTCCAAGCACAGAAGAAAGTGCTGAGAATGGAACGAGAAGTCAAAGAGCCAGAAGAGAAAAACCAAGTCCAGGTTTTGGGGACAGCAGGGATGCTGGGCTTGTGCTGACTGTGTGTTGAGATGACACCAAACCTCTGCAATCTGGGGCCGCTGGGACTCACCTAAAGAACTCTTCACCAGATTATCAGCTCCAAAAAAACACTTTCCTGATTAACTTTGCCAAAAGCCTGACCTTTCTTAGGCTACGAACCCTCCAGGCTGTTGATGCTGTAACTCATTTTTCCTGAGTTTTTCGGGGGGTGGGGGAGCTTCATTTCATGCAGGTACCAGTTTCAAACCTCAAAGGGCTCCGGAGGTTCGGGGAAGCATCTCAGTGGTGCTCCTGATGCTTGTCTGAACTCTTGGAGCCTGCACAACTGTCTTGCCAGAGAGGAGAGCCTCGGGAGGCAGCAGGAGCTCTCTGGATCTGCATGGACCAGAGTTACTGCAAGAACTGGGGTTCTTGTGCTGGCTCTGGTGGGACTGTTTTCCATCCAGACCCAGGGAGCCCAAAGGCACGAGTGAGTCGGACGAGGCAGTTTTGGTTCACATCTCAGCTCAAGAGGTTGGTTCCTCTCTCTTCCAGAGCCAACTGTCCTGGGTGGGTGGGTGTGTGTGGGTGGGGGTGTGTGTGTCACTGTGGGGGTGTGTGTTGGGCAAACAAATCCACCTCAGCTCAGTTCTGGGGTGGACCCGAGCTACATTCCAAGAAGGCTCAGCAAAAATGTCCAGGACTGGAAAATTCTAGAAAACCATGTCAAGCCAGACTCCACAGGCATCATCTCAAGGTCAGAATGATGTTTGATTTTGAGGTGCTTAATTTTCACAGTCCCTTTCGAGGGACTTGACTGCCTCAACAGGCATTTTATTTTATTTTATTTTTTTCCAAAGGCTTTCCTGCCTTTTTAATGAATTAACCTGTCTGTGCTGCTTGGTTGTTTGGTCCTGAGGTTTATACATTTTCAGCTGACTTTTTGGAGTGTGAAGAACTGAATCTCCTGGACTGATTTTATTTCACTTGTTGCTCCTGGCAAACTGGAGCTTTACTTGTAGCACCCTGGTTTATATTACCAACCTCTCCAGGAAGGGCTGGTACTTTATTTTCCCGGGGCACATGAATGAAGAAGTGTGGATGTGTCACGTCTCTGAATCTTCAGCAGATTTCAACCACTGCATTTTTGTTTTCCTCCTTAGGCGGTTTTACATTTGAACTCTGACAAAACTTCTTTAGAGTTTTTATTTTTACTAGAGATCTTCTTAATTCTGGTGACCTTGTACAAAAGGCAAACCCATTGAATCGCTGCAGGTTGTAGGGGTTGAAGCCAAAGGTCTTTGTAAGCCGACATCACTTGCCCTGGATCTGACTGTATCAGGCAGTTTATTCCTCATGTGTCGTGTTGGAGTTACAAGATCACCCCCAAGCCACTAGAACCTGTCAATAGAACAGTGCTACACTTTATTTGCTATTGTAGCAAAGGCCTTTTGTAGATTTATACAATAAAACTTTGAAATATTCTGCTTCAGTTGCTTTGTGCTTCGCTTTCCGCTCTTTCTTCCTTGGTTTGTGGGCAACACAAGTACCAGGTGCCCTCTGAGAGTTTGGTTCTGGAAGCCAGTTGGGATCACTTGACTTAAGAAAAATCTTTGCAGAAGAGGGGTTGGATGTGGAGAATGAGGAGGTGTTTTGAGGGAGTTGTTTGGCATTTGAGTCACATGCAGCCCATGAGGAAAAATCCCTTGTGGGACTGTGGGTTGTGGAGGGCTCCTGTGGGGTCCAGCTGTGAGCAAAGCTGTTGAAACAGGAGGGAATCACATTCCCACACATCCCTGAGTAATGATATGCACAGAAGAGCTGAGGCAAGTCAGGACAAGGTAAAGAAATCTCTAAACCTCTATCAGTTCTACTTGACCTCCAAACAGGCTTCAGCAGGGAGAAAACCAGCACTCAGCAACACAAAGCCCCAGGAGAAACTCAGCCTGGTGCTTTGTTTACTGCTGCATTTCCAATTCCTTGGGTTCACTACCTGTAAAAAAATCCCTGGGCCATCCAGGCTGGAGGCAGGAACATAAAGGAACATAGCAGGGGATGGAGCTCAGAGTGATTTAAACTGAAATGTGTATCTTTGCAACAGGTTGGGCTCAAATTTCTGGCCCCACAGATGTTCTAGGGATCGAGGACTTTGCTCTGCCTCTCAAATCCTGCCTCTTCTGGGAAGGTTTTGCACTCAGGTGGATTTAGCCCCCATTGCCTGCTCTATCCCTGGTCACTCTCCAGCACGGATGGTGTTGGGAATACCAGGGTTCAGCAATGAGCACTTGGGTGGATCAGCTGGGAAAACCAATGGACTCATCCCTTTTCCAACAGGGAATAAATGTGCTCTGCCAAGTGAACTGCCCAGATACCCCTTCTGAGGTCAGGTTGGAAAGGCAGAAAGGGTCTGATGGCCAAAAGGAGACCTGCCAAACTTTGCACCTCCAGCTCTTCACAGCTCATTCAACCACAAAATCTTTGCAGGAGTGAGGAGGAAACTCTGAAGGTGCAGTTTGGTTCCTCAGCTGAACTTCACCCACTCCTGGCATCAGTAAAAAGGGGAAAAACAAGAATTGAGGGGACAAACCATCACAGGGCTCCAGTCAGTGCCATCCCATCCTGGGACAGTGCAGAGAACATGGGCAGGAGAGCAGGTTTAGACTTCTCATGGTCTCTGGACGTGACCAGAAGGGACATGACCAATGTGTTGCCTTGAAAAGTGAAAAGCAAGAGTGGCATCAACCCTGCCAGAGTTCAGGAAGTGTTTGGACAACACCCTCAGGCACATGATGGGATTCTTTGGGGTTGTCCTGTGCAGGGACATGAGTTGGACTTTGATGATCCTTGTGGATCCTTCCAGCTCAGGATATTCTAGGATTTGATGCTCAGCTGGAGGTGCTGAGCTTTTCCAGCAGAGGGGGGCAGAACTCCACTGTTCACTGTGGGAATTAAAACTGGGAAAAAGCCACTAAAAAAAGGGGAAAACCTGACCTTGTCACCATCCATCTCATCCACAAGACCAGTGGTTGATCAGGGAGGGAGATCTGAGGGAAGGGGCAATGAGAGATTGGTGTGGAGAGGGGAGAAGAGCTGATGGCCAAATTACAGTGGAGGAAGATGGACAAGATGAAGGTGCCCTGCTGGGGTTGCTGGGAAAGGTGGATGAGGCTGGAAAATTCCTGCCTGTGCCAGTCAAACTCATTGTGTTTCCAGTTTTGTTCCACAACCATCCAGACTTGACTCTAGTAACTGTTATTTCCTTTCATTCTGACAGTTCCAGATGAAAATGCCCAGAGAGTCACTGGACCTACACCTTTAATTAATGAAAAAATGCCTTATTTCTGCTCCTGGCTCTAGGAATAGGGAGTCACCTGGAATAGATGCAGCCCAGTGATGGATGAAATGCCTCAAACTAGTAAAAATCCCCTCCAAAATCAGAGTGGGAACCACCTCCGTGTTTTCTGGGCCATGATCCAAAATCCATCCCATCAGGGTTATTCATAAGCACAACAGGACCAGAGGAAACAGCACCAAGGGAGGTTTAGATTATATATTATTTAAAAATCCTTCACTGAAAGGGTAGTCAGGTGTTGCCAGGGAACTGCCCAGTGGAATCACCATCCCTGGAACTCCTCAAAAGGTTTGGGATGTGGCACTTGGGGACACAGTTTAGGGGTGGATCTGGTAGTGCAGAGTTAAAGGTTGGACTCAGTGATCTTAGAGGGCTTTTCCAACCTTAATAAATGATCCTATAAATGGTGGGGATGACATGAGGGGTCAAACACTTATAGAACTGGAAAAAAATTATTAATTTATGATTACTTGCTAATTTTTATTTTCCTTCTCTCTTTATTGTGGCTGCACTGTTGGGCTCCTTAATTTGCTTATTTAGAAGAGCTTAAAGAAGGGGCCAAGATGGACCTGCTCAGACATGAAATATTTCACAGAATCCTGGAATGCTTTGGATTGGAAAGAACATTTAAGATTATCCAGTTCCAAACTCCTGCCATGGGCAGGGACATCTTCCACTAGACCAGCTTGCTTTTCTACTTTTTTTTTTTTAATATTTTTGTCTTCTATATCCTTTTTTAATCAAAGTGATTGCAGCGGTCAGTGATGTAATTCATATTTATTGACTTTCCAGCCCAACTGCTCTCCTGGCTCTCCTATTTCCAGCAAAGCAAGATGTAATTAGGAAGCTGTGAAACTTCCATTATTGACACAATCGGCTCTAATGGCTCCACTTATCACCTCAAAAACGCTGCTCTGGTGAGCTTTGGGTGCTCACTCTGATCCTCTTGTCTTAGACCTGTTCCTACAGATACTCATTTGTACTAAGAATCAGTTGCAGGTGACGTGGTTTTTACAGCTCTTATCTGTTAAAAATTGAAAATGTACCGTCAGCTCAACTCAGGAAATAATTTCTGATGATTATTATGGAAGGCACAGTCATTTTCATTACTTTCTAGGCTATATTTAGGAATTTTTAAGATCCCATTAAGTTACGGTGATCGTGCAGTGTCAGTGTGTTTTTCAGTCTTTGCCTTTTCAATGTTTATGAAGTTTTTACTTGTTAATTTATGCTCCTACAAGAGAGCTGGGGGAGCTGGGAAAGGTGGATGAAGCTCTTGAGTTGCCTCAGTTGAGTTGCCTTGAGTTGATAAGAGGCTGGGACAGAGTGGCTGGAGAGCAGCCAGGCAGGAAGGGACCTGTGGGTGTGGATTGAGAGCAGTTGAACACGAGCCCAGGGGTGCCCAGGTGGCCAAAAATGCCAATGGATTGTGGCCTGGCTGAGGAAGAGTGTGGCAGCAGGAGCAGGGCAGGGATTGTGCCCCTGGACTCAGCGCTGGGGAGGCCTCACCTCGAGTGCTGTGTCCAGCTCTGGGCCCTCAGCTGAGGAAGGACACGGAGGGGCTGGAGCAGGGGCAGGGAAGAGCAGCGAGGCTGGGGAAGGGACTGGAGCACAATTGCCATGAGGAGAGGCTGAGGGAGCTGGGGGGGCTCAGCCTGGAGAGGAGGAGGCTCAGGGGAGACCTCATCCCTCTCTGCAACCCCCTGACAGGAGGGGGGAGCCGGGGGGGGTCGGGCTCTGCTCCCAGGAACCAGCAGTAGGACACGAAGGTCTCCAGCTGTGCCAGGGGAGGTTTGGGTTGGACATTGGAAGAAGTTCTTCCCAGGGAGAGGGCTCAGACCTTGGGATGTGCTGCCCAGGGAGGGGTGGAGTCACCGTCCCTGGGGGTGTTGAAGCAGAGCCTGGAGGTGGCACTCGGTGCCATGGGCTGGGGGCCAAGGGGGGGTTGGGGCTCGGGTTGGACTCGATGATCTCAGGGGTCTTTTCCAACCTGGTTGATTCTGGGATTCTGTGACTTTTACAAGGGTATGGAATGACAGGACAAGGGGGAATGGCTTTAAGCTGAAGGAGGGCACATTTAGATCGGATATTGGGAAGAAATTCTTGGCTGTGACAGTAGTGAGGTTTCCCAGAGAAGTTGTGGCTGCCCCATCCCTGGAAGTGTTCAAGGATGGGTTGGAGCAACCTGGGCTATTGGAAGGTGTCCCTGCTCATAGCAGGTAGTGGAACTTGGTGGTCTTGAAAGTCTCTTCCAACCCAAACCATTTCTAAGGTTACAACCTTACGTTTGGCTTTTTGCTGGTGTCAAAATTTCCAGTGAGTTGATTTGTAATTTTTCCAGAGTGTGACACAGGCTTTGTTAATCCTGGTTACAAAGAGGGATCATTCCTCAACCCTATTAGGAAAATAACTTGTTTTGGGTAAGGAAGAGTTTCACACCATTCCAAAGACACACAGAAAATTCTGTGTTCCTGAGCAGCAGAGGAGCAGAGAGGATGCAAATCTTGCATCAGGAGAAATATTGGAATTTATTTAATTGAATAATCAAGTCAGGAGAGAGCAAAATAAGGCAAGGTCAAGTCTGATGAGAAACTGTCCTGATAATTCAGTGGATCAAGATGAAGTTGGAAAAAGAGATTGCTTCACTCACCAACTCAGCAGAAGCCTTCGAGTCACAAAACAATAAATTCCATTTCTTATCTGAGTTTTCTAACCTTTCTTTCTCTTGTTGTTTTCTTTTTTGGTTTTGGTTTTGGGTGTTTTCTTTTTTTCAAGTTAAAGTCAGTTTTTAAGTGTTGCTTTTTAGAAACAAACAGTCAAAAAGGTCCGTTTTGAAAATGTCAAGATTCTATTCCTTTAGAAAAACAACTTTATGCCAGTAAGTGGTTCTGTAATATTAAGGACTAAATGAAATCTGATTTTCTAGGGACTTACACCTTGTATTTCGAGTCTTTTATGTAATATTGTCTGAGAATGTTTCAGTCACATGTAGGAGCGATGGAAAAACTGCCCAAAATTCACCAAGGCTGCATCAAAAACTTGTAGGGTTTTAGTGATTTGGGGAGTCTTTGGTTTTGCATGATATAAAAGCACGGGATCATGGAATGGTTTGGGTTGGAAGGGACCATAAAGATCACCTTATTCTCCCTCCTGCCACAGGCAGGGACACCTTCCACGATCCCAGGTTGCTCCAAGCCTCCCAGGTTGACCTTGGACACTTCCAGGGTTGGGGAAGACACAGCTTCTCTGTCCTGGGACCATCCAGACCTCACTTGTCCTGTCACTCCAAACCCTTGTCCAAAGTCCCTCTTCAGCTCTCTTGGAGCACCCTTTAGGTACTGAAAAGCCACCCCAGTGGTGGCCTTGACGGTGGTGGTGTCACAGTTGGACTCAATGACCTCAGAGGTCTTTTCCTGCCCAAACGATTCCATGATCCTCCAGCCAGGGAAAGATCAACAGCTCTTGATCACAACCTGCATTCCCTGTGTGCCCGGGGTCATCCAGGGTGTTGTTTCCTGGTTTTTCCCAAAACAGGCAGAACTTGGAGAGAGATTTACTATGTCTGAGGATGAAGGTAGGAAGGAAAACTTTTCTTTCTTTCTTTCTTTCTTTCTTTCTTTCTTTCTTTCTTTCTTTCTTTCTCTTTCTTTCTTTCTTTCTTTCTTTCTTTCTTT
>VYXB01003566.1:0-11557 GCA_013397135.1 Pachyramphus minor | reverse complement strand
TTTCTTTCTTTCATCTTTTCCTCTCCTTCCTCCCTTCCTTCCTTCCTTCCTTCCTTCCTTCCTTCCATTCTCTCTCTCTAAATTAATCCACCATGTTCCAAAAATCCTTCTCTCTCAGGACTCCCCTCCACAGAGAGCTCCAAAAAGCAAATCCAAACTGAACCAAGTCATGACTTTATAGGAAATTACCTGGAAGACTTTAAGACTTGGATCTTCAATCTACTTCACAGTCAAGGTGCCCTTAATTCAATGTGTTTCACTTCTCCTTGGCCTGATCAGGAAGGCATATCTGGAACTGAATTAAGCTCGGATAAATTAATGCCCTCTTTGACCCACATTAAGTTTGGACACCCAAGGGTTTAGTCTGGCCTATTTTCTTCCCCCATAAAAACCACTGCTGAGAGCTGAGGGCTCTGGAAGGCTGGAAAACTGCACAGGAACTGCTAAAAACATCCAACCCCAGATAATACTTTTACTAAACTCCATCACCATCAAATTCGGCTCCCTGACACCAGGGACACTTCCCTGGGGATCACTCACCATTGCCCCAGGGATCAGTGCTGGGCCCAGTCCTGTTTAATGTCTTTATTGATGATCTGGATGAGGGGATCGAGTGAACCATCAGCAAACGTGCAGATGACCCCAAGTTGGCGGGAGTGTTGATCTGCTGGAAGGCAGGAGGGCTCTGCAGAGGGACCTGGACAGGCTGGATCCATGGGCTGATTCCAACGGGATGAGGTTCAACCAGGCCAAGGGCCGGGTCCTGCACTTTGGCCACAACAACCCCCGGCAGCTCCAGGCTGGGCCAGAGTGGCTGGAGAGCAGCCAGGCAGGAAGGGAACTGGGAGTTGGGATGGACAGGGATGAACAGGAGCCAGAGGGTGCCCAGGGGGACAAGAGGCCGATGGATGGTGGCCTGGCTGAGGAAGAGTGTGGCAGCAGGAGCAGGGCAGGGATTGTGCCCCTGGACTCAGCGCTGGGGAGGCCTCACCTCGAGTGCTGTGTCCAGCTCTGGGCCCTCAGCTCAGGAAGGACATGGAGGGGCTGGAGCAGGGGCAGGGAAGAGCAGCGAGGCTGGGGAAGGGACTGGAGCACAATTGCCATGAGGAGAGGCTGAGGGAGCTGGGGGGGCTCAGCCTGGAGAGGAGGAGGCTCAGGGGAGACCTCATCCCTCTCTGCAACTCCCTGACAGGAGGGGGGAGCCGGGGGGGGTCGGGCTCTGCTCCCAGGAACCAGCAGTAGGACACGAGGGTCTCCAGCTGTGCCAGGGGAGGTTTGGGTTGGATATTGGGAAGGAATTCTTTCCATGGAGAGTGCTCAGCCATTGGAATGAGCTGCCCAGGGAGGGAGTGGAGTCACCGTCCCTAGAGGTGTTTAAGGTGAAACTGGATGTGGCATCAGAGCCATGGGCTGGGAACCACGGTGGGGTTGGATCAAGGGTTGGATTTGATGATCTCAGAGGTCCTTCTCCACCTGACTGATTCTGGGATTCTGATTCTGTTATACTGGCAGAGCTCCTTTTCTTTGTCTTTCCCACTGAGGGGCAGATCCGTGGGTGCCTCTCCACAAGACCACTCAAATCTTCCCAGATTTTGCTTTGCCCCAGGGAATTTTTTCATCCCAATTATTGCAAGTGAAACTCAGATTAAAACTTAGATCATCAAGCACACCTAGACTGCTGCAACATCACATGATGTATGAGCAACCCAAACATCTGGAATTGCAGTCAAATGCCATGAAAATCCAGGAAATGTTGCTTCCTATAGGCTTTTCCTACATGGGTTTTGGACAGCTGGTAAATGTCATTTTTTACAGTATGTCACATATAATGTATCAAGATCAAATCAAATCCACATTTTTCTTGATAATCTTTGCTGGGTTTTTTGTTTATTTTACTTTAAATGAATTAGATTAAGAGGCTGAGCCCTTTCAACATCCCTGCTGGATTCTGCCTCCTAAATCCAGCAGGATGTTCCAACAGGACACCACCAAGGGACATTGGTTCAGCTGATTTCTCCTGGACCCACCCCCATGAAAACTGGGATATTTGGCACATGTATCAGCAGAAATCCCTGTCTGGAATCCCTTCCAGCGAAACAGTGGAGCTCTAAAATCATGCAGTGTGAAAAAGGGCTTGGGAGTAATAAAAACAAGCAGGAAAATAGGTCTGGTGATATAATTTTTAGTTAATTTGAACCAGGGAAATCAAATAGAGATGTATCTTCAGGAGCTGGACCTATTTATTGTCCAACCCAGCAGCACATGGAGCTCATGAGACCACATAAGCAAGAAGAGACTCCATCAATGGGCCCAAATCATCCCAAAGTATCCAATGTCTTCATAACACAGAAAGAAATCCAGTTCTCTGCCCCTTCCCACGCTGACATGGCTTTAGTCATCCACCTTTCTTCTGCTTTTGTGGAAGATTCTCCCAAAATTCCCCACAGCTCAGGAAATCTTTGCTTCAGTTGGATTTCCCTGTGACTTTTTGACTATCAGAAGATAGTAAAAAAATTTTTTTCCCCTTCCTACTCAGCCCTTTATCTGCAGTTTTTACCTGGTTGCTGAAATCAAGATGTGATCACAAAACTCCAAAGCTGCCAGTCCTGCACCTTTTCCGTGGCATGAGAAAACCTTGGGGAGAGGGGGAAAAAAAAACCCCACCACAAAATAAACCCAACTAAGAATAATGTTTAAAATAAATAAAATAAGAAACTCCCTGAAATGCTGGACTTTAACAAGCATTCAGAGCTCGTCTCTGTGTCGCTGAGGTTTTACCTCTGGGAAGGTACAAACTGTCAATCAGGATTTTCCCTGCTGGAAACAGGGACCCAAATCTCTATGGAAACCAGACAGAGGTGACTGTGCCTATGGAGAGGTTTTCTGCATAGATTCCCATCCTCCCAGTTCACCTTTGCTGAAGAGATTATTGCCACTGGAATTCTGGAAAAGACGAAGGAGGTTTTAGCTTCCCCAGGTTGCAGACACTGAGGTTGTTGTCCCTCCTTCTCCCTGTTGTTCTCCCTCCTTCTCTTTTGACTGGTTTTATTCATTAGAAATGATTAAATTATTGATGGAGGTGACAAATGAATCTAATGAGTTTCCCTCCATAGAGGGTTCAGGATATAACAAGGATTTGCAGCCTCACAGGATGGATTTGAACAGGGAGGTGCAAGCACGGGGGATATTTTTGGAAGCAACAGGGTACATATCTGGGGGAGAATGTGATGTAGAAGTTTTCCCACTACAAAAACATCATAGCATGGTGCATCCAGCCCTGAATTTGCAGAAACACAGCCCCAAATTTGCCTGTGATCTCAGGACCCTCCAGCACCTCATCCTGAGCATCCACCAAAAGAACATCCAGCTCACAATTCCTTTTCTTGCCATAAACCAACCAGGAAACAAAGCCCTCGGAGCTGCTCTGTGGGTGGGTGGTTTCCCTTTTTTTTTTTGTTGCTCAGTTTCTTGATCTTGAGCTAAATAACAAGAGAAATTGGTGAGTTATTCAACATCCTGGCTGGATCTGAGCAGCTGAAGGGAAGAATTCGCTGTTGGAAGCCCAAGAGTTGTTCTGTACCTGCCACGGTGGAGCCTGAGATCTGAAGTTGGAGTTTGAAGTCTGAAGGGTTGGAAGATTAGAGACAAATCTACAAATCACAAAGCTCCCACACAGTAAATATGGCAAGGGCAGGACTGTGGAGGGACAAGGGTCAAGTGACAACTTGATGGATGTAAAAAGCAGCGTGACGTGGCTGCGGTGACCACACAGTGAAGGTGGAGGTGACTGACCACTGGGACCTTGGCCCTGCTCCTCACTGACTCATTAAATCCCTGCCAAAACCAATCACAAGTCAAGCAGGGACTGTCACTTCTGGGGGAGCGTTTTAATCTGTGTCCCTGCAGGAGATGTTGAGGATGGTGTCAACCGTGAATCCTGCTGCTCTTGGGTCCTTAAACATCATGAGTCATAAGCTGTGTCCTGCTGGTGAGAACTTTCCTGCAGCTCATCCCACGCCTCTGAGAAAGGAGGTGGCCACTCACCCATTTGTCATCTTCTGGAAGTACCAGAGGCTCTCACAGAAGCATGGAATGGTTTGAGTTGGAAGGGACCTTAAAGATCATCCAATTCCAACCCCCACCATGGGCAGGGACATCTTCCACTAACCCAGATTGCTCCAAGCTCTGTCCAACCTGACCTTGGACACTTCCAGGGATGGGGCAGCCACAGCTTCTCTGGGCAACCTGTGCCAGGGCCTCCCCACCCTCACAGAGAAGAATTTCTTCCTAATATTTGATTTAAATCTACCTCCTTCAGCTTAAAGCCATTTCCCCTTGTCTTCTCACTCCAGGCCCTTGTGGAAAGTCCCTTTCCAACTCTGCTGGATCCCCTTTAGGCCCTGGAAGGGGCTCTCAGGTCTCCCTGGAACCTTCTCTTCTCCAGGTGTACACATCCATCTCTCCCAGCCTGGCTCCAGAGCAGAAGGGCTGCAGCCCTCTAATCAACTCAGTGGCCTCCTCTGGACTTGTTCCAACAGGTTTTGTCCTGGCATATTCAATGGCATTGGAGGTGGAATCCTTGGGAGCTCCATTTCCCTTGCTGGGGGATCATTCAAGCCTAGAATGTTGCAGGATCCTATTGTCCACCTGCTTCAGGAGAACGTTGTTTGCTGCCACGATGAAACCCACAGATCATGTTCTAAACTATTTTTAAAGCTCTTCAAAGCGGTGGAGACCTCCCACTTTCTCTAATCAGTTCAGCTCAGGGCTTCCTTACCAACACTTCAGAGAGCAAAACAGCCCCTTCCTGCTTGCAGGAGCATTTGCTGCACTGAAAGTTGCAGAATTTGGGAAACTGGGTGGAAAACCTGGAGTAAAAGTTCCCCACATTCCTTCCTGTGACTGAAACTCCCCTTTTTCAGATCCAGGAGGCTCATTTTGACTCCTTCCCTGTTCACTGCTTGTCCATGAGACCTTATTTGAAACAAGGGAACTGCTGTGATCCAATCTGTTTATTTTGGATGGATGCTATTAATTCATCAAACACACTTTCTGCACCAGCACTTTCTCATTGTGCACCCATTTCTTGTCCAGTCTGTCCTCCCACTCATAATATTTCACACCCAGAAATGTCCTCTTTGAAATCATATAAAACTTTGAAATCATATAAAACTTTGAAATTATATAAATTTGAATTATATAAAGAAATTATACTTGAATTATATCTATAAATCTCTCAACCCCAAAGAGATCTGTTCTAGGTGTCCTCAATAGGTCACTGGTCAGGGAAAGCAACTGCAGCTTCCTGCTGGGATATCCACCATCATCATCCAGGATTTAGGAGAGTATTTGTCTGTCCCCTACCAGGAAATGTCTGTGTTGTAATAACTTACACCCTCTGGAGGAAAAGGGACCTCAGAGAACGAACTTCTCCCTCTCTGAACCTGAAGTCCACCCAGATATTTATACCACTACAGAGGACCAACCCCTGAAGAAAATCCCAGAACTTCCAACCTCTCTCTGTTCTCTCCACAATTGAAGAATATTCTTCTTTTCATATCTTTGCTGGGACAATATTTTATTTTTTTTTTTTTTGGTCTGAAGCTGATTTGTCTCATTTCTGAATGACAAAACAGAGAGAGGTTTCTGGGACAATATTTTATTAGATCTTCACTGGGGAATTATCTAAACCCTGGGATGTGTAAAATAACACAGAGGCCAAGTTGTCCCCAGGGCAGGACAGTGCTGAGAGTGCAGGGACATGAATGGGTTGAGGAACTAATGAGATCCCAGCGCTTCCATGGCTGCTGTTGCCAAGGAGACTGATTCCTTGGCATCTGCATAATGAGTCCTCCCCTACCATTAACTTCTGCAGAAAATTAGGCTCCCAGGTACCAAGAGAAAGGCAGACAGAACCTGAATTTTAAAAGGGAAAATACCCTCAGGAGACTTCAGCGACCAAACAGATCCAAAGCTCTTTTCACGTGCTTTTGGTTGAGGAGGGATTTCCACACCGGGAATGTTCTCATGGGACGGAGTCTCTGAGCCAAATGCAGAGTGAGGGTGGTGGAGAAAGATGCTGAACCACTTTTTTTCTGCATGTAACAAATATATAGGTCAGATTTTTATATATATATATATATATATATAGGTGGAGATTTTCTGCATCCAGGTGGAGTTTGTGCCTTTTCTACTCAAGAATTCTCAGCCATGAGATATTTGGGAGGCTGAGGAGGAGGAATCATAGAATTATAGAGTGCTTTGGGTTGGAAGAGACCTTAAAGATCACTCAACTCTCCTGCCATGAGCAGGGACACCTTCCACTAGACCAGGTTGCTCAGAGCCCCCTCCAACCTGGTCTTGAAAGGAAAGGTCTCCCCAAATTCATCCTCCTCTCCAGAATTTTATTCATATCAGTAGGAAGATCCACACTGTGGGAAACAGGCTTTGGATCTGGGTTCTGCTCCC
The DNA here is from genome assembly GCA_013397135.1 of Pachyramphus minor. Lineage (NCBI taxonomy): Eukaryota > Metazoa > Chordata > Aves > Passeriformes > Tyrannidae > Pachyramphus > Pachyramphus minor. Next base: position 5,089 of record VYXB01003566.1, on the reverse strand, counting down.
TCATCCCCATAATCAGGAGGTGATTAGGTGGGAACTGGCCAGACCAGCTGAGGACTCAGCAGAGATGTAGGACAGGTATCCCTGTGCCAGCTGGAGGAGATGGAGCCACAGGACTGTAGAGCACTTAGAAATTCAGACCTGAAATTGCACCCCAGAGAACCAATTTCTCTAAGACATCTTCCTAAATGAGTCCTGGCCCTGTTTTCCTTCCTGTTGTCTTTTCTTGCTCTCCTGTTGTTCCCAGTCTTCGGGTGACCTCAAGAATCTTTGAGAGAAGCAGCTCTCGTGGTTAACAGTTCATTCCATAGATTTTTTATCCCACTTATCTGGAGTGACATTCTGAGCATTTTAACATCTCTCTAACAAGTGAGTCCAAAGCTGCCCTTGGAAGAGAGGATTTTGAACTCCTTAATGTCTGTATTTATCTTTTCTTCAGTTTGGGGATTTTTCAAGGGAAAACAAGGCATTGTTCTGCAGCTTCATCCTGCCTGGGCTCCCAATTCTGATCACAGACATCCATTCTTTCACCACTAATTATCTGCAGTAGTGGCCTAATTTGCATTGTGCCCTTTCCCTGTAATGACACAGTAAAAGCATTTTCTCATTATTCCCCTGCCTTTATTCCCTGTCATTAATGCTGTCGGGATGACTCAGCCCTAGACAAGGATTTTTGTCTGAGAACCCCGGGTTTCCTGCCAGTCCCTGAACTTCTCAGCTGCCTGGTTGATGGGATTTAAGATGCTGCTCTCTTGACCTGTTAATTACACCCTTTTCCCAGTGTTGACCTGCTGGGATGGTTTTCAAACTGGGAAAATGATGCTGAGAAGTCTCCACACACACCCAGTTCTCTTTAACTGTTCACAGTGATGCTGACAAAGTTCTTTGTGCTCAAATCACCCAGGCTGGAGACCTGGTGTTTCCTTCCAACCCTTCCCACCCTCAGACTGCTCATTTCTGCATCACAGAATGACAGAAAGCTTTGGGTTTGAAGGGACCTTCAAGATCATTGAGTTCCACCCCCCATGCCCTGGGCAGGGACAACTTTTACTGGCCCAGATTGCTCCAAACCCCATCCAGCCTGGCCTTGAACACTTCCAGTGATGGAGCAGCCACTATTTTTCTGTGCAACCTTGGTCTCCCCACCCTCACAGGGAAGAATTTCTTCCCCATATCCCATCTAAACCTACTCTCCTTCAGTTTAAAATCATTCTCCCTTGTCCTGTCACTCCATTCCCTGGTCCAAAGTCCCTCTCCAGCTTTCTCATAGAACCCCTTTCTTTTTTATCCAGAATTTAATCACTTGAGGCAAATTAGACATCTTGGTTTTCTTTCTGGACAACAGAGAGAAAAAGGCACCTCCCAAAGACTTCTTGTACCCCCTCATGATTTTGCTGAAGAATGCAGTAGGTTCAGGTGGGTAACAAGTTCTCAACTTTTCAGCAGCCAAACCCCAGGTGAAATGGGAGAAACCCTGAGAGGGATGAGAGAAATCCCATTCCTAGAGTTGGTTCTTGCTGAAACAACCCCCTCTCTCTTCTTCTCCTCCCTTGGTCAAACCTGGTTCAAGAAATGTTTGGACAATGCTCTAAAGCACCTGGTTTTACTTTTAGGTTGCCCTGTGTGGAGTCAGGAGCTGGTCTTGATGATCCGCATGGGTCCCTTCCAACTTGGGGTATTTGATTCAGACTGTGAGCTCAGGAGATGCTGTCCCACAAAAACTGAATATCCAGGAATGGCCATGTGGGACTGGGAGATGGAAGGTGACTTCAAGAATCTCTTGACATCTGATCAGCTTGGCCTAGTGGAAGGTGTCCCTGTCCACGGCAGGGGGTTGGAACTGGATGACCTTTAAAGTCCTTTCCAACAATTCTATGATTCAGTGATCACATTAAATCAGAATTCTATGATTCTATGATTCAGTGATGTCCCTGTCCCTCTTCTAGAAGATTCCTTTTCCAGTATGAGCAGAAGTTTTCCTTGCCAGACAAAACCCAAAGCAGTTGATGCAAACACCTATTTTTGGCAGGGATTAAGAGCTGTCTAGGCCAGTCTAAAACCCTCCCTTTTGACCCTTTAAAACAGACCAGCCCAACTCTGGTGCTCAGAGTTTTACAGCCTACTAAAAAAATCCTCCTGAACAGCATCTCAAGCTGGAGGCTTCTGCTTCTGTCTCGAGGCTTCCTTTGCTGCAGGGGCCTTTTATCTGTCTGTGCCTTTGAAGTTCCCCGTCTGCTGCCTGTTCTCATCTTGCTCTGCTCTCTCTGCCTGACATATGTGAAGCTTGAACACTTTCCCTCACAGATCCTGCCTGTTTACTGCAGTCTTTTTTATTAAATAAAAAAAATAATTTCAAGTCAGGCAATAATGATGGTTAATGGCCTCCTGCAAAGACAGAGCAGCAGCCCACAGTCTGCATCAACACCTTGGCTGAGCCCTCACAGTTCTCTTTTCTCCTTTCTTTGTGTGTTGCCTTTTTTTTTTTTCTGGTTTTCTTTTCTTAGGTGACTCCAGAAGTCCATCATTATACTCTGAAATTCTTCTCTCCCTCCCCCTGGGACAGATGGAGCTTATGGAAATGATAAAGAGGGGAAACAGGCAGCATCAGTTCAGCTCTGCTCAGGAAAAAAACATCTCTGGGTGTGTGGAATAGGGTTGGCAGGAAAGGAAAGGGGTGAAGAGACCAGGGGGAGAAAGAGGAGTCTTACCTTTAGAATCTTATAAAAACCATAACCGTGGTCTCTGCTCCTTTCAGAGCTGGTCACCAAAAAGCAGAGAGGTCCAAACCCAGCAGGGAGAGCCCCAGGGATGGCCTCAAGTTGAACATCCCGCAGCAAAAAGCCTCAGAGCACCAACAACAGACGATAAACGATGTCATCTGACAGCCTGGGACGCTGCTGGGCCAAGGTCCAGACCCAGCAGCTCTTTGTTTGTCTCCCAGTTTTGCCTTTTCCTCCAGTGGGCAGGAGAAAGAGCAGTGCAGGAGCAGATGGAACTCCAGAGGGAAGAGGGAAGCCTTCCCTGAGCATGAGGACACAATATGGGCCATTCCAGCAGAGCTGAATGCAGAGCCTGGAGGGGTTGTCTCCTCTAAAACCTTGGGAAAATCACTTTGTTCCCTAAGTCTCCAGTCCTCCCGTCACCTTGTCTACTCAGATGGGTGAAGAGGTTCTTTTCAAGGCTCATCTCTTGATCCCACAGAGCCTTGACTTTGTATGGAGGTATGGGATGGTCCTGGAACACCAAGAGCAGTCCTTCCATAAGTGAAAGTCCTTCCATAAGTGGAAGGACAGGAACAAACAGAAGAAATGGTTCAATTTGATGATATGGAAAACTAAAGAAAATCCCTGGCTGCAAAAAGCAACAGAAAGACAAAGATTTTTGTCCTTGAGTGTGACCCAGAACCATCCAGTTTCACAACAAATGTTGGATTTTTGTAGGTGCAGCCTGTTCCAAGGAGTAATTGCCATATAGGGTTCAAGGGAATCAATTAGGTCCCTGACTGACCACGGATTAAACCAAAAATAAACTTAGACTTTATTAGAAATGTGTGCAGAGTTTACCTAAAAGCACTACAGTGACTTTCAAATGAGTAAAATGGTTTGGGTTGGAAAGGTGCTTAAAGATCATCCAGTTCCAACCCCCTGCCATGGGCAGGGACACCTCCCACTATCCCAGATTGCTCCAAGCCCTGTCCAACCTGGCCTTGGACACTTCCAGGGATGGAGCAGCCACAGCTTCTCTGGGCAACCTGTGCCAGAGCCTCCCCACCCTCCCAGGGAAGAATTTCTTCCCAATATTTGATCTAATCCTTCCCTCTGTCAGTTTGAAGCCATTCCCCCTTGTATCCTGTCACTCTAGTCTCTTGTCCCAAGTCCCTCTCCAGCTCTGCTGGATCCCCTTAAGGCCCTGGAAGGGTCTTTAAGGTCTCCCTGGAGCCTCCTCTTCTCCAGGTGAACACCCCCAGCTCTCTCAGTCTTTTCTCATGGGACAGATCCTCCAGACCTCTCCTCTCACTCCAGAGTTGGCATCCTGTGAGCTCCAGAAACCAGAACTCAGTATGGAATAAACACCACAGGTTTGGATATTAGGAAGAAATTCCTCCCTGTGAGGGTGGGGAGGTCCTGGCCCAGGTTGCCCAGAGAAGCTGTGGCTGCCCCATCCCTGGAATGTCCAAGGTCAGGTTGGATGGGGCTTGGAGCAACCTGGGCTAGTGGAAGGTGTCCCTGCCCATGGCAGGGGATTGGAATTCCATGATCTTGAAAGTCCTTTCCAAACTAAATCAGTCAATGATCCCCCTGCTTTTAAGGTGATTTTGAAGCAGAGGCCAAGAAAGTTAAGAAACATCCCCTGTCTTGTCTCCCTTTCCTCCACATCCCCTCTGGAGGGAAATCAAATTCCAGCAGAAATGCCCATCCCAGCTGTACATGGATGTGGCTGCAGGTCTGGATTAACTCAAAGACAATTTATCTGTAACACAGCCTTGTAATTCTGTGGTTGGTGTAACATCAAAAGGAGTCTGCTTTGCACATGGAATTCCAATCTCAGAGTGGGAATAAGGAAAGCTGAGGGAGCTCTGAAACCAACATGGCCACGAGGCACAAACTCATCTATCATTGCCCAGAATATTATTTTGGGCTGAATCTTAAATGAAAATCGAGTCTGCTTTTTGATTTCTGAGTGTTATTCTGAGTTTTTATCCAATTTTCTGTGTCTATTCCGTGTCCCATCTTTTCAGGAAAGACATTCACTGAGTGGAGTGAAAATGCACTTAACCTGGAATCAAAATGTTTTGAAGACACACTTATAAAATTCATTTTGAGTTTTGTAAATTGTAAAAAAAAATAAGAAAAAAAAAAGAATCTGCCTAAAGGTGAGATTTTTATTCAAGGAAAGAAAAGAGTGGGAATCTGGCCCTGGAGTTCTCTCTCTCTGTGTGTTTTTTTTCTTGAGGAGGGAGGACAGTCAATGTGGAAATGCATTAATGAGATAAATAAGAACAGGAATTGTACAGGCTGTTCCAGGCTGGATAGAGACATTCTTGAGGGAAGGAAAATAGATGTTATGCTAATAATTTGTGTCTCAGTATCCA
>VYXB01003565.1:0-16341 GCA_013397135.1 Pachyramphus minor | reverse complement strand
TTTGCGAAGCCAAGCCATGAAAATGTATCAGCCAGACATAATAATCAAGAACATGAAAGACCTCAGTCTAACACCTACTTCATTTATTGCGCTAGTCTAACTTAAATATAAACACACTAGAAAATTAAATTAATGGGAAAATTCTGTATGTTATCTTTTATTTCAAACATAATCATATGCATTCTGTCTCAGTCAGCAGTGACTGGTATTTGGCCCTGAAGAGGACAAGTGCTCTGTTCTATATTGTCTGTACGCTTTCCTCAGTCCATCACTTGCTCATCTGTATCCTCCTTCCCCTTTGATTTAGTGGTGAATTCTTATCAGGTCTTATAAGCAAAGATCCAAAGCACTGAAGTTAGCTGTTTTGAGCTTCCATTAATTGCCGGAGAATTTAGGCTTCTTCAGCTATTTTTGATAACACAATAAACATTGTAACAGTTACAGCACCCACGCAGTGCAAGGCTCTGAGGTAGATACCTTGTTGAACCTGCACAGATTGAATCCCCTGCCCGAAACACCTTGCTCCCTGAAATAACCCAAAAACCTGTGTTTTATTATTAAGTCAGACTGTTAGGCAGTCAGAAACATAAGAACTGACAGTCATTCCTCCAGAGGGAAGAGGAACTTTGACTACATTTACAGGAGAGTAGAACAGAGAATCTGTTTCTGTTTTCCGGTTCTATTATTTCTGGATAATTGTAGTCTAATATATCTTCTTCTGTGCTCATGTGGCTGTGTATCACCATCACCACCTATTCCTTAAAGAACTTGGGAATAGAGTACCTTAGACTACCCTCTATCACTTTCAGATGCCTGCAGGACAGTTACCTGGTTTGGGAACAAACAGAAAGAGCATCATGACAACCTTGGGCTGGTTTTAGTTATTTAGTTAAAATAACAGGCAGTTTGGGGTGTGTATAAGCAACTAAAGTGTTAAATATTGGACAGTCAAATTAATCTCACTTTTTTCTGTATCTCTTGGTATGTTGACCCATGGTTTTCACTTTGATCCCTATTCAACCTGTTCAGAGCTTAAGCAATTATACGGCACTGACATTTTCTGGCTCACTTGCAGTTATTACAATTTTCATGTAAAATAATGTAAACAGAATTTATTAACTTTCCAGACTATTTCTCAACCTTCATCATTTCACTGCAGTGTTGTACCTAAGTGATGTTCTACAGAAGTTCCTGTTGTTTTAAACACCACAGTCCTTTTGATAATACAGAATTAAGCTACTGGAAGAATGTCAAGCATTTTTATTTTCTTTCAGATTTCTGTGTTCGTTATGCACTCTATTTCTCTTGGACTTTTTGTTTGGTTTTGTTCTTTTTTTCTCTGAAGACAATTCAAACAATTCAACCTAAAATGTTCAACTCAGTGCAATATTTCTTAGAAACTAAAGAGAGATTATTGGCATATCTCTTGCTTCATCCTTGCTGTTATTTATCAGTCAACTAGCAAGATGCTAAATCAACTAAACTGAGTGATTTTGTACTTTGAAAAATATGTTAGTTTTTTGATGAAAGCAAAGTTGTCAAAAGCATGTTCAAAATCTCATGTTGGAACCAGATTGCAGACCCAGTAATAACCTCTGTGGTTTGGGAGGACATGAAGGTAGAGATTCAAATATGATTTAGACAATCAATAATCACCTACCAGTAGGATTCTTTTTAGGGATGACACCATAGTAATTAAAAACAAACAAACAAAAAACAACAACAACAGCAACAACAAAAATCAACCGAACCACAAACTATATTGGGATTATTAATCAGGTGTAGTTTAAGGTAAATTAAAAATATACAATTTTAAATCAAAATTAGATAGAAACTTCAGGTTTAATCTCTTTTCCACTGTTGAGAAAAATCGTGGCTAATTTTATTTGCAAACAATTACTTAAATATGAAAGAAAATTCTTTTTTGATGAAGATTTTCGTTGACTTTTTAGTGAGGACCTCATTATAATTCACAAAAATTAGAGTTCTTGGATTTTTACTTTACTGCAATTCTAAATCACTATTTCCATTAGAACAGGAGTAAAGACAGTCTGATTTCCAACTTACACAAAAACCAGATGTATAGTCTAGCTAAGATTTGCTACCTTTATTAGTTTTTAAACCTGAAAGTATTAGAGACAAAAGTATTTAAGAACATGTATATAATTATTTTTTTAAGGTGATCTGATGGGGAAGTATAGGAGTAAGACAATAAACATTATATTGGTCTCCAAAAACCATTTTCATACATATTACCCTAATGTCAGAAATTGTGCCAAAGCAAGTTAGAAAATACTTCTATTTTCTGAGGAAAAGAGGAAGACATTGACAAGAGGGGCACAGGGAAATCTTTTTAGCTTCAACTGAATCATTGCTGCCATCAATCAATATGGATGTTCCTTATCTTCCATGAGCAAAGATCTTGTACAGAAAGACAGAATCTTAACTTTATGTCTTTCAAAATGGACTTTCCTTCATAATTCAACTATTGTCTGTGTGCAGCAGTAATCCTGGTCCATTACATGATACCTCTGAAGACACTGAAGTCAAAGTAGTAAATGTACTTCTCTGTAACTATGAAAAGCATCACCAGTGAAAGTCTCAATACTCCCAAGAACAAGTGAATAGGTGTACAATACGACTGTGGAATTCTGTGGAGATTTTTCTGGGTTTTATTAGGCTTTTCTAGTTTTATCTGACAGCTTGGGCTAGACAGTATCACTGGGAGTTGCATCAAACCCTGATGAGAGTTCTGAACCTTTTCTTTAATAGCAAGACCTTTTCTACCAAATTGTCCTACTTTGTACAATTAAGTGGTCATCATCCTTCCCTGTGTTTTTTCTTATTCTGGGGCTTCGTCATTGTAATTTCCTATCTCAGCCTCCATGGCTATATGACTTTGTCAAAAGCTGGAACATCTTCACTGGTAATACCTTGTATTTGCACAGCAATATCACCAGATAGCTAGCAACTATTAGCTGTAAAGAAGGTAGCACCTCTTCATTTGGAAGAAAGTCAAGACCTTCACTGTCAGAACCTTTCACTGAAATTTCCTCTCAAGCTAGAGAATTTTTGTAAGGTAATTTTACAGAGCTATCTTTCTTTAGTCACTCCTTGTGGCTGTTTATTATCTGCATTAAAATAAATAGACACAGCAAGGAAGATTTTCATAGGTGAATGCACAAATGTTCTTAAAAAACTTCTCACCTTCCTTCACACAGAAATTGCTGCCTTAGATCTGATGAAAGGCTTTTCCATTCTAGAAACCCAAATTAAAATTTTATTGACACCCATACTTTACAAAATTAAAATGCTATTTGAAATAAAATTGTCTTGCAGAGCATGAAAATTAGGATTCAGAAACTAGAGGAATCAGATTTAACTCAAGTATTTTGTGTGTCTACTTGTTAGAATCCTTCCAGTACATGAAATTCAAAGGATAGTTATTCTCTCAAAACACTGATAAAAACATGATATAAAGCAAAAGAAGAATTTCTGAGAACCGTATCTCACTGAAATTTGATTCCACCCCTTTGATATGACTGCTTAGATACTTCATGATACTGAAAATGAGTCGGCTACTACAAATTAAATTAATCCCTTTGGCTCCCCCACAGTTCTTTCTCCTGATAAGGAAATTGGAGGGAGAGGGAGAGGGGAGAGGAGGCAGATTCAGCAAGCTAGAAGGTTACTCAGAGACCATGCACCAGCTGTTTAATCAAATACACACATACCATCATTCTTTTAAGCCTTACTTTTTTCTCTTTTGGGGGGATTTTGTTTGTTTGTTTGCTTGCTTGCTTGTTTTAATAGCAAATGGACTTTTATGGATCATTTTGCTTAATCCTTGTCTTTGCAAAGAGTACCAGGAGGGAAAAATTGCACATGGTTTTTAACTGGAAAAAGAAATAGTGAAGTAGAAGCCAACAAAAGAATCTGCAAAACGATGTTTCCTTGAATACCGCTTTTGTACATTATACATAGTATTACAAGATTTTAAAAAGGATTAATCCTTCCAATGGCAAATGTAATAAAAGTTCAAATCTTGTTCATTCTATTCTTCCAATATAACCAAAGAGGAAGCTTCAGGTCACAGTAATTAAAAAAAAAAAAATTAAAAAAAAGAAATAAAATATTGGAATAATTATTAGATTTCAGAGGCTATTCAGAACTGTATTTCAACATCCAAAGAAAATTGACTTGAAGAAAATCTTGCACTGTGATTTCAGCCTGAGTGAAAAAGTAAGAGAGAAGCAGTGCCAAAAAACACAGCAATACAGACTTTCGATAAGAAGAGAATTGAAGAGCATATCATATGGTAAGAACAGATGACAGGGCTTTGCATAAGAGAAATTTCACTGGTATGGTCTTAAAATGATATCCAATGTGCTCTACAACCAGTATGTCAAAAGCAGACTTCTCAGTGTGAGGAACAAAATAAAAAAATTTCAGTAGTACTGAGAAAATGGGTCCAACTCTAGAATAAGACTTTTCTCAATACCAATTTTTTTAGAAGTCTATCTAGAGTCTGACAGTTCCTACAGGATGCAGTGAAATAAAAATGAATGTATTCTCCTTTAGATGTAATTATGTAAATTAAAGTATTGTATAGACTCACCTCTTACTGGTGCAGTCAGTGAACATATCCTGGGATATGTGGGGGCAAAGGTGTTACTGGGATATAAAAACAGTAAAACTGAGAGAGGAATAAGGCATGATGGTAGGTGATTTGGTAGCATTTCTAACTAAACAGAAGTAGTTCTCTATGAACTTGTACCTTATTCTTCATGTTTATAATATTTCTGTCTCTCTCGTGGATTTATTAAAAACACCAGTGCTACTATATGTTTTCTTTTAGAATGGGCAACAACAAAATCTGCTCTCTGACAGGCTGTTTAATTTCTTAAAATTCATAGAAACACCACAAGACTCAGAGAGCCAAACTCAGTTGAAACTGCCTCTTGGGGTCAAAAAAATCTTAAACAAGAAGAGAAAAGGGATTGTGTGCTGTATAGCAGCTTAGGTTTCATTTCCCTATATTTTTATGTGCTTTCCTGAAAAATTTGTTTACTTTTTGCTAGATTGCACCTTGAGTGAGCTTACTGTTCTCTTGTAATACTTTTCAGAGGCAAGTCTGAAACTCAGTTCAGATTCCTCATAAATTTGTGCAATGTAATTGACTAGGAAAGGTTTCAACAGCTTTTAATCATCTCAAATGCTATACATAAGTCAGTTTTCTTATCACTAGACTCCACTTCTTACTTCTCTCCAGAGAGCTTTAAAATTGTGATTGAAATACTGATTTATAGAAAAAATATTACAACAAGCTACCACTTCAGAATTCTTCTACTTACTAAGCGGGTCTGCTTGGGTGTGACTTAAATGTGACTAAGTGGTTGTGATTATTATGACCTATGCCTGCTCAAAAAGCTAAAAGAAAGTCTAGTTTTAACTGTTCTTAGCTTATACCCTTCTATGATAACTGAGGAGAACTGAGATTTGAAGCAATCTGTATTTTTCATACTAAAGGTGCATGATTATTACTCAGGAATATGGGACATTCAGTCCTCATAGCTGTGGTGTCTGGGTAACATGATGAACTTCGCAACATCTATAGTAACAGGAAAAAATCAATTCATCAGGCATAGGAAAACAGGCATTTGTTATTTATTGTTGAGTTTCATTACTGAATTGTGATAATCTTTTGGTGTCCAGAAACCTTCAACAAACATAATGTTAATCACTATTCATATACTCGGTCTTTGTGTCTGTCTTCCAATATGCCATATGCATAACCTAGAGAAACAAAACTCTTTTGTTTACTTTGCATACAAAGTAGAACCATTTCAGCCAAGACTATGGTGTGGCAATCATTGCAAAGTATTGACATAAGTTCATTTGTGTTAAACCGGTCTCTACATTTCTTTTTTGTGTGATTTAGGTCAGTTTGAATATACCATGTTCCGACTGATGAAGAGAGGCTAAATAGATATGTTCCTTGGTTTATAATTTTGGTTATTGTTTCCAAAGAAAGATGTGTTGAAATTTTTATGAGCTAATCCTCCTGTTGGACTTGTTTGTTCTCATTCATACAACTAGAGAAATAACAGTTAGATGACCTTTAAGTCTCAAAATATTGTCTAGACTAGATCATCTGTTTTAACTCCCTGATTTATCATCTGCAGATTTACTTCTCTGTGAAGAGAAGTTGTGCTTTCAAAATGTTGGCTAAGGCCAAAAAAAAAAACCTGTGACTTAGAACTAGTTTGGGTTGCCACTAAAGAATTGGTCATCGTCCAATGAGGACAGATTTAAATTTTTGTTTATGCAAGTCTATGTAAATATTGAAACTTTATGAGTTGAGCCAAAGAAATAAAAGATTATTGCATCAAATTTTAATTCTTGATTTTGAAGTTGTTAAATTGTCACAGAGAAAAGAGTTAGTGGACTTCTATTTGGAATTTACTGTGAGGTACACTACAATGACTAATTGCACTGCATCTTAATAAAAATATATTATTTCAACAAATGGATTAAAAATGTGCATACAGACTTCTAAGAAGTGAACCACAGTAGCACTAATAACTATGTGAGTGTGAAGTGGTGTAGTGCTTTTCGCAAGAAACAGACTGATTGTTGCAAATGTACATTCTGCAGCAGCAAAATACCAGTCATTTTAAATTTTCAACGGGAAAATACAATTAGTAAAGGAAAAGGTCTCTAAATGTTGAAGATTAAAACATTCTCTTTTGAGTGAGAGTGCCAAAAATTAAAAGATTCCAAGCAAAACCAAGCTTTTTTACATCTTGCCAAACGGCTTTGACACTTGTCACATGACTCACTCAACTCATTCAAACAAACCTCTTTTTCCATTTTTTTCTGTTGCAGCATCCCTCCTTTAAATTTACTGTGTGTTTATGTTTAAATATAGGCAGTACTTGTAACATCCATAACCTAAGCATATCAGAAACTCTATGCAAAACAAACACCACAACTTCTTTTCTGTTATAGTATTTTTTAAGAAAATAACCTGTTGTTAAAATAATATTAATAACTGCAGGATAATGACATGTTCTTCAGAAGAAAAGTAATATTGTTAAAATCCTGCAAATTATGAATACAGCATTATTTTGTCCTGAATCCCTAACAGAATTTTTTTTTCCAGTAGTATAAAAAGTTGCAGGTACTATAATGAAAAGTCAAAATAATTGGGGAGGGAGAAAAACACATCTGTACTTCAGCTAGATCCCACTCCAGTGGCAAGATTTTTCAGGAATATATATGTGCTCAACTCTAGTCTGATGTTAGTCTTCAGTTCTAGTTGCACATAAATCAGTTATCACTGTTTAAGCTTACATAGTCATCACTTAATCTGCTGGATGACGCACTGCATGCCTTTGACTACCTTTGTCCTAACATAAACTATCTCTATGAATGAAAGTACATGAAAGCAAGCACTAGCTTTTTAATTTGAACCTATCCTAGGAAGAATAATTTTCCTTAATACATGGAATGAAGTACATAGAAAGAATTTTAGTCATATATTTATGAAATGTGGGCTTTCAAAAACAGTAAAGTAAGAAAAATATATGGAAATAATTCTGAAAAACATAATAGCATAGTCACACTTCAACATGTCACACAAACCGTACAAAGTTATACAAAAGCACATAGCTTCTCATAAAATCTCTTACATTTTACACATAGCTATTCCAGCACACAGTTTTAATAGAGGATTCAGCTGTATAAACAAAACATAAACTACATTCTAAGGAAACAGTGCTAAAAACACATCTAGGGTATGTCTGCATCTTTGAAGTCTTAATTTAAAAATGAGGCTGCTGCTTCTATGTCAGCCCACATTGGCAAATGTAATGGTCTTGAAAAGCAAGTCATTTCAATAAAATACATACTGTGGTATTTTGTATCATTTGGGTTGGTAAGAAACTATGGCAAACACCAAAATTTACCATGAAAACAAAATTACACCTGGATCTCAGAAGATGTATTCCTGAAAAAAATATACTCTAACACCTAAAAAAATATGCTCTAATTTTGATGGGACAAGGTTGCAGAATCATTGAAGCCTTAAGGTTGGAAAAGACCTCCAGGATCATAAAATCCAACTTTCAACCAAAAAAGAAAGAAATTATCCATCCAAAGAAGAATTATCTACTTTTCTAATAATGTAGGTCTGATTTTTTCAGTGTAATTGGGCATCATCTGAGGAGAGAATTTCAAACTATGCTGCAGCTTTGTCGCATCTGTTACTGCCTCCTGCCTACTCCCACATCCTGTGGGTAGACCAAAGGTTTCACCCTGCAATGCCCTGCGCAATTCTAATCTTGGGCTTCTCAGTCTCACTCAGCATGGAATAGAAATGAGATCAGGACATACAAGGGGCATTTCAAGGAGATGGCTCCAATCTCAACCTCCAATCCCCAAAGAAGCCACAGAACATGAAATGTGTCACTTGTTGGAGCTTCCTGCTTTCAGCCTCTGGATGGGCCATTGGCACTAAGTGATATGCTGTTCAGGGCTCATTTCCTATCAATAAACCTTAACAAATCAAACTGAAAAAAATTTGTCTTTGGGACAAATTGAAAAAAATTCTCCATTGAAGCATTTTTTTAAAAAGGTTTTTGCACAGCTGGATGAATTCACAGTATTTTTAGCAATTTTTCCAGAATCACAAAATTAGCAAAAAGACTCTTTCAGAATCTACTAACTTTATTAGTGTTCTCTTATGTTTTACATCTTAGTTCTGAATAAAATGGGAATTTATGTTCTTATTTTATTCCATAATACAGATGGCTCTTAAACACACAATATATGATTGCGGATTTCTCCACATCACATTTCTGTGATCACTGCTTATATTTATTTAGCTCAATTGTTTTCTTTCAGAATCATTCTGATAAGCAACCGGTCACCTTGATTCTCCTGTCATATCTTACTCGTTTAATTTTATGGTCAGTACTAATCATAAACCGGGGCACACAGGGTAACACAGCTGTGTATACCACGATCAGGCTACTAGAAATTACAGTTTCAGAGGGCTTAATCCTATTCTTTTATGTAATCCATCAAATAGTACAAGTGCAACAGTTCAGAGCAAAAAAAATCAGATTTTTGTTATCCAAATTTTTTCCAGATCACTGATCTGACTGAAAGGCATGAATGTGGAGTACATAATTTCACAAAGTTTAGGGTCTGGCAAGTAGAAGAGCTTGATTTGTAATGTGAACATATGTAGTAAAAAACTTATTAACCAAGAATAAATTGAAAACAAAAAACTCATAAAACTAGTAGACACAGGTAACAAATATTCCTTCCTACGAGGCAAATATCTACAAGGTGAAAGCTAATTTGAGTGTAGCTCTAAATAATTAGTGTTCTCATTAAAAGTTTGTGTCTCAATTTAACATTTTGTATATTTAATAACATAGGAAATTAGCACAGCCAAACAAAGCTGTTTTATGTAATAAGCACTGCTCTCGCTAGTTTCTGTAATAGTTACCCTCTGACACCCTTTTTGCGACAAAGATCTATGGGGAAAAAAAATAACAAAAACAACCCTCCAAGCTTAAGCTTTATTGTAGAAATAAAATTGTATATCCAATTTTTAATATAAAAATAAAATCTGTAAAATATACCCCAGTCACACTTAACAATACTGCCAAAACAGGTAAAAAGATTAGAATCAGCCAAACCTACAGCACAAAGTAGTCAAAACCCACAGTACTATTAAAGTTGATGGTAAGTGATGGCTTGCTTTATCAAACCACATTCTATTCTTCAGATCATCTAAGGTCAGAGTGGCAGTTTGTCATACACAGACTTGGCAGTTGAAGAGCACCAAGGAATACACAGTTTGAGCAGGGCACCAACTGAGTATAAAAGAGCTCAAGTTTGGTGCCGGAAAAAAATCAAGGGAATGGCACGTAGGCGTATCCTTTATGTGAGATTAAAGGCAACTAGTATGGAATGTATCTTTTTATTTTACAGACAGTTTTTCTTTATTCCTACAATCAATAAGCACCAAGGCTTTAATAAAATGCCAAAAGCTCCATTCTTCCTACTGGGCCGGTTATCTGACCTTCAGCAAGGAGACACTACTCTGTGCAAAATTGTTGTGCAAAACTGTTGTGTAAAAGTTGAAGCAATGCTGATTAATAAGCAACTAAATGCTAGAAGTGGCATTGATCCATCACATAATATTTAAGGACTTTTCCTTAGAAACAGGGGCATAGCATAGGACAGTTATTTCACAACCTTCACTATACCAACTTGCACAGCCTTTCTTAGAGACCTTCTACTGTCTGCACATGCATTTTCCTTCAGCACCTGTTTCTGCTCCTTTTCTACAGTGTCTGTAAAGAAAGAGAAGGATCTCAAACTGCTGACTCTTTCATGGGTTGCTTGATAATCGATTGCCAATAGTGTCATGATATTGGGAGCATTTTCTTTATTTAAAACTGATCTTTCAAAGATTTAAACATGTTAACCTATTTTAGTATGTGTGAGTTGATACAATGCCTCCCAGACACATTTGCACTGATGCTACTTGTGCACTTCAGATGGATAGGAAGGGAATAGTAGCAGGAACAAATTAGAAACTGTTTATTCCACCACTAGGAACAAAAGAAATGTCCACAAAATGATTGTATAGTGAAATACGGGCTTTTGGAAAAGTATTTGAAAACAATCGATAACAGAATCAAATCACACAAAACCTCAAACATTGGCAGAGATAATAGAAGGGTAAGCAGTTGCCAATTACCTGAGCTGTTTATAAAAAAACCCATAAAGCTACACACACAAAGCCATGGAAAAAATTTCCCCTTGGGGATTGGTGGAGGATGCTTGTAATTCTGTTTCTACTGCCAAAGAAATCATTCCACTACAAATCAGAATGCACAAACACAAAAGTCTGTAAAAAGAGCTACAGTGGTGAAAAGATTCTTCTGCTGCAAAAAAAATAGAAATCCAAATTTTCAAAGTTATTTAGGCATCTAAAGACTAAGATGGAGATATGGAGGATGCTCAGAGGTGCCAAGAGGTAACGTACCAATTTCCCATGAAAAACAAATTACACTGCAGCTTTTTTAAAAATATTACTTGTGGTCAGCACCTATCTGCATCTAGAGGGTGTGAGATCCTGGATCCGAATGTCACTGAATTATTGATACGAATCAGAACCAACTCACTGTGAGTTTGTGTGTGCATGTGGAGAAGGGCTGAGCCTGGCCCTGCAGGTCCATGGCAAGGCTGCACATCTGCTGAGGGTACAGGGCAGAGCTGAAGGCAAGGCCTACAGCCCAGGCAGAGCACATGGCAGAGCTGCAGGCCCTGCAGCCAGGCTGTCAGCCACGGCAGACCTGCCAGGTAGCCCACCCACACTGTGCTCCTGCAGCCCGTGACTGCTACAGCACAATTCACTCTGGCCTGGAAGGCACGGACCAGATATCCTGCCTGGGAGGGAAAACTGAACTCCATAAATACACGAGACTCCATGTGGTCTCTCTCCTCTCTCTCTTCTCCCTCTCCAGCCATGTGAATCATCGAATCTTGTTGGTAACTATTCTCCTCTCCTTTCTCTCTCTACTTCTCTTTCTTTACCCCTTTTAAGTTGTTTTCTTCTGTTACTCTTTTCTTTCTCTTTTGGTTAACTTAAAATTAATTAATTGTGTTTTACTAAAGCTGGTATATTGCGGGTGTTTCCTGTGGAATGGGTCTTGGTGATGAATGTTTTAGTGAAATGGTTTTTTCTTGGTTGTATTTTACTCCTGTAAAAACCTTTTCCCAAAATATCTTATTTCTCTCAGTAAATTAAGAAGAATTTCTTTTAGAGAAGACTTTATGACTCTTTCTTCAGATGCTAATTAGAAGGTATAACGAATCAAAAGGCTTTTTAAACGTCTTAGATAAAAAAGCAACCAGTCTGGCTTAATCCAGAACGCAACAGAGGGTGATCATGAAATCAAGGAGAGAACATTATCCCCCATATTTGCATAAACTAAAAACCTGCTTTTTACAAACAATTTGTAAAAAGCTGTTTTATAGTGGAGTACAGACACCATCAGTAATAGGAAACCAAACATCATCATGACTTCAGCATCACAATAAACAGGATGTTGATTAAATACTTGTACAGCCACTTTGCCTGCTATATGACCAGAATCTTAAGAAAGTGACCAGTTACATGTTTTTCTTTCAAGATATACTTTTCACTTTAATGTTAGGTCTGAAGGACTTGTCTAAACTGGAAGTGATTTTGAGAAGATGAAGATGACCACCAATATCATCTACCATGGGAATCATCCTTTATTCTCCTGAAAAACCTGAGATCTCATCTTTGTATCTGATTTACAGCCTCCTATTTATAATAGTAGAGCTAATCTTCCAAAAATCATAAACAGTCTTTGACTCTTGGTAACTGTACAGACCCAGACTGTGCCTTCCACACGGTATTTCAAAATCAAAAAGACAACTCATAATATAAATGGAGTTGCGTAGGATAACAATAGGAGGCAGAATCAGGTGTAACCAGTCAATAAAACCAACCTCGAGAAGGACAGGATACATGCCAGGCAGATGCTCACTTGCAAAACAAGATTTCCAAAGTTCCTGAGGGATCCTGTTACATTCAAGTACATGCTACAAAGAACTGGATGGTCTTGAATAAACTGGTCTGTGTTTATTGTATCAGCCAGGAGGGAGAGATAAGGGATTTTCTCATTCTCAAATACCATGAAGCTCTGGATAGCAAGATTATTGTAGCACAAATCAAAACTATATAAAATCAAACCAGGCCTAATGAATTGATGCTTGTCTCCAAACGCTTATTAAACAAACATCTGTCTCTCTAGAAAGATGAGTGATGCAGGAAAAGGAGACATTTAAAAAAAAAAAAATAAAAAAGACCTCCTCAAACTAAACAAAACAAACGCCAAAACAAAACAAAAAACACAAACAACAACAACAAAAAAAAACCAGCCACAAAAATCTAATTGTCCGCTTGGCATATTCATTGGGACATCAGACCGTTCCTTAGGGTTCCTCAGATTACTGGTAGTAGTTTCGGTCAACATTTGTAGTTACATATACACAGTGGACCAGAAGCCTATCTATAAATCATTATGATGTTTCTCCCCCTTTTGCACTGAGAACTGGATTGAGCATGTGTTTGTGTGTGAGCCATAATATGTACAATAATCTTGCACATAGTACAGACAATATGTTCTATAAAACAGCCAGCATTAAAAGCAAATTGCTCTCTTTCATTAATTTCTTTAGCATCATTTTCATTTTGGTTTAATCAGCTTTTAATTTTGCTGTATTAAGCAAGTGTAAAGAACTGTGATCTTTGCAACATTGTTTGTTTTTGCAAATCACCTCCCAGTACCTCTCCTCTAAAAATGTACAACACAGTGTTATATAATACTACATGCAATTTCTTTTTCCAACTTTATTGAAGTAATTAAAAGCTAAACTATACTGTGCCACATTTAGAAGTAATAATATCATTAGCCCTTTTTGCAACTGAGAACTTTTAGAAAAGTTATTAATAAGGAAAACATAACTGAGATCAACAGTACTTGAGAAAAAGTTAAAATTCGGTATCTTTAATCGTGAGCATTTTTATGACAGATTAATGTACCATAATTAAAATGACATGCTGACCTTTCAACTGCTTTAACAAAAGGCAAATATGCTTCACTGGTTTTAATACTTTTTTTTTCCCACATTATATTAAAAAGAAGAGAATAAAGCTGAATATTTTTTAATCTATTATTGCTTATTACTGTTTTTGCCTGTACCAGAGTCACTCCAAGTAATTCTACCGACTGAATTGAATTCTGATTTACAATTTTTTCACAGGAGAGAAAGAAAGGCTGGCATTTCTTTCTTGTGGATATGCACACTGTAATATTGTACATAATACTATTTGGAAACTGCATGAAAACAAGAACAAAGAGGAAGAAACCCAGTCAACATAGAAGATAAATAATTTAAATTAGTTTTATTCCACTACAGCAATAGTGATGGCCTAATACTTCACTGACTTCTAAAATATATCCATCAGGTATGATTACCGAGTTGAGGATCTAGACTGCAATAAATTAGCTGCAATGTTGCCAATCACAAGGCAGTTGATAGCTCTTCATCTCCTTCCAAACACAAGTGGCACAATTAGCCCATGTTGATTTCTAAACACCTGCTCATTTATTACTGGACTCTGATGAACATTTATTCTAAGCCTCTTAATGCTTGAGCTTTGTATAAAATAATTTTCTGCTCAACCCCCAACAAGACATTTGCACTTCACAGATATCAGGCACCACCTCTTGACACTCATCCATTACAAATATAGTGTGCAATGAAGGGACAATTTTGTATCAAGGAGAAAAAAACAAAACAAACAAAGGCAAGAATAGTCAGGTTTTGGGTTTTTTAATATGCAGAATCCTTTACTGAATTATTTCAAATTTAATTTTTTTCTGTCTCCCTACAAAGCAAGATTTGGAAGTTATTACACAGGGTAATAACTGGACATACTTGTCCATTTCACTTGTTTCAGTCCAAAATGGTTTCCTCTTTCTTTAATGTAGAAAATCAAGGAAAATGTGTTTCATGATAAAATTTTATATGAAATCGAGATTGGATGAGGCTTTGAGCAACCTATTCAATTACACAGTGGCAGTGGGGTGGAAACAAGATGATCTTTTAACTCTCATCATTCTATGATTCTATGAACATGAATTTGCATTAGCTGACTTTATTTAGCCTCTTAGTAGAACTTCAAATGTGTGTAATATTTATCTTTCTTTTGTGAACATACTTTTTTTCCCTTCATTTGAATCAGGATATTGTATTCATCTCTCAACAATTCAATAGCATGAATTGTCTGAAAACAGGCTTCCATTATTTCTCATGAAGGAAAAAACCTCTAGTGTTAAGCCTATGGTAACAAGTTACACAACATTCAAGAACAATTCCAAATGATGGAATGCAATTTTCTTTGCCAATGTTTGAGCAGTCCCTGGTATGCTTTAGAGCAGTCACCTGGTATACATGCGATAATCATAACACCACAAAATAATTTATGAGCATGATGTGGAGTTAAGTGTTCCAAAAACTGTTCCTATCAGGTAGCTGGTGCTCATCACCTCAGTTTTGAGGCCAAGGGTGATATATCAGTCTTTCCATGAAATTGGCTTTTTTGTTGTGAACAAGCATTAGTTTGCATTATGTCTGATTTTTATTTAGTCAGACGCTGCCTAAAAAACCTCCCCTCCAAAAGATGGCCTGATATCTCAAGGCAGAGTTTCAAGAGGTAAAGTCTTAATGTAGTGTATAGGTCCAGTGCACAAGAAGGAACAGTTGTAGCTGCCTCTCTAGTATTAATATTATTTTACTGGTATTTGATATATTTTTGTTGAAATCAATTTTTACTGATTTCTGCATAAAGAAAATACCAGACAGGGGAAAAATGAATGCCACTGTATCTGCAAGCAATATTTAATATTGAACCAAATAAGGGATATTTCTTACAGTAGGTGAAAAGGAAAGTTCACATAAAAATAAACCATCTAGACTGTATCCTTTTTATTGTCTAGTTTTATTTTGTTCATGTTGTGCCAGAAAAATCCAATTAAGAAAGAAGACAGAGAGGGAAGGAAAAAATAGAGTCTTGGTGATAATTGTTTTATTACACAGTTAAGATTTAAGAGCAGGCTATGGCAGAAATAAAATTTTCATCAGGTTAGAATGTGAGGGTGGAATACTCTTGTGTCTTTTACTGATTTGTGTGACTGTATGATAAATAAATATTTCAGTAAGGTTACAGCTTGGTTTCGACAATTGACTTCAAAACCCCTAGTCCCAAATAAAAACTTCTTGTATAACTCAAAAATTATTCACCTTATTCCAAAGATAAAAAATATAAAAGGGCTTACAGGGGAGATTCAGGAAAATATATAAAAGCCTGAAATATCCCATCAAATAGTTTTAGAGACAGAATCTGCAGAGTCAGTTATTACTTTTCTTCTTCATTTAAAGTGTATAGAACTTTATCTATAGATTATGTTTCCATAGCTTTGCATTACACCTACAAAGTATAAACATTTACCTTTCTTGATTTTTTCTCTTCCTTTTTTTTTCTTTATTTTATTCCTCTGAAATCTGTTTCAGAAAGACAAAATTATTGCTTTAATTAAAAAAAGCAAGAAGCTTTATGTGTCCTCTAGCTCATATATATCAAATCAGAATTTATTTAGCTCTTTACCCAATAGCAGCCAAATGGTAGAGCCAACTGTCGTGGGTTACCCCAGGGAT
>VYXB01003557.1:0-24313 GCA_013397135.1 Pachyramphus minor | reverse complement strand
CGAGGGGCGGCCCTGGGTGTCGCGGGGCCTGGCGGGGCCTCACAAAGGAGCTGCGGGGCCCGAGCGGCCTCAGAGCCGCCGCTGCCGCCCCACCGGCACCGCGCGGGCCCTCGGGAAGGTCGGCGGCGGAAGGGGCCGACACGGCCGCGGCACAACAAATAATCGCTATTTATAAACTTAGGCAGCGCCTTGGCCTTCCCGCCTCCCGGGCGCTTTGCCTGTGCGGGTGTTTGGGTGTTTTTCCTGCACAAAGTCGCTTCCGAGAAGTGCCGCCGCTCGAGGGAAGCCTCTGCCTGGCTGCGCTTCCTAAAGAGAGGTCCCTAACACCCCTCGGCGGTTACAGTGTGTGAGGATACAGACCTGTGTGAGGCTCCCAGGCACTGCCGAGAGCCTCCCGGAGCCCAGGTGGCCACAGCCTGGGTAAAGAATGTTAATCACCCTCCACCCCTTAGTGCACAGGCTCTGCATAGAGAAGGTTGTTAAAGTCCACTCGGAAACGGGGCTGTTCCAGACCAGCTCCCATTCCCAATCCTTATCCGTGTTGGCGCTTTGCGCTGTGACTTTTTTTGCCTAAAACATCACAAAGATTTAAGGAGAGAAGGAGCAGCTACCAAAATCTCGGCTGGTGTAAACTGGTGTATCCCCACCTGCTTTGCCTGGGGGCAGCTCCAGACCAGGGACACTGCTCTCAACAAATCCTTCTCACCTGTATTTTAACTATTATTTCCCCACTCACCAGTATCTGCAAACCACTCCGTCCGTAGTGCAGGAGAGGAAAAGTTGGCTGATGTGGGGTTGTGGGTGTGTTCGCTCCTTTATACAGTGTAGCAGAGACTGAGAGTTTGGGTAGTTTGTTTCTGTCTGTGGTGTTTCACGGATACTCAAGTACTTCTCACTTTTCAGGAGCGTTTACTGAATTATCTCTGGGTTAACAAGTTACCAAGTGTTACTTCCCAGTTCTTATCTAACTATTGGGTAAGAGTTGCACTCCGATTTCCCAGCCTATGACTTTTGTTTGGTTTGACCATAAATAGTATTTTGAGCATCTTCAGGAAAGAGTTGGCCAGCAGACTTTGGCAGGCAGCTCCCACTGAGGAGGGAAGGGATCGGAAGTGCTCGTGTTTATAAAAATTGTCACTCCTCCACGAGGGGAATGAGAGGAGAGGGAGGTGAGTTCAGTTCAAGAACTGAGGTGGTTGATGGACCAGGCAGAAGAGCACTGACCTTCCTCAGGTGGGACTCAAAGAAATTGGTGGATAGAGTGGGAGATCCTTGGAAATCAGGAATGAATGGGGGTAGGAAATACTCTTTTTGGGAGTAAATGCTTTGAACAAAGTGGCTTTTGCAGCTTTTTCCCCTTTAGCTATGTGCTAAATTATCTCCTCAATACATCATTCACATTCCTCAGGTAGAAGCTCACTAAATTATTTTTGTCCAGAATATCTTTTCCTTTTGTGTTTTCCTTTTCAGCAGACAGTGATGTGCAAATCTTTTGGCAGTGCTTTGTTACAACTGACCTCAGGTCCTCTGAGGATTTTAACTTCCATGAGAGGGAATAAAAGTTTTACATTGATGGAATGTAAGGTGTGGGTAGATTTTATACAGACTGCAAGGAAATAATGGCTTTTATCATGTATAGTTTTGTCTGTAGGATAATAAGTGGTGGCTGAGTAATAGTTTGGGAGGAAAGTTTATACAGTGGTTTTAAGTTTAATCTATCTAGGCAAGGAGGAGATGGCCTGTAAAAGGGTCAGATGTAACATTTACAGATTAAATTTTCATTCAATTGTCAGCAGTTTGTAAAAATTCAGAAAGGCACATCCTGAATGAAAGTATTTTATCCAAGGGTATGAAACTTTCAGCAGGAGATTTTCATGCTGGAGTAGTTTGAAGTTTGTGACCTTAATTTATTTTAAACCTGAAGCTGAACCCTGTGCACTCTAATGGGGCTGATTTCACCCCTCAGCTGCTTGTGGCAGTGGCAGCATGTGGAGAACCTGGATCAAGGACTATTTTAGCCAAAAACTGTTTAAAACTGTTGTCCCACAGAGACTGTCACTGTCACAACCCTGAGCATCAGTGCAGAGGCTATTTTGAGACAGCTGTGCAAGCAGAAATTCTGCTTCATATTAATCCCTTGGCTGAAGTTTTTGGGAGTTTCTGGGTGTGATGGTGGTGTAATTTAAGGTGCACACTGGCTGTGAATGTGTGTGTGGGACATGAGGAGAAACTCCTGGATGTAGGAATGGAAGACAATCTGCTGTTACTGCCCTTCTGTGTAAGTCACAGATTGATGGGAGAGAATCTGTAACCTGAAGTGGTTGAGGTGAAGAGCAGTGGAGGTGAGGCAGGAATTTACTTGTGTTTTAATAAACCTCTTTGCAGATTGAGCTGACTTGGGGTGGGTGGGGTTAGACCCTTTCAGGGACGAGGTGCTGAGCTTAGCCCTGGGTGGGAGCATCAGTCTCACTCCACTAATGTGCCTTTTTAATTCTTTTTTTCAGTGAAAGCACCATCTGTGTGCACACAAGGGCAGGGTTCAGTTTTTGCTGTACTCTGTAAAAATCAGGACAGGCAAGGTGTGAGTCCAGTTGCATTCATAGTGTTTGGAGCCAGAGGCTCAACCCTGAATTTTCAGGTGGAAATAGATCTTGATGCTCAGAAAAACTCTCCTTTGGGTCTCTGAGTGTAGGAATTCCTGGTTTGGGATACTGGAAGCGTGAGGGATTTTCTCCGTGCTCCCTGAACCCTGACGTACACGGGGTTTGTTGTTCCCCCCATAACCCCATTTAGGGAAGGAGCAGATGGAAATGGACACTGTAACACAGTCAGCCCGAGGAATGTGTTGCCTGGGAGCTCTTGGATCCATGTCCTGGACCACTATTCCTGTTTCACTGGAACAAGCTGCTTTATGCAGCAGCTCAGGTAGCCTGGGACAGATCCCTGGGAGTCTCCATTGTGGGAGAGCTGCAAACACAGCCCTTGGAGCTGAATCAGCTGCAGAGTCTGGGCAGCTGGGACACATCCCAGCAAACCAGTGACCATAAGGATTGGGATAAAACTCGGTGAACAGCAGCAGAAGAGATGGGAATGCCAGCTGTGCTCAGCCACATGAGAGGGAGCTTCTGAGCAGGTTGCCAGATAAGGATCAGAAGTGGGCACTAACTTGTATTTTGTATCCAGGAGCGTATTTTATTCCCTTGTACAATTTTAGGCTGGTTTAAATGACTAAATACTCCTGGTCTGACTTAACCAAGTCCAGGTCAGTAAGCTGGACAAGCCAAAGGCAGAGCAGGGAGTGCTGGAACAGCTCAGGGGAGCAGCTGGTGACAGCATCAGCTGAGAACTCCTGAGAGATACATTTTGTGAAACACTTTTGTATCCAAGGTGTTGCTGGATATACACTGTGACCATGAGATACTGTGGGAAAGTATCTGCTACCAGGGCTGGGTTTTTTGGGACAAGCTTCCAGGATTTCAGGGGACCAAAAGCCCTGAAAGAGTTGGCCAGTTTGCAGTTTAGAAAGTGATGTGTTTTGGCATGGTTGATTTGGATTTACAAAAATATTAACATTTCCTATGCTTTTTCCTGTAGTTTCTGAGACGTTTAAATGTTCTTCAGCTTTTTAGAGTGGTTATTGCACAGTAATCAATAGCCTGTTTTTAAATCCAGTTTTAATTTGCTTTTCAAGCCTTTCTCATAATAAATAGTTGTTCTTGCTTGCACTGCTTGTAAGGTTGTTGGGTTTTTATCCCTTGACACCCTGCAAGTGCATAAAAGCTGTTTTCACCCCTTTTTGACCTCGTTTCTAGACAGGGGTCCTGTACATTATAGCAGTCCCATCTAAGTGCATCCATCACCTGTTTGTGTTGTGTGACAGTAAGGGGACACCCCCAGCTCAGGACTGGACATGCTTTCTCATTTTTCCATTGCATATTTGTTTTCAGCCTGCTCACCCTGCCCTGAGTCCCTGTGACTTGGTGTTTCCAGCAGCCTCACACTTGGATTGCCACATTCCAAAACTGATTTATCCCCCAAATGTTTTCCCTCAAAGGGAGATTAAAGGCTGAGATAAGTTGAAAAATCTTATGGCCAGCAGAAATTCGAGGGCTCAACCAAGCTATGCCTCAAATTAATTATTTTTATTTTTATATTTTTTAATATTCTTCTGTCTGTTACATTAGTGAAGGGACTCCACATTTCTGAAATATTATCCAAAATGTGCCTCACTTGAAGCCTCCCTTTCTTTTCGCTCTAAAAATGTGCTGATAACTCAGGAGAGAATTGCTGTAGTTTTTCATAAGAGCTCTTGGAAAGCTCCTTGTACTTTTGGATCTTCCATTAGTGGACATTCCCTGAGCTGGGAGACTGGACACATTCCAGAAAACCAGAAATTTGGGGTTTTTTGTTGCTTATCAGCTCCCTGCTGGATTACCAGCCTTGGGATGACTTAGTTCATCTTAGTTCAGGAACCTGTGAACCTGCAGTTCAAAGGACCTTTAGGAAAATGGGTGTGAATTGTTGTGTGAGGAGTAACTTTCTGTGCTTCTGTGAATCCTGGTGGTTGTTTCATTGCTGATGCAATTTTATTTTTTTGAGTAGACCAGATTTAAATGTTCATGAGAGTTACCCATCAAGCACCTTGAAAACTGCATCCTCAGCTGGTGGGCTCGTCCCGCTTTCAAGGCACAATGTTTTTTTGGTGTTTGTGCAAATGCAAAATACAGTTATTATTTTCATTTTTACTATTATTAAGAGTGATGCTTGTGATTGTAACTGTGGTTCCTGTTTAGAGCTGTCTTTTGAAATAGGGTGTTCAGGTAGTGTTTTGTGTGGCTTGATTTTTCTGTTAAATAAATCTGTTTTATTTGGAGGGGGGAATGAGTTTTTCTGCATTGCTGTTACAAAGCTGACTGATTGTTTGCTTCACGTTTTCGAGGGACTAAATTCAGGCCTGTTTGTGGTTGGTTTTTCACACCCAGGGCAGAAAATGACTTTTGATCTCTGTGTGGAAAGAAAGGGGCTGAGCAGGTGCAGTGAGATGCTCTCACAAGGTGGAGCTTGTGACTTTGCCCCTGGAGACTCCCAATGCTTTGAAGTCAGGAGGAGATTATCCTCCTGCCCCCTTGATTCCCTTTTGAGCAGGAGATGATCCATGCAGAGGGAATCAACAATTTCTGCTGGATTCTGCCTGATTTGCCAGCGTTGTAGGCACAGAAGGGAGGAATTGTGCTGTGTTAAGTTTTACTCTTCAGAGCAAAAAGGCTCAAATGGTTTGTACACTGATCTAAACAAAGAGGTTTTTAGAACTCAAGCAACTTTAAGTCAAAGTTGGGAGTACTGTATTTTCATGCATGTGCCATGCAGGTCACACATTTTAAAAACAGAGAAAACCCAGGACCAGGTCAGCCACCATGTGGCTTGTGTGTCATCCCAGGGAATGTGCCTTTTGCAGCTGATTTCCCCAAGGAGGGATCTGGAGTTGGTTCTTTTAGGACTCCTGTCAAAATGTTGGCAGTTTTTTAAAGGACTTCAGATCAATCTTGCATGAAAAAACATTGGATACTGAGCTGAAGCCTGGTGAAAAATTTCATTTTTCCTCCCACTTTCCACCCTTGAGGAAGGATGATCCCTTAAAACAGGCCAAAAAGGGGCCGGGCTGTAGTTCATGTGTTCTAATTGGCCATCAGTATTTGTTCCCATCCTGACATTTCACAAGAAAGATTCATTCATCTTTTTTTTTCTTTCTTTTTTTGGGTTTTGGCATGTGGTATGTTTTGGTTTTTCTGTTTTGTCTCAGAAGAAAACATCCGGTGCTGCCGGGCTTTGCTCTCCCTGGTGCTGAGACAAGTCCATAGTTTTTCAGAGTGACTGTTCAGTTCCTGTCAGAAGTGCCTCTGATTAGGAATCCCCAGTGCTGGAAAACGAGAGGACTCTTGTTTTGGGGCAAGAATTGGTGTTGGTGTGACACAGGGCAGTGGGGAGAGCAGTGCTATGTGCTGAAACAGTGCTGAAAGTCATCTTGGAAACAGGGCTGGCAGTGATGATGGGTCTCTGTTCAAGAGGAAAACACTCAGGTTGGAGAAAATACTTATTAAAAGTGAAAATTCATGGAAAGTGCCTGCCTTCTGAGCAAAAACCCACCCAGAACAGGTGAAAGTGGGAGCACTTGGCTGCTTCTCTGTAAGGAAGGGAAGAGCACAGGCTGGAGGTTGAATCAGGGGTGGGACTGGGGAGGATGTGTCCAGCCCTGGTTTGCTGGAGGTGAGGCTTTGCTTCTGAGGTGTTTGAAGGGGATGCTGAGAGGAACTGAATGAGCCAGTTTTGTGATGAGCCCTGTTTGGTGAGGGAATCAGTGGAGCCCCTCTCCATAGGAGAGGCCAGTGCAGGCAGGTGGGCAACAGGTAAGAAAGGCTGTGACAGTAGTAAGGACTGAGACTTGGTGAGGGTAAAACTAAGCTTAACCTGTTTGGCATCCATGGCAGTGCATGTGTTCAGAGCAGGGTTTTGGGAAGCTTACCCTTTTTGGTGGAAAGCATGCAGAATGCTGTTTTGTTTGTTATGTTTTTTATCGAAAGTCTCCTTCGTTTCTTTAAATTGCATGAGGTTTAATTTGGGGTGGGGGCATGGTTTGGGTCCCCAGTGTTCGTGTTTCCTGCCTAACAGACTGAATGGTTTAATTCCTTACTCCATGTGTCAGCTCCTGCTCTTACCCAGTGCCACTGAGGGCCACAGTGCAATGGCTGCTTTTTGCTAACGCTTGCCCTGAATTTAAAGAGCCTTTTTGTCTTTCAACCGTGTTTTAATGGAGCAGGTCTGGCTTGCACCTTCCCCAGTTCTGCTCCATCTGTAGCTCTGCAGTTCCCATCCACGTTTTAACCCCTCTGTTGAATGCAAGTGTTGCTTGTCAGTTGTGTTAGTCACGAGCTGTAAATCATTTACCCTTTTCTTTTTAACCTTTAGTTTGATAGTACGTGGACGTAGATGTTTTTGTTTTGTTAATTTTCACACCACATCTTTTCTGTACTTTAGGTTGACTCCTCACTGCACTGTGAAAACCATTAGGAAAAAGTTCCTTGGGGTTAAAACCTGGGGCTCCACAGTGTTGGGGCTAGAAATTAATTTAAATGGCGACTGATCTGTCTGAAGCTGAACCCGTGCATCATAAGGCGCTTCCACTCTTAACGGGAGCTCAGCTGATCCACACGGACAAGTTAAGTGAGGTAGGGGCTGGCCCTTTCTCCAAGCTTGCCCTTGGATCAGTCCTTGACTTCCAGTCCTGCTGAAGGTTACTCAGTACTCTTTCTCCCCTGCTTCCAGGAAACTCGATTGGGAGCCTAACAAACTCTGTGTCCCCTCCCCTGCTTTCCCTGAGATGATGTATCTCTCAAAATCCTCATCTCTCATTTAATTTGGAATTGAAATTACCTCTTTTATAACCGTAAAATATGAATCTATCCTCTCCTAGTACGCTTTGAAGAAGCTGGTTTGAGGGTTACTGTGCTTTAACATCCTAAAAATCCAAACCAGAACATTTCTACCTATGCTGCTTTGATTTGCTATAATCCCGTTTCCAACCTTTCTGATTCTCCCTGGCACCTGTCGTGATTTTCACGTGGTTTTTGTAGAAAGTTGAAGACGACGCGATGCCAATCCGCCGCTCCGTGAATTCCACCTCCCGGGAAACTCCTCCCAAGAGCAAACCTGCCGAGGGGGAAGAGGTCAAAGCAGGTATGGGATAGTTCAACAGTGGGTTGTTAAAGTACATCCAAACACAGGCCTGTGTTCTGAAACTCCTGAAAAACCTGACTGCCAAGATTAAAATATCACTAATGCTTGGCTCCTCGTCACGGGCTTTTCCAGGATTGTTGGGAAGTTGTGTTTTGCAGACGCTGTTTTCAGCTTGAACCTATTTGTTTGTCTCTCATACCCTTTGGCAAAGTCCTGACACTCCAGACATGAAAATCTGGCTAAATATAGTCCCTTTTAAGCTTGCACATCTTTTAGAGTAAAGAGATTGGGAAGTTTCAGTAGTGTCAGGGTGATGGCTTGAGATCAAAAGGTACAGTTAATGAATAGAAAAACAAAGCATTTAATTTTTTTCTTTGTTTTTCTGAACAAAAACATTTTACCACAACGTGTCATAAAATCCAGCCTGAAATNCACCTCCGTGGGAAAACTGTGCACAGGAACGTACCAGGAATTCTTAAGCTGCACAGAGCAGTGATGGTGGGCAGCTCTTTATCCAAAATGTGTGGAATTTTGGTTTATATTTATCTTATCTAGTAGGCAGCCCAGTTTCCAAGGCCTGCTCTCAGCTAAATATATATTTGCTAAGTTGATTTCTGACTGGATTTGATCCTTCTGATACACAAGTGTTCCTGCCAGTGCTTGTGCAATCTAAAGCATTCCAAGCCTGGAAAAACGTGATGGGATGGTAAATACCCTTCAAGTGCTTCTGGATTTGAAGGAAACTTGGTCATAAACAAAGCTACTTCATTGAATCCCAGGCTGGTTTGGATTGGAAGGGACCTTAAAGACCATCCAGTGCCACCCCCTGCCATGGGCAGGGACACCTTTCACTGGCCCAGGTTGCTCCAACCTGGCCTTGGACAATTCCAGAGATGGGGCAGCCACAGCTTCTCTGGACCTGTGGCAGTACCTGTGTGTGCCTGTCTACATTTCCTGTAGAGATGTGTGTTTTTGCACCTTCCTGAGTTAAAAACACTTAATGCTCAAACTGGTGGAGGATCTCAGTGTTTCATGGCACTGGTTTCCTCCCCACTCCCCCTCCCAGGCCTCTCTGCTGAGGGACAACTGCAACAGCAACTCCTGGAGTTAAGAGGGGAACACTGGGGGAATTGGTTCATTGTGAAAATGCTGCATGATCTTGTTTGCAGTTTTTCTGGCATTTGAGGGTTGATTGCCCTTTATTGAAGCTCGTTTCAGTAGTTTTCTTTGCTTTTTAAGTTACATTTAAATCATCTATTTAAATTAGAGAAAAGAAATCAGTGGGAAATAATTTTTGGGGTGTGTTTTAAGCCTGTTTTTTTTTTTTTGCCTTTACATTCCTGAAGAATAAAAGCTGGTTTTGGGCAGTAATTTGATGCTTTTTCACATCTTTTAGATGCAGAAGTCACCTCTGAGGAATCTGCCTCTGTTGGAGAGGAACAAGAGACTGAAACCCTGCCTGCTGCATCCAATGAAGCAGAACAGCCAAAGGAACCTGAGAATGAAGGGAAGGGGGAAACAAAGTCCTCAGAAGAAACCAAAAAAGAGTAAGGCTTGCTTGGTGCTGAATTCAGGGAATTGGGTAGGATTCTGAAGGAAGTCAGGGTTTAGAGAGAGAAAGGGTGATGGGAGAGATGGGGAAAATGGGATGAGTCCCTTAAGGTGCTCACATTTCTCAGGAAGAAGCTACTGACCATACATAGCTGTTGTTTCAGGTGTTTTAAGCCTGTGAAAATCAAGACAGGCTCTCTTTTACTCACAGAAACCTCAAAATATTCTAAAAGTTATTTTAAGGTAAACCATGTCAGACGTTCTGGACTGGGGTTTTTTTCTTTGTTCTTCTTCTGCTTGTTGGCTTTGTTTTAGTGCCTCTTGTCTTACTGTTGCTCTGCATGCTTCCCAAGCGAGAAGGACCAGTCCAAGGAGAAGGAGAAGAAGGTGAAGAAGACCATCCCTGCGTGGGCCACGCTCTCTGCCAGCCAGCTGGCCCGGGCACAGAAGCAGACCCAGATGGCAGCCACCTCCCGGCCCAAAATGGACGCCATTTTAACCGAGGCCATCAAGGTGAGCAGGAGACAAGTGTTTCTCTGGTTCATCTCTTGCAAAGCACAACAATTTGTGTGCCTAAAATGCACCGTTCCAGCTTGCTGAGGTACAGATGTAGTGCTGTCTGTCAGAGGAAACCCCATGTGTGAGGTGTGTGTGCCTCTGCCTGGAAACCCATGGAGCTGAAATGTGAGTCCGTGAGGATGATGAAGGGCCCTGTAGCTGATTTCTTCATTTAGAATTCATTTCCCTCCCTAATTACATTGTGAGAAACAGCCAGGATGGCATAACCTGCTGGATTGCTGTTATCAGTTATTTGCTGTGCCTTCTAGATGCATTTAACTTCCTCTATCTTGATTAAGACATCTATTTGATATGTGTTGTTTCTTTATCATTAACTTACTCTAATTCAGGACAGAGGGAGATACTGTAAACCTGCATTCCAAAGTGGTGTTTGTTGCTTTACTGTATCCCTCCTGTGCTGTTGTAGTTGTGCTGCAGCTCTCCCCTCAAAGCTTGGTTCTGCCTTCACAGGAGGCCTGGACTCCACCAACCTTAATTGCAAGATGGCCTTTCCAGCTATTTTATCCTCAAAATATGAACTTCTTAGGCTTTTTTACTCATTTATTATGTCAATTCTCCATCTTAAAAAAAATAATTGACAGCTTGTTCTGACTTAGTGATTCCTCTGTCTGATGTTAATAAATTTACCAGTTGTGCAGTGCTGGTTTGCCAGAAGGTGCCTTTATTTTCTGTTTTAAGCTGTTCCATGTCAGTGCTCCAGAGCAGGGGAGTGGTTGATATGTGCTTGCTGTGCTGCTTTTGTGTTGTCTGCTCTTCAGCTGCTCTGAAGGCAAAAGTTAAGTGTTTCATTAGTCCTTCTAAGCTCTTGAGTCGTGTGGGGAAGAGGCCAAGCCCTGGCACCCTGTGCATCTGTCCAGTCTCTGTTCTTCCAGCCCCACTCAGGACAATTCCAGTGCAGGTGGTTTCTACTGATGTTCTGTTTCTGTTTCAGGCCTGCTTTCAGAAGAGTGGTGCCTCGGTCGTTGCAATAAGGAAATACATCATCCACAAATACCCTTCTCTGGAGCTGGAGAGGAGAGGGTATCTCCTGAAGCAAGCACTGAAAAGGGAGCTGGAGAGGGGAATCATTAGGCAGGTAAGAGCTGCTTTGTGGAGCAGCACTGGAGGTGGCAGTACTGAAGGGAGACATTTTACAACACTATGTGGTGACAGGACAAGAGGAATGGCTACAAACTGACAGAGAGTGGGTTCAGGTTGGAAATTGGAAAACAATCCTTCTCTGTGAGGGTGGGGAGGCCCTAGCACAGGTTGCCCAGAGAAGCTGTGGCTGTCCCATCCCTGGCTGCCAAGTTGGACAGGGCTTGGAGCAACCTGGGCTAGTGGAAGGTGTCCCTGCCCATGGCAGGGGTGGGATGGGATGAATTAAAGTCCCTTCCAACCCAAACCAGTCCATGATCCTGTGACTTACACAGGATTTCTTAACTCCATTAGCAGGTCTCTGGGTTGACCATGTTCTCCCTCGTGGAGGTTAATGAGCCTCTGTCTCCACTCTGTAAGACCCTGACAGAATTTCAGCACTGTTGTCACTCAGCTGCTTTGCACAGTTGGTTTTTGTGCAATTCCTGACCGTTTCTGGGGGTTGTGTCACATGTGAGTCCAGCAGTGGCACTTCTGCAGCAGCGTGGGTTTCTAACACTGTAATTTATGTGTTATCTGCCAGCACCTCCTGCTCAGGACAGCAGAGTCTGTATTAATATCTGGCTGCAGCTTCTGATCTTACTGAAGTTTCAGTGGGTTCAAATCAGGCCTCTGCCATCACCAGGGTGACAGTACATTCAAAATCTGTGTCATGATATCAGTGAGTCTCTCTCAAGTTGTTATTATTCTGAGTTACCCTGTTAAAGACTGAAATGGGCTTTCTTTTGAACTAGGTGAAAGGAAAGGGAGCTTCTGGGAGCTTTGTGGTGGTGTCTAATGCAGGGAAAACTGTTCCAAAAGCCAGAGACAGAAAGGTAAGATGGATCATTTTAAACTCTACTCAGAAAAATCTTGCACTGAAACACACGTGCCTCATGAAATGTACCTAACCCCACCACAGAGAGTGTTCTCCTCCTTGCTGTGCTTTTCCTCCCCAAGCACAGTAATTAAAACACCCTTCCCACTCACATCAGAATCAGAAAGCTACTATGAGAACTGAAAACCAAGTTGAATAATCAAATTCTTAGTTTTAAAATGTTTACATTAAACCCCTAGGCTTTGGTTCAGAGGCAGAAAACTGAATAACCATGAAGCTCCTCCTCTGTCTTTACCTGGTAGAGAGAGATGCCTCTCAGGTATTGTAAGAGAGCTTTATGCTACTGCTGTGTTTGTTATATCTGTTGTGTGGATAAAGGGAGTACTCCAGTCTTCAGGACTGCCAGGTGAACGTTTTTCCATGAGCTGTGAGGGCAGAGGGAGGAAGAAGTAAAAATCCTAAAGCTGCTGGAAGAAACCTGCTGATGTTGGGTGTTGTTCTGAGGCAGTAAAACGTGATGGGGCTGGTTTTTTGAGCTTCACAGTTGGTCGTGGTTGCAGCACTGCTGTTCTCCACTCTGTGCTGTGCTGGGTGTGTGAAACACATTCCTAATGCTGCAGTTTTAAATCCTTAGCTGGAACTGCCAGTCCCCTTGGGGCTTAGACAGGTAACACCTCGGTGCTCCTCTCTTACCTCCCAGGGAGACCAAGAGCCCTAAAACTGAGGGAAATGGTCACACACTTGGTGTAGGGCACTGAAGGAAGGTAATTGCTTTGTAGCTCTTTAAATATAGAGGCCACTGGCCCCATGAGAAGTGTCAGCAAGGCACCTGATACCTGCTGACACATCACTTCTCTCTGCAGCTTATTGGTGTCTTTGTTTGTAGGTCCCTCCTCTGTGTGGCAGCAAAGCAAATGTTTTTGGTGAATTCAGCTGGCTGGGGTGCAGCTCCCTCACCCACTGGACTGTTTGCAGAGCTGCTGTTCAGCATCAGATCACTGAACTTCAGCACATTTTCTCTATAAAGAGTAACCCTTTTTTTCCTGATCATCCCCTCTCATTGTAACAAAAGGGGTGGAGGAAAACTTAGAAGGGAGCATTGGCTTCAACCAAGCTCTTATTGTGTTATCTCAAAAAAATGGGCTCGTGTTTAGCTGCTCATTTTGGGGAAGATTTGATCTGCCTTTGATGGGTTTTAATTTTCATGTAACACCTCGTTGTAAAGCACTGGAACAGGCTGCCCAGGGCAGTGGTAGAGTCACCATCCCTGGAAGTGTTCAAGAAACGTGTGGATGTGGCCCTTGGGGACATGTTGAGTGGTGTCCCTGGCAGTGCTGGGGGAATGGTTGGACTCAATGATTTTAAAGGTCTTTTCCAGCCTTGATAATTCTGTGATTCTATGATTTTTCTGCTGTCTCATTGAAGGGTAACAGAGGAAAAATTTCTATAGAAAGAGGAAGGAAATAATTAAAAATATGTTAAATACTCAGCAATTTGTATTTGTAAAGCTTTCCTAAGACTCCTATGAAAATTCAGCCAAATTTACACCATTTTACTTCAAATTTTAAAGTTGTTAATTTAGAGAGCTGCCTTACAGCACCTGATTTTCCAGCTCTGTGGCCATGGTCAGGAGCCCTTCTCCCCACCTGTGCATTGCTGGTTCAGAAATCCAGAGTTTTGGGCCTCACTGATGTGTTCAAGTGTGTGTGTTTCAGAGGAGCACCTCCGCCCCGACTGCAGAGCAGCAGGTGAAGCTGGAGGACGTGCTGCCCCTGGCCTTCACCCGCCTCTGTGAGCCCAAGGAAGCTTCCTACAGCCTGATCAAGAAATACGTGTCTCAGTATTACCCCAAACTCAAAGTAGATGTAAGGTAGGTGCTGGAGTCCTTTAGCAAGCAGAGGAGCAGGGAAACTCAGCCTTCCTCTGGCTCTGCCTCCCTTCGTGGTGACTCAGTCCTGTACTTAAGTAGGTGCTGCTCCAAGTTGCAGAGCCTGTGGAAAGCCTGAGGAAAAGCTTTTTCTGCATCCCTCATGCCCAGTCTTTGTTCCTGACACTGACACCTTAACCAAAACCACATCCCCTCCGCTGTGGCCTCTCCTCGGGATCTCATCCCGCTTGGTTCTGGATGCTGGCACACATTTACAGGAATCTTGCAGTTTGCCTGGAGGGAGCGGCTGGAGGCTTGGGAACCAAAACTAGGAGAACGCTGTGTGTCAGCTCTAACAGGGGCTCCTATCAGCCCCTTGGTTACCTGTGAGCTGAGTGACTGCCCAGCACATCCAGGGGTGCTGTTGCAAGGGAGGGAACCCTGCCCAGGGCAGGTGCCTGTTCAGGCTGTGGCACCGAGCAGGCGCTGCAGCTCAGCTCCCGCGGGGGGAGCCTGTTCCGTGTCAGGAGCCCCGCTGACAGGTCTCCATTTACCCTGTCTGCATGTGGGCAGACAGCACAGTAAGAGCTGCTCTGCTCACACTGCAAACTGCTGTTTCTCTGTTTGTTTTTGAAGCTGTCAGTGTGTGTCAGTAAAGCTTTCTCCTCCTGTGTTTCAGGCCCCAGCTGTTGAAGAATGCCCTGCAGAGAGCTGTAGAGAAGGGCCAGTTAGAGCAGATCACAGGGAAGGGAGCGTCTGGGACATTCCAGGTCAGAGACTGAGTTCATCTGCTGTTTCCCACAAGCCTTGGATGTCAGTTACTGCTGCCCTCTCCCCTGGTTTCACTGGGTACCCCTTTCTTCAGCATCCTGGCGTGTTCAGGACTTGTCCAACTCTGAAGCAGTAGGGCTCTTGGTCTCCTCTTGGTCTCCATTTCAGGAGCAGACCCCCCGTTTCCTTGCTGAGCATGCTGCACACGCTGCCTCAGCTCTGACTCACCAGCACAGTAGGGAGCTGGTGGGGTAATCCTTCCTTTCCATCCCTCCCTGGAAGTGCAGCAGGTACCCCAGATGCCTGCTGTGTCTTTTACGTCTGTGCCACAGAAGTCCCTTGGGTACATTTGGTCCGTGGGATGGAGGATGATCTGATTTATTTTGCTTTATTCCCTCCCCTGAGCGACAGGCCCTTAGACTTGCAGTGTGTTTGGGGACTGGGGTGAGGTGTTGCTGATAAGCCCCCCAGACCAGCTGACTGACTAGGCCTGGCCTCCCACTTCAAGCTGGGAGAGCAGCGTTCCCTGTGCAGTGTTTTAATATTAAACGTATCTGTGCTAATGCAGGAGCGCCGACCCACCTGGTGCAGAGGAGCTTGTCCTGACCTGGTTTGGGAGAATTTTGTCTTGATGCTTTTCTCTTCCTCCTTGGAAAATAGCTGAAGAAATCAGGGGAGAAGCCCCTGCTGGGTGGGACTCTGATGGAAGACGCCATCCTGTCTGCTATTGTGGCCATGAACGAACCGAAGACCTGCTCCACCACAGCGCTGAAGAAGTATATCCTGGAAAATTACCCAGGGACCAACTCCAACTTCCAGGGTAAAGTACCCATCCATGTAACACTTCTACATGCTGAGAGGGAGAGTCCTGCAGCTGCAGATGTGCCTGTGCAGCACCTTTAAACTATTCCCTCGAGCTTGCAGGGAGCTGCAGCTGCTCAGCTCTTTGTGCTGCAGAGATGCTCAGTGGTTTAATTCCCATCAGTCCCTTTCAAGCCGGACAAAGGCCAGTTCCTGAGACAGAATGCACGATTCTCTTGTCTGTAGCCAGAAAGGGGGAATAGTGTTCAAGTACTTGATTGTTCTTAAATCACCAAGTTGATTTCATCTGTCTCTCTGTTTTGAAAGGCAACAACTTGGTATCAATGCAGCTCCTAATTGCTTTTTATTTAGAGTAGTTGCATAGTCTGACTTCTAAAAAAATTCCTGAGCACCCCTCTTACTGATTTGTTCGAGGTCCTTGTTTGGCTCTGACTTTTAAAAGGTCAAGCAGATGAGGAGAGAAATTAATCCTGTTGTATTTGGAAGGAGATTTGGCATGTCTTTGTTCCCAGGAGCAACACTGCTGTCTGGTTTGACTTCTGCTTTAGCAGAAGCAATGCTATCAGGGCCTTTGAAGCAGATCTTGGAATGGCTTATTTGGGTAATTTGGGTTGAGCCCTGGTGCAGTTGGAGGTCAGTTGAAGCAGGCTGAGCTCACAGCAGTCCCTCCTCAAGTCAAACCTGAAGGTAGATCAGTTTGTTCCTGTGGTGTCACAGAGCTGGTGCCAGTGCTCAGGATAAGGGGCTGGAGAGGAGATTGCTGATCCCTCTGCACTTGGAGCTGAAGCACAGCATCAGCACAGCTGTTTGGTGCAGGGCTTGCTGACACACAGCACAGGTTCTGGGGCTAAAGAAGTTGCCTGAGGCCTTCTGCCAATGAGACACTGATATCAAGTGTGATTTCTCAATCTTGGGGCATGGAAAAGAGCTTCCAGGCTTCCTAATTGGAATAAACCTTCCTGGAATGGTTTATTTTCAGGACCATTGGAAATGTCCCTGGTCCTTAGAGGGCTGTGCTGAGCCAGCCTCCAGTGCTTGTCACTCCTGCAAGGCAGATAAAGAAATCTCAGCTGCAATCTGTTGTTTTCTTTCTCCTTCCATTACGTAAAAGGAATTCTGATGATCTCTGCTTTGTTCTGAGAGCAACTGGAGGAAGATCTGATGAGATGAGAAAGCAGAGCCAGAGCTCAGCTCTTCTTCCCAGTTTATACCTCATCTTATAACTGGACTTGACTGGGGTCAAGTCCTTTACATGTTGCTGTTGATCTTTGGTACCCAGAGTAAAACCAGCCTTGTGGTTATAACCATAAACCTTTTTGGAACGTGCTTGAGGGCAGACCTCACTTTTCCCTGGGTTGGAGAGAGCTCAATATGTAAATGGCCCCTCTAATTCAAGCTGGAAATGGTTCTGAACTGACTAAACAACCTCAGCCCTTTGCCACAGACAAAGATCCCCTTTGCTTGCACGGTTTGAGTTACAATTCTTACACAGTGCACAGTGAAAGGGCTGAAATAAAAGTCTGGAATGAAAGACCGGAATAAAAAGTGCATTTGTTGTATTTCTAGACCAAATATTTTACCCCTTAAAAAACAAAACAAAAAGCAAACCACAGAACAGGGAAGGATGCAGTACATATGACATTTAGAACATGAGGAGGGCAAAAACAGGGAAAAAGGCTTGTTTTAAAAAAACCCTTTGGAGGACAGGGTGAAGAAAGCTGAGACCTGGGTTAACTTTGGACAGAAGTAGTTACATTGTGCTGCTGAATGCATTTGAAGGAGCATCCCTTGATCATGACATCAGAAACATGCACCATTCTTGACTTCTTCCCTTGACAATTTAGAGCTACACTTGCCACGTGCTTGAGAACAAACACTTGTATCTCACTTGAAAATTGACTGTGAGAGGATTTCCAACCCTGACTCCAGCTCTGCTTTCAGAGGGCACTGCAGAGAGCAGTGAAGTCTGACAAGAGGACAAAGACAGTAACACAACCTTTCTCTGATTTCTCTTTCACAGTGCATCTACTGAAGAGAACCCTGCAGAAATGTGAGAAGAATGGCTGGATGGAGCAAATTTCTGGCAAGGGCTTCAGTGGAACCTTTCAGCTTTGCTTCCCTTATTATCCCAGGTAAAGAGCTTGGCTGTAAAATGATGTTCCAGAGAAGTGTTGCACGGGTCGGGTGGTAGATCTGAGGTTCATGAGCCAACCTTGTATTTACAGGGAGGTTGGGGGGGGGTTAGTCACTGATGAACTGCCAAATTGTCACTCTTACTCTGGATAATGACACTGACTGTGGGTGAACAGAAGGCTGATTTCATTAGCAAGGGAAGTTTTTAGGGCAGTAAAAAATGCTTTTGTTGCAGGCTGGGGCTGTTTAAGTGTTGCAGTGCTAAACCAGACTCACCTGAGCAGGGAGTGTGGTGGGTTCTCAGTGCAAGGCTGCTCCTCAGGAGCAGGACACAGCTGTTAACCTTCCTTAAGGGAGGGGAATGGGAGGAGGGAGGATGACCTAGGTTAGCTACTGTGAACCTAAACCAGCTTTCTTCTCCTGCTGGGAGCTGATACTGTGCTGGGCCCTGTGGAGCCCCAGGATGGGCACTTGGTGTCCCAGGAAGAGCCAAACTGCAGCGTAGTCATTAAAGTCTGTACTGCCCACCTTCCTTTACTGCACACACACAGAGACCTCTCAGCTTCAGCCCACCTTCAGTGCCTGGTGTCTGATCCTGCCCCTTTGTTGTCTGTTCCCCTGGGTTTGCAGGGAAGGAGAAATCAGGGAGAGAGCCAGAGAAGAGGCAGCTCAGGCCTGGGGCAATCCCAAGCTGTTGTGCTTCTGCCATTGCAGAGACCAGGGAATGTTGGTTTGGGAGAGCAGCAATCACAGAATCCTGGGGGCATTTCTGGATTAGGCTCAGAGCTGTAACCTTAGGGGGAATCTGCTGTGCCAGATGAGAGCCAGGGTTATCCAAGGCCTGCCAACCCTGGACCAGTCATATCCTAAGAGGCAAATCACACTCTGACCAGACCCCTCTTGTAGCCCAGATGTGCTCTACCCAGAGAAGCAGCAGGATGAGGACTCTGAGGAATCTGATGAGGAAGAAGAGGAGGAATCTGAGGAGGAAGAGGAATCTGAAGAGGAAGAATCTGAGGAGGAAGAGCCCCCACCAAAGAAGAGGTATGGCAGCATGAGAGATGAGTGGGTTCCTCTGGATGAAATAGAAGTGTCTGTCACAGCTGTAGAGCGCTCAGGTGACTCTTGGTGTGGTCATTTATCCACAGGGCTGTTGCTCACAGGTGTTGGAAGGAGAAGGTTCTAATTATTCCTTGCTCCAGAGATACTGATCTCCCCCATTCCATAATTTGAAGCTTTCCTCTTTCTTCTTCCAGATGAGAGAGAGCCTGTGTTTATTCTTCATATTGTCTTTAGTCTCCTGCTTTATAAAGTGGGATGTTTCACATGGGACTTTTTGTATTTACCAAGTGTTTCCTTAGGAAAACTCTTCCCTACAGTATTATTTGCAGCTCTGTAGCCAGATATGAGACCTGCCCTCACTCAGAACGTGGATCTAAGATGTGTTGTTCATTAAGTAATGAAATTCCGTTTAAAGAGGAGAGAGAGTGCTTAGGGCTCTTAATTGTTCTGACAGCTGACTGATTCACTGTCATTATTTACTTGTTTATTTGCCTAAGGAAGGGCTTGGAAGCCTCGCTGGCAGAGCTCTATGGGGATGGGAAGAGCTCAGCGTGGTGAGAGCTACCGGAGGAGCTCTTGTTCTTTGGGATGTGCCTCATGGAATGTGCTGCTGCGTGAGGAGCAGCCGTGGCAAAGAACAGGGATGCCAAGATCTGCCTCGTTAATGCAAATTGCTGACAGCAGCTCTGCTCCTGGTACCCTTACACCTCCACTGAGCTCCTGTGCTGTCTCTCTTCCTGACAGGATGCAGAAGAGACCACCTCCCAAATCCCGGAGCAGGGCCCCTCCGATGAAGCGAAGAGAGTCCAAACCCAAGCCAAGGAAAACCCCCGCAGCCCGCCGGGGGAAAGCAAAGCCCCCTCCCAAGGTCAAAACCCCTGCTAAGAAAGCCAAACCAGCAGCCCCAGCCATCAAGAAACCCTCTGGTGGCAGCTCTTCCAAGAAACCAGCAGCCAGCGGGAGGAAGGAAGTGAAACCCTCTGCTAAGGGCAAATCCACCATGAGGAAATCCCTCCGGGCAAAAAAGTAAAATGTTTCCAGTGTCAGGGAACCCCATGGTCAAATCCACAATCTTGTTTTATAAGTCAACGTGCATTTGTATTTTAGTTCTGATGCTTAAACACTTCTTTAATTTTTTTTTTTAATTTTTTTTTTTTTCTTGAATGATGGGGGAAAAGCTGAAAACTAAATCAAACCGCCCCGAGCGTTCGGTAGATCTCGATGCTGTGCCTCGTGCCTGCCCCTCCCCTGGAACGAGTCATCTTTAGTTTCTGCAATAATTTTAGGACTTTTCTAGGACGTCTCTAATCTGTACATTTACGGTGTTCCGCGTGGGTTCCGGGGGGAGGGTTGGCTTTTAAAACAATTCTTCAAAGAAGATCTTTATATCTTTAGACAGCAGGAACAGGATGACTGGGGGAATGTGATTCTTTAATGAGAAGGTGCCGCAGCACCTCCCTAGATCCCTGCATGCCGAGGGCCTTGGCGCTTCCGTGGGGGAGCCGTGTACATACAGCACTTGCACTGAGCCCCGAGCTGCTGCTTTCCTCAGAGCCACGGGCTGAGGGGGTGGCACATCCAGCTCCTCCCGACCAGCCAGGGCTGTGTGACGAGGAGGAGTCGCATCTTCGGCCTCTCCTGAGGGTCTGGTGCCAGAGGGGCTCCAAAAGGGGCAGTTCTCGATCAGGCGGGTGATTTGAATTAGTGTTTCCACACCACATCTGTTACCTTAAAACCAAAATATATCAAAGTCTTCTTGAATCCAACTTTCAGATGTTTTTAAGAGATGAAAAAGCCTGAGTTTGTCCCCTCTTGTTTACCCTTTTTTAAAGAGAAGTTGGAGAGCTATACAATTGCTAATGTAGAGATGTTGATAAGTGACGAACATGCGGTTTGCTAAAATAAAATGAAACTAGATTCCAGGCCTGCTTCCTGTGTCCTTTCTCTCCTCACCACAGCTTCTCCTCCTGGAAAGGTAGAGAGGAGGGAATACAGTCACCACAGATTGCTGCAGAGGCAGGTCTTTGTTAAAAAGCACAGTGCCAGCGTGACTTAGCCTGAGCCCCTGCCAAGCTCTGTAGTTGGACCAACTGCTGACCTTTCTCTTCCCAGGTTTTTCTG
Source organism: Pachyramphus minor (assembly GCA_013397135.1). Classification (NCBI taxonomy): domain Eukaryota; kingdom Metazoa; phylum Chordata; class Aves; order Passeriformes; family Tyrannidae; genus Pachyramphus; species Pachyramphus minor. The sequence continues at coordinate 3,722 of VYXB01003557.1, read as the reverse complement.
GAGACAAAGGTGAACGAGAAGAAAGTTCTGTTGGAACCTCTTGCTGCTCCTCTTCCCCCCGTGTGATCAGTGGGGACAAAAAAAGCCCTGCTGAAACCTCCTCCCCCTGCCCTGCTCAACACAGCAGCATCTTCAAAGCACATCTTGCCACGTCCCCAGCTCTGCCATGCCCAGGGCAGCGATTCCAATGGGATCTGACAGTCTCCAACGTGCCTTTGCAAAGAGCTGTGCATGAACTGTGCTGTGAGGAGGGGAGTTACACACACAGAAAGGGAGAAAATAGCCTTATTGAATTTATTCTTTTCAGTTGCCGTCCCAGTGTGCTGCCTCTAACAACACAGAGTTAAAAAATTCCTACAGAAATGGCCCAAATTGTTCCCAGCCCTGGAAGGAGGGTGCAAACAGCAGGCTAAAAGTCACAGCTGATGGGAAAGAGAGAGTGAAAGCTCCAATCAAAGAATAATCCACAGGGATGTAAAGCAATTAGAGACATTAGTTAATGGCTTGTTCCTGGGGCTGCTTGTGCCAAAACCACTGGGTTTGTTGGTGTTGCAGTGAGTCAAATCTGAGAAACTTCTCTCAGTGGTAGGATATTTATGGGGATGAGGAGTCCTTACTGAACCACTGGGCATTTTGCCACCTCCCTGTTCCCAGTAACATTCCAACACCAACAACCCCACAGATGTTTTTTTAAAACACTGCTCTGGCTGACACCGATTTCTCACACCTGGGCAGGTGCACATTGAATTTTGAGTTGTGCCAAAACCAGACGTTGGCCCCCTTGGTCATCACCAGACTCTTTGGCTGTGGTTTGAATTAAGTGATTTCTGCACACTGAGCCAAAGCCAAAAGCCACAGGGCTGGTTGTATTTAATCCAAAGGATTGATCCCTGCTTCCCAGGAGCAGTGACCGGGATTGAGTGGGAAAACCTTCATTCCCAACAGAGCGAGTGCATCCAGGGAGGTTTGTGCTGCCTCCGCCACTCGCTCCTCTCCACTCTCCACTTCCTGGCCAGACTGGGCTCGTTATGTTATTTCTTCAGCCCCATCTGTCCTGTTTTTTCCTTTTTCCCCCCGTTTCTACGCTATCGATTGTTCCGGTGGCTCTGCCAGCGCATCTCATGGTGTCTTGAAGCAGCTGGTGCTGGCAGTGACCCAAGGTTTGAATGCCACCAGTTGGACCCTTTTCCTTGCACTCTCGGGATCACTGGGGCACATGACAGGGATTTTTGGATGCATCCCAGGGCATTAGACCCCATCTCCTGCCCAGACTGCTGCTTTCCCATCCCAGGAGCCAAGCACATCCCTGGCGCTGGAAGCAGCTTCGCCTCAGCCGGCCAGAGGGTGTTCGGGAGGCTCTGGGCTACGTGGGTGCTTTGCTGTGAGGTCGGAGCCATCCCTCTTTATTTTTTTCCGGCAAAAGCAGGCAGCAGCGGGCAAAACTCCCCAAGGAATGTAGAAATTGGGGTGAAAAGGGTCTGAGCATCAGGGCAGGGGGTGGCGAGCGAGCGACCACGTGTGTACGTGTCTGGGTTAGAAATCGCTGCTCCGCCGGGCGCGCTGGAGGAGAGGGGGAAACCGGAGAGAGAAAATCAGCCGCAGCCGCGTTTTCCAAAAAGCCGGAGCGAGCGTTCCTGCTCGCCGCCGCTTCCAAGAAACGGAGAGAACCGGGGAGGAAAATTGCAGTGATTCATCGCGGGCAGATCGGAGGCAGGAAATGGGAGTTCGCTGCCTGCCCCGTGCCCGGCGTGGGCTCCGTGGGCTCGGGCTCGCCGGGGCCTGGCTGGCGGAGAGGGCCTGACGCCCACGGGTCGAGCATCCCTGCGCCACGGCGGGAGCTGCCGGAGCAGCCACCGGCGAAGGGAAAACAACCAGCGAAGGCCGGGACCCGCAGCACTGGGAATTTTTCACCTGCGTTTCTCCGGAGCCACCCAAGCGAGAGCTGCCCGTGAGCCGGGAAGGGGCCCGGCGGGATGGGGGTCCCTGGGGATGCTCGGTGCCCGCTGTCACGCACCCACTCACGCGCACCCCAAATTCTGGGGTCAGCATCCCTCCCTTGGGGACCCCCAGGGTGGCCGGTGGGCCGGGGGCTCCACTGAGGAATGAAGCGTGGGAAAAGCGGGGCGGGGCTTGGGGGCTGCCTGTCCGCGGATTGGCTGGGGGAGGGGGGAGACCCCCCAAATTGCACCGGAATGAGAGGGGACAACCTGAGCTTGTAACGGGGGTAGCGGCAGCGGAGGAACCCCCCCACACCTCATTAGGCTGCGCCTGGTGCAGCCGGACCCCCCTTTCCCATGTGTTTGCACCCAGGCGGCTGCGGCTCCGTGGCACGAGTTGCGCCGGTCTCAGCCCGGCCAAGGACTGCGGAGCACAAACCTCCCTGGGGTGTCTGGAGAGGGGCCGGGCGCATCCCTCGGTGGGTGCTCTGGCCCCAAACCTCCTGCCCTCACCGCTGGTGTTTTGGGGATCCCCCCTGGAAGAAAACCATGGGGGTCTTGGAACAGGGACAGCGGGGACGGGGATGGAGCGCTGGGAGAGGGGGCAGGATGGGGTGGGAACCTTAAAAATCTTGCTGCAGTTTGGGATGTGGGGCTGCGTGTGCACCTTGCTTGGGGTCCGGACTGTGTACTCGGGATGCAGGGATCTCCTGGGGTTCTTTTGGGGGTGGGATGTGGGGATTGCATCCATCACATTTGGGGTTGGGATCTGGGGCTCCTCACATTGCCCTCGGGGTCAGGACCCAGGGACTGCCTGCATCCTGCTTGGAGTGGGGATATGGGACCCTAAGCACAGAACTCAGGGGCAGGACACAGGGACACTCATATTGCACTTGGGATCAGGACACTGGGACTGTGGTTGTTGGGGTTGGAACATGGGGACCTTTGTCTTGGGGTTGGGGTCAGACTGTGGGGAGCCCTGCATGGCACCTGGAATCACAGAGGGACAGGTCACAGGGGGCTGGGACATGGGGACCGTTGTGTTGGGTGTGGGATGCAGGATCCTCATGTTGGGATTGTGGTTGGGACTTCATGACCCTTTAATTTGGGCTGGTGTGGAAGAACCCTTGTGATGGCAACAGGACCTGGGGACATCTGCATTGGCATCAGGGCTTGGGGAGCTCCGTGCAGGGACTGGGAGTGGGGTACAGTGGGGGCAGGTTGTGTCTGTCCACTTGCTTCTCACAGGGACAGTGACCAGGGGCCGCATCCAGGCTCCCACCGAGTGCTCCAGCACCACCACCCTGGGGGGCTCCAGATAACTCAGATGTGGCACCGGAGCTGCTTAACCCCATCCTGATCCAGCCTTCATCCCCAAAACCCCACTGCCATGAAGAAGAAACCGTCCAACGGGCGGGGGCCGGACCCTGCGGCCCCCCAGCAGCGAACCCGGGGTGTCACCAAGCCAGCAGAGGTGACTTATCCATGGTGGGGGACTCACATCCCCCAGATGGGCTTTGGGTGCAGCTGCATCCCCGTGATCCCCCAAAACATCATCTCAGGGTGGGCTGGGGGGGCAGCAATTGCAGCATCGGGGGGTTGTTGCTGACACGGGTGGGTTTTGCCCCCGCAGTACGTGGGTTCCTTCGTGGTGGAGGAGCTGGACCTGCAGCAGCAGGTGGGGCGGCTGGAGGAGGAGCTGCGGGCGCTGAAGGTGGGGCATCCACCACTGCTCCCCCTCGCTGGGAAATGGGGGGACCCCAAATTATGGGGGGACCCCTGGGT
>VYXB01003553.1:1343-20138 GCA_013397135.1 Pachyramphus minor | reverse complement strand
GAATATATGGTTTAAATGAGGCAATACTACAAATTTTAACAGCACTTTTCCAATTTTTTTTCCTGGAAAAAAACCATCAAATTGAAACAAAACAAACAAACAAACAAAAACAAAACAAAACAAAAAAACAACCCAGAAAAACAAACAAAAAATCAGCCTAACTAAGTTAGGCACTACCTAACATTTTCCCTCTCACCTTTCTTCATATTCTAATGATATCAATAATTATTTTATTATTAACTTATTTATTGTTTGATAAGTAATTTACTGATTGTTATTTTTTATTATTTTAATTACAATATTTTATTTTCTAACTTAACACTCTAAAGGAAGTTAAATAATAGAAACTAAATAAACTAATTCTTTGAGAAATTCTACAGCCAAGCAATAAAAATTTAATGTTTGCCACTTTTCCTACTTAAGCAACAGGTCAGGACACAATGCTGTTATAGGGGAAAGAGCAAAAATAAGTAGAAATATTCTGTGCAGCAAATAGACTTACAGCTGGCTATTTCTGCTTGCCTATTTGGCTTTTAAGGACCGAAACAAACTTTTCACTAAGGGAAAGGGTCTAAGGGACACATAATGCACTAAAGTCTTCATTCTTGTGATCATATTGCTTATGTTGTTCATTTATATTTCCTAAAATTCAAGGTAAAATGGCCTCCACAGCTCCTAAAAATAGAAAGAAATGTTAACAATAAATGCAAGATGATAATCAGTAAATTAAAAATTCACATTTTACAGATGAAAGGGCAATAGTTTAGTGTTGAGTGACTATAAGAAAAGAGCTTTAATCTACAATGGTATTGGATAGGCTGACTGCAGAATTTTTTTTTTAGCAGTTGCATAAAAATGCATCCTGGAATGGGTGATATGAATTAGTGATGCATATCAATAAGCTCCAGGCTAAATGAAGTTTTAAAAACCAGGCACACTAACATCTCACAGAAATTCAGTTGTAACATACATCTAGGTCATCTGTAGAAACAAAACAAAAACCCAAATAAACCCAACAGTAATGTAGAGAAATGTAAGGATCTGCAGAAAAATCAGAATGTTGTTGTCACTGTATTAAATATTGATAATAATGCGAGATCACAAGGGCTGATAAAAATTCTCTGATCTTGTAGATTGCAGGTAGAAGGGATCCACTTCAGATGCTTAGTAAGGTCATGGGAACAGACAAAATACTCTCAAATTATTTCTAAACCTCCAAAAACTTTTGTTTTATTGAGAACTGAACCAGAAGATGAACCTCTGCATCCTGCTGCAGATCTTGTAGGGTTAGGGAAAAAGGTAGCAAAAATTGTAAGAAAGGTAAAAAAGTAGAAAAATACAAGAGATTTAAACAGTAGGGCACAAAACAAATCGGTATATATAAATTAAATTTGACACCCATTTTCAAACCAGGAGAGCTGGTTTGTATTGCATAAAATGCAGAGTTAAAAATAAGACCAAATACAAGGGAATTTAACTATAAAAAACACCGTAATTAATCTGTGCTCAATTATGTATCATAACTGAGAAGAGGACTTAAAGAAAGAAAGAACAATAAAAAGTTAAAAAAATAAACATGGCAAACCGGGGAAGTTTCCCTTCTAAGTTAATACAAGGTAAGAGCGCTAAATATCTGCACTCATGGTTCTACTGCATAAATCAAAGTGTAGTCCCATTAAATTTTAACACATTCTGCAAGATATATGATTAAACACCAATGTGTGGCATAATATGTGTTTTTTTACAATTTATTTTAATTATTAAAATGAAACATTATATTTTTAACTATGTCTAAGAAAGTGAAGGGCAATTATTATATATAAATCCCAATTAAATAAGGTATGTGGCAGGACCTAATTAATATAATATAATAAAGCAGGCAATACTAAAATTTATATCAGTAGCTAATGATTTTCTGTAGGTTCTACTAAAAAGTAGAAAAGAAGTTGATAATTATTTCCACATTGCACTTCCTTGTTTTGCTTTAAAAATGCAATTTTGCTAATTCCTAGTGCAAAATTATAAAGACATACAACACGTCTTTCCTATTTTATCAGCACTAGTGGGTCAACCAGAAAAGAACATGGAATATATGCTTGGGTTAATAATCTACACAGGAAAATTCAGTTTCTGTGGTTGTGCATTTCCCTGTGTTTGACTGAATATATCTGATAGAGGAATGTTCTGAAGTACCTTCAGAATCCTTTGGACTCTCAAATCACCAAAGTGTGACTGCTTCTCAATCTTAAATTTTCAGGATAATATTATGACCCTCAAAAACCCAAGAATCTCTCAATGTCACGGAAGAAGAAAGCACAAATCTTCAGGTACGTGAATTGAACATGACACATTCAGGTGAATGTTCTCTCTGTAAGTCAAGTATTTAAACTCTGTCTAAAAGATGTCAGAGGGAGGAAATCTTTCAAGTAAGGGGGGGCAGGGGGGAAGGAATCTATCCTTTCCAAATTTGTACCATTGAAATTAATGCTTTCAAGAAAGGTGCCTCCAATCATTACTAAAATTGCTACTAAAAGTAAACCTGCCTATAGTCTGGCCCCAGGAGGAGACTGAAACAATTTGCACTGTACATTAAATATTTCACCCACTGTAGTTAAATCTGAGAGGGGACTCCTCCTTTTACCAATCCATGCTGTACCCCTCTAATCTGGGAGATAAACAAGGGTTTTTTTGAACAGGTTAAAACTCAAGCTGTGCTATGATTATGTCATATTTACTACCTGACAGAGTGAGGCATTAAAAAAGGGTAACATCCTCAGCCAGGTTTCTGGTTTCCTACTCTAGCAATTTTCTAGACTTTGGCAAAATATGTAACGAGGTTGAGTCCATACATGACTTGAACTAATCTTATAAGTCACTCTAAAGCCAAGCAAATCTTTGTAATCAGCAATTAAAACAAATATCAATTTACAAGCCAACCTACAGGGGTTTTTTCACTCTGATTCAAAAAGAAGCAAAGGTTTATGTCAATTTTCAATGTCATGTGAGATTATTCATTGACTACAATGGAAGTACCAAAGAGCTTTGATTTAGGCAGACATTCCACTGTACAATGGGACATAAAAAGCTACTACAGTGTTCAGTGAAGCCAGTGAAATCCTTATTAGCATCAAAATTACTCTTAAATGGTTATCCTAGTCAGAAACTAACAGAAAGGGATTTTGGCTTGTTTTCCAAAAATGCTTATAATTGCTGTATGTCATCTTATACAGATTTTTAGAATATCCACTGGGAATTTGTACTTTTTCTCCCCATAAGTAATGTTTTTCCTGTTTTGGTAAAATGTTTCAATTATTCCTATTTTCAGAATAAGTAGTAAGTAAATATAGTATTACTTTTGTTCCTTTTTTTCCAAATAAAAATATTTCCACCTGAAAAAATATTATTTTTAATACAACTATTAACAATTTGAAGCTAAAAAGCTAAATATCTTGCATAGTGACTTTGGCAGCTCTATACTACCAAAAAATAATTCCAGAAAATAGAAAAAAAAGAGATTTTCTGTGTTGTACATTGGTAGCCATGTGATTTTACAATCAATAGGATTGTCTATCGATTCAACCCTGATTGGTATCAGATGGAATAAAGAGTTCAAACCTTGTTCTCTGCAGGAATTTGTACAACCCTTGCTCATCTCAAGTTATCAGCTAAGATGCAGAAACTTTCTCTTTCCTGGACATAACTTCTAAACTACAGAAAGAGATTGCAAAGTCTTCAAATGGATTTCAGTTATTAGGAATTATGAAGTGGAAAACCCCCAACTTTTTGAAAGTATACTAATCATTAAGAGATTTAGCAAAAAACATTAATTTGGAAAGACTGCACTGTAAGCAATTCTCGAGGTATTTGAATTCATAAAGCAGTCACTTTGACATGGGCTTCTCTGACTTCCTTGTCACACCCCCTGAACATTTATCTTTAATAGATTTGAAACACCAGCCAGGAAGAGACTGTTCAGGATGCCTTCCCCTGGCAATTTGAATTTCAGTGGCACACAATCACATCCTTTATTTTAATATTTCCCATCACTCTAACATGGATTAGCGTCTGATATGCTGGGTACTGTGGAGATGTGGAGTTTTGAACCTTTCACGTGGAAAAGGAAACAGGATATATCCGACCCAGATGATGGTGGGCTGCTCTCAACCTCTCAGTTGCTGTGTAGGATGATGCTGATTGTTTTCCTAACCTTGGGGAAAGGGCAGGATCTTCCTCTCTGTTCTAAAATAAAAGAGCATTTAAGAAAAATTTCAAGCTTGCCCATCTCAGATAAGAATAACTCAAACTTTGGAGGCAAATGGTGTTTTAAATTATACATTTGCTCTCCTGTACAATTTTCATATTTTTTTTGTCTAGGGCATTTCTGTGTTGCAGTCTGGTTTTTTATGATATGGTATCTTGTACTTGTCCTAAGTCTCTCAGTCTGCATCTTAAATCAGGTCATGGAACACTGATTTATGAGCCCAGGGTAGTCTGATGGCCCCTTTAAAGTTTCTTGCAAAAATAATCACAGATGTGGACGTTTGTATTTGAAAACACATGCCCTCTCTACATGGTGTCTACATGTCATTCCATATCCCCCTTCAGAATATCCCATTTTGCAAATTTTTTTTTGAATTTTAAATATCAATACACTATGTATTTGCTAACACATTCTCATAGTGAAAAGCAAAACAATTCACCATGAGCTAGAAGAATATGGGAAAGTCCTACTCATTTAGCTTTTTTCATCCCTATAATTTGAGAATGTATTTTAAAATTTGTTTAAGAAGAAGATTCCATGAATCAGAAAGACTTTTTTTAGTATGTGAAATATCACTGTTTCTAACAGAAATGCTAATAGAATATAACATATAGTGGGTCTATTGGGTGAATTTCTAGTATAACTGATGTATAAAATCTGACTTTCCTGATGTCATCAAAAATTCATTTCATTTCACTTCCCATTTGCTGATATTTAAAGTGTGTATACGAAACAATTGGTTCTTTTGGTCTTCTAAACACCTTGAATAAAACTAGTGAAAATTGATCCTTTCTTATTTCCTGCCATGTCAATTTAAATGTAGTTATTAAGCCAAACACCTGAAATGGATGGATACTTCAAAGAAAATTAAAATAAATGTTTACTGCTAGGAGTTCTAGGGCATCTGAGAAGTGTAGTCTTAAAACAATAAATAACAGTATGAACTTTGTTAGTTTCAACTGCATTTAGGTCATCATAAAATGCTTTAATTTAAATAATATTATACTGTGTCATTCAAGAGTTTGCTTCTGTTTTTCAGAATATTTGAAAACACTTTGCTCTGCATATCTAATTTATGTCTAACTTATGTCTAACTTACGTTGTGTCAAAGAAGCAATATAACTTGGAAAAAATCAAAAAATATGTACCTATTGAGGGATATAAGTATTAAAGATATGGTTTCACTCGATAGACTTCATGGGTGTTACTATAGGAAACTTTGTAAGAGAAGAAAGCTGGGGTTTTCTCTATTTTTATTGGCCATCTAGAAAATAATTTTAAAATGTTTTCAAATTCATTGAGCCAAACCTAAGAGCTTTAGAAACTCTCGTCCAATCATCAGGACAGCACATAAGAGAATCCAAATTATTTTGGTCATTTGCAGAGGTTGCAGAACTTGTTCCAGGTTATTCTGGCTTTAAACCTATTCTCCTTCTAAACTAATATGTTTATTTTCAGTGGAAAGAAAATAAACCAACCCTTTCTGTATGATGCAATCAAAATTCAGTAAGACAGTACGCCTCTTTTGTTATCCATATGATCTTTCCTAAATTTCCCTATTATGTCTGAATACTCTGAACTCTAACACTAAATAAATGCAAAATGTAGAGTATTATTAAGATTCTATATACTGAAAAAATAAACTTTAGACATAAAAGCATGACGTAGTTGAAAGTCATATTGACCTAAATTCTAAGTGTTCCCCATGTGCAGATTTGATTTACCAAATTACAGGTACTACATTTTTTTATCACAGTTAAAAAGTCCTAGTTAGAGATCCAGAATTCCATTTCCAAGAGGATGCTGTTATTTACCTGCTTGATTTCACTCGGAATCAAATTATTTTCAAAATTCCTGAGAAATAGCAGCCTAAAATTTCAGCAGCTCCAAGTGGAAGTTTTTGGTAGCTTGGTTTCTCTCATATTTAAATATTTTCATGAATAGAGTTTGGAGACTCTCCATTCTTGGAAAGTCAAACCCTGACTGAACAGGGTCATGAACAGTGTGTTGTTGCTGAGTGTTTCAACAGGGGAGTTGAACTAAACACTGCAGATGCCCCTTCTAACCTCAACATTTCTATGGTTCGAAGAGTTAATCCATTGAATCTGACAAATAATTTGAGTTGTTCAGATTTTTTCAGTGAAGAAAATATCTATCCCTGTTCTAAAGTCTGTTCAATCTCGTTTCATCCTTGGAAAGTTCCCATTTAATTAGTCTTGCTCTTATTAACAAAATTGTATTTTATTTCCAAGATACATTTTTGTAGTTTTAGCTTCCAAGTTCTTGATATCACGACATCTTTCAAGAGATATTAAGGTGTGTTAAATACTACTGCCATTGCTTTCAAGGGAGTCCTGCTATCTTTCTAGATTTCATGAAAGGAGAAGGAAGTGTCCTCATATTTTAATAAATTTTGGATGGTTGCATCCATTTGTCCAATTAGAAGAAGTGAAAAAGCATCCTCTACCTTTGTACACACAAAATATGATCACACATGCAGAATGCAGGCATATATGCCAAAATTTTATGCAAAAAATTCTCAAAGGCTGTCGTTCTCAAGGCAATCAATGTTCTATGTCAATACCACTCTGTCTGATTCCCTGAAATATTTTAGCACCTGGAACGATAAGAAATTCTATCAGTAAAATGTAGGAAGTTTCAGCTTTTCCAGACCTTAGGTTCCTAATGTAAATATCATCAGCGGAAAAGGATTTTTTTTACTTAATTTACTGCACAGTGGAGAAGCACAAAGACTATAATCCTGAAACCAAACCACTTCCTGACTATATTTTAAATTTCTGCATAAAAACATTACACAGCATTTTCTGAGAATGTTAACTCAAAAACATTACACAGCATTTTCTAAGAATGTTAACTCAGTTTTTCCCATGGTATATTTTTACTTTCCTTTCAAAGCTCATTATAAACTTGGAAATTAAATTGTCCGAGTTCCATTACTATACAGAACTAAGATACAAATCAAAGAATGATTTATGTAGGTCATCACTAAGTTTTAACCTCTAGAGAGGTTTTAATGGTTCTTATAAAACTCTCAGTTTTTTCAAATTACTGTAGAAATATCAATCAACCAGTAGAGGAGGAATTTAGAAAGTGAATCAAGGTGGGGCTTTCTTTTAATAAAAAAACCCAGATTGAATTCCATTAAAAATATTTTAAATAGTATAGAATTGATCAGAAAAGATTTTTGTAATCAGAATTAAAGACTACAAAATGAGAAAAAAAAGCCAACAAAAAACAACAAACAAAACCCCAAAAGAAAATCAAACTAATAAAAAACACACCTGTAAATTTTACCGATGTAAATTCTCATTACAATATTCCACTCCAGAAAAACTTCAGCTCAGCAAAGTTTCAAGAGAACTACACTTCTGTACACAATAGCTGAAAAACTGACTCTGCTTTCTACATTCTCTATTTATTATTTTATTTCTTGGTCCCATGTGATTTCTCATTAAATTTTATTGTTCTGTTTTTGCACTTAGCTGTGATAACGTGAAAGCAATACAGATAAGAAATTAATTTGTCAAGGATGACAGATTCTCCTAATTGGAAAGCAATATTCCAAAGAACAATGTTTTGTTGACATAGGTTTAATACCTGACTGATTTGATAAGGTAAATAAGATTCAAAAAAAATTTAGAGTGCCAAAATGTAGGCCTCAAAAAGTTATAGTTAAATTTAACCAAAGTTTCTGAAACTCTACTCTTAATTTCAGAAAAAAAAAAATATTCTTCAAAACATCAGATGTAATCCACTCAAATGTTTAAGCATTGTTATGATATAAAATATATTTGCCATCCTGCATAGGTTTTTTGGCCTGCAGATTTTCACAGTGTTCTTAAAATATTCTGCTGTATTAATAACCAAATAGAATAGGTCAATATAAACAAATAAGAGTTTTATTTTTATTCAATTATTTCTTGTTCTTTGATGCAAAAATATCCAAAAAACTGTAAAACAATATAGATCAAAAGTAAAATTGTCTGAGCTAGAGAAGCTATATATTTCTTTCTGTTTCCCCAAACATAGCTGTAGTAAATGACAGGAAAAGAAGAGAAGAAGCACAAACTGATTAAAAAAATCCCCACTTTTTTATGTATTATGAAAAAGTATTTCATTTTTCCAAGTGACTGACTGAACAGAAATACTTCTTTTCTGAAGCTGTCACCTGTTGAATTTCTTTGGAATGTGTTTCAGTCAATTTAACTTTGCACAACCTATTGCAGTATGGAGAATATCTGTGCAACTGAGATTTGGAAATACAGTATTTTAATTTTCCAGTAATATGGAATTGTCTAGTATTCTTGGCCTTTAAATAGCTTTATATGTGAAAAGACTAAGGTATTGATGGTTTAGATACATATTTTTTCAAGTTTTCTATAAGCTTCTTTTTAAGCCTGCCTTGTTCACAAGAAATAAATTACTTTACATTGTTAAATGATTAAAAATTAAATTATTTTCAAAATCTTTTATCCAAAAGTGAGTAAGTTAACATTTCACACTGTTCTAAGCACTTTTGTTATGGTAATGGAAGAAATAAAGAAACTGAGCTAGAAAACCTAAATACATTTTTTTTTAGTATTTCTTTTGAAAACAAAACAAGTTTTGCTAAAAAAATTAAGAAAATTAAAGATGTATATCTCCATTTATAAGTACCTGATTTTTAGATAAGCATTGTTAGCTGACAAGTGCAGATTTTAAAAAGCAGGTGTCTCCAGCAGAATATACACAATCTTCAGACTACTGATGAAAATGAGGGCTGGGAAAGAAAAAATGTAAATTAACAACAAATTAATAACTAAATTAACAACTAACAAATTAAAATCCCTGATTTAATTCACTGGAGTCATTCTGAAGACCTGTGAAAATGATGAAACAAACACTTGCTCATCAGCACAAAGAGTGCAGAAACCATCTCTCAATAGATTGCAGGATTCAGAACTGATTGCTGTGGTGATTTATCCTGATGTTCATGGGAACAGTCTCTGAGAGTGGACTGAAGGGACATAGACTTAGAAATTACCAAAGTTGGTTTTTTGGATTTTTTTCAAAAAACAATTTTCCTCTTGGCCTGATGCTTCACTTGATTACACAATTTGAAGCATTTTTTTAAAAATGGTCTATAGTCATAAAGAGATGAGCTTTCTTGCAGAAATGAAGTTACATTGCGTAATGGCCTGAGAGCTGCAGTAATAAGGACAGAGGAGGAGAAATTAGTAATTTTATGGCTTCACCTCAATCTCAGAGAGGTGGAGTTCCCTAGCTGGCCTGCAGCCTGTGGGCCAGGGTGTGCAGGGTTTCAGATGGCATGTGTGACCTGTCCCAGCACAGCCCATGGGTCAAGAAGGTCAGGGCTGAACCAGGCTGGGATGAAACCAGGTCCTGAGCCATGGGCAAGGTATGGAGACATCCTGGGGATGCTAGCCAGGATAACACCCCAGAACTTTAAATATTGAATGAGGCAAGTCCTTGCAAAGGGGATTTCACAACACCTTTTCAAGACCTCCAAGAATATAAGGATATTATCTATGGATTATGATTGTATAAGAAATCCTTTATGTTGAAAAAATCCACTTCATACCTTTGACTAAACCAACAGAAAATAAAAGTAAGGATTTTGTTTGTTTTGAACTTCTTCCTTTTTAACCCAGGTTATACTTACCAGTAGGGCTGTGATGGATTGACCCCAGCCAGATGACAGGTGCCCACCAAAACTGCTGTGTCACTCCCCTCCTCAGCTGAACAAGGGAGAGAAAATATAATAAAAGGGTCTTGGGTCGAGAAAAGGGGAGGGAGAGACTACCCAGCAGTTACTGTCACAGGCAAAACAGATTTAGTTTGATTTATTACCAATAAAATCAAAGCAGGGCAACCAAATCTTAAAACAGGTTCCCCTCCCCATCCCTTCTCCCTGGGCTTAACTTGTCTCCTGAATTCTCTCCCTCTTTCCCCACTACAACAGATGGGCTTGACCTTGGCCAGCAGAGGGTCAGAAATGAGGGAAGCTTCGAGCAGTTTCTCAGAGAGGCCGCTCTTCTATCCCCCCCCTGCCAAAACCTTGCCTCTCAAACCGTGTACAGAGTCACCCAGGAATGTTGTCCTCTTTAGGAATGGCGTGCAGCAGGCAGGAGGGAAGGACAAGGTCAATGACAATGAGCCCGAGGGTTGTGTTACAATTGTGAGAAATGGACGTGATAGATAAATCCAAATTTATTGCTACAATACATTAAAGGTTCCCCTCTAAGGTCAGCTTTGTGAAAGAGTCATGCTTCCTTGGTATCATGCCCCGGTCTTGAGACAGTTCAACCCAAGAGGAATTAACACAGAACATGCATAAAAGCTGCTTTGGGCTGGGACCATATGCAAGAATTGCTTTAAAAATTACACTAAAGCATTGCCAAACTCAGGATCCTTTTTTCCTTTCAGTTGTTTTCTTTTACAGTTAGTGACAGATATATCCAGAAGCCTATCTTTGTAAAAATTTAACAGTGAAACAGAATGTTGCTCACCATCTTCAAGAGCTGAGGCGCAGTACAGTGCTGCACATTTCTTCTGGGTTCAGGGTCGTGATTTGGAGTAGGTGGCTGTGCAAATGTTAGAAGAAAGACAAATGATTTAGGAAACTTCGAGTCTTCTGAATTCATGGGTTACGCACACAGAAAGGTTATGCTGAATGCCACTCAGATATGTCTTAGAGGCAACACTTGAACAAATTTATGGGCAAATGGTGATATTTTGAAAATAATAGTTATTCTGAAAACTAGAGAAAGAGATACTGTGGTGGTTAGTGATCAGGGCTTTGTACTGGTTGTTGTTGTTGTTTTTCTGCGTATTTACATCATACCTGGTTTCCTAGAATTGTTCTGTCTGTTCTGTTGTTTGTTAGATTTTTGTTTTTACTTTCTCCTCTTGTTCAAGAGGTTCAACAGTGCTCTCAAAAGATTTCTAAAAGGTTCTAAGATTCTAAAATACCTTTTCCAAGACCAGGAATGGAAAGGAGGTTACTAACCTCTTTCTGGGAAATATAATGACCACAGCTGAGGGGCAGCTGTCTTAGATTACAGCATGCCCCTGGTAAGCGTAAAAAGTTAACACCTTTAAAGTTTATTAGCAAAATTCTCTTTAGACTAATGGAGAAGGCTTGAAGGAATTAGCAAAATCATAAGGACACATATTAGTGTGGGAAGAATCACTTGCATGCTTCTTTTTAAACTGAAAGTCTTTTTCATTCTATCCTTATTTGAGTACAGGTTACATCACAGGACAGAAGGAAACCTGCCTGTTCTGTTAGTTTGTTATTACCATGAAGGTTTTCATCCTACTGGTGCCCTGTAAAGCTCACTGTCCATCATTTTCATCTGAGCAAGTGACTTCACACAAATGCGAAGTTCCTGCTTTTTGCAGAAACGCAGCACCAGAACACATGCTTATAAGAGGCCAGTGGTAGTAGCACAGTTCAACCAGGTCCCTGAGGTCCACAAGTGTTCAGTGAGGGCAAAACATTAGCAAATGAATGAGTTGATGAACTTTTAGAGGTCTCTGATGCTTAATTATTTCAAATGATGTCACTCTTACAGCTAATAGTGGAGGAAGTTAACCAAAGTTAATTAATATGTACTTTGACAGTCTGCTCACTTTAATTATTTTGCTACATTTTGCTAAGACAGACTATCCAGCTACTAATACTGATAAAAAGGCCTTGAAAAATTGCTCTCTTGGTTGAGGAGTTCCATGACATGAATGACTGCTCTTGGGCCATCCCAGCTGAGTGTTATATTTTTTATATGTCACGCGAGAAGACTGTGTTGCTAAAGCTACAGCCAGAGACCTGACTGCTGTGGGAAAAAAGGAGTTTAAACAATGTTAGAATATGATGAAAGGCTGAGAGAATTGGGATTGTTCAGCCTGGGAGCGACCAAGGCCAGGTTGAATGAGGCTTGGAGCAACCTGGTCTAGTAAAAGGTGTTCCTGCCCATGGCAGGAGGTGGAACTGGGCAATCTCTAAGGTCTCTTCTAGCTGAGGCCATTCCATGATCTTACTTGATTCTGATAGTTGAAAGAAAAAAACACCACCAATATTTCCTGTGTTGTAGTCAAACTAAATGAAAGAAAGGGGTGGTGTTTTAATGACACAGTACTCTTTTTAGAGTTTCAGGAGATACACTGGGCCAAGATCTTCCTCAGTTAGCATTTTTGCACCACCAGAAGGTTCACATTTTTGAGAAAAAAAAAAAAGGAGAGACTACATCTGGTATGCTATGTGTGCACAGTTTAGGGCAGGGGCAGCTAACAAGGTTTTTAGAAAGGTATGACCAAGATAAATCTCAGTTGTGGTATTCTTTTTTTTTTTTTTTTTCATTATATATGCTGAAGTACATATGGGTATGACGTTTCCATGAGGGTGAAAATTCAGAACACTTGGATTTTCTGCCAGTCTTAGAAAAAAAATAACACTTTTTTTTTTCCCACCTGTAAAGATCCCATAGAGAATGGCTTTAAAGAGTTAGAAATAAATTACATACAAGCGTCAGTCTAGTAGGAAAAACTCAAAGTAAAATATGGCTCCTGTCCATTTTCTTTTGGGTCACACTGTATAAGCTGTCTTGACCTGGTATCCTGATTTTATTTCACTGATGACAAGGAAAATTCTTGACATCTTACACAGGCACTCATAAGGTCAGAGAAACTCTGAAGGTTCCTCAGTCAGGCTGTTTCTATGCTACACCTCTTCCCAGGGCAGACAATGTGGTTTTGAGATCCAATTGTGGATGCTCAGTACCACCAACATTCCCTTATTTAGACCAAAAGGATTTTTGAGAAAGTTTAGTCAGCTGTAAATCTTGCCTGGCTGAATAAACACAAGCTTTGGGCCTCAGAGATTCAGGTTTGATTATAAGGTATTTTCATTTGATGATGTCTCGTTTCCAGTGAGAAATGTAGATTTTTTTATTGTCAAGGTGGCTTGTATGTATGAATGTATGTATACATGTATGTATGTATGAATTTGCTCAGTCACTCCTGACATTAAACTGAAGTGACAAATGTTTTAACTGGGTAATCCCAACAAAATGAATGAGGACAGCTAGGTAACATGCCTGCATAAGTGAGTTTACATGCAAGGTTGAAGACAGACTAACAAATAGTGCAAAGATAAAGCTGTTCTGTGTCAGGAAGATGTTACAACCTTCCAGAGATGAAAATCCTATAAATTTTGAGGATGACGAACCAATTGACTTAGACCAGAGCAGAGATGGCAGCAAAAAGATATTCACCACTCTATGTATCTGGCTTTGTGAGATGATTTATCACCATGGTCTTCAGCCTTGAAGTCTAACACAGCTTTTGTGTTTAAAGATCTGTCTGAAAAGTGGTCTTATAACTGGCCAGTTGCACAGCTCAGGGCTGAGGCAGGACAATACTAGAGTAAAGTTTACAGTTGCACATGGAAGAGATGATAGCAATGTTGTGATTTAAACCCAGCCAGAAAATAACAACCTTGCAGCCACATGCTCACTCCCCAACATCACCAACCACCCCTACTTGGGGAGGAGAATTGAAAAGAAAGGATAAACTTTGTGAGTTAAGAGCAATTTAGCAATTGAAAGAAATTATTGTTGTTGTTGTCATTGTTACTATGACTAGTATCATTGTTATTATAGTTATTTCTGAAATTATCAAACAAACAATAAATAGAATAGTGGAATCATAGAATCAGAGAATGGTTTAGATGGGAAAAAACCTTAGAGGTCATCTGCACTATGCCCCTACCATGGGCGGGGACACCTGCCACTGGACCAGGCTGCTCCAAGACCCATCCAACCTGGCCTTGGACATTTAATAATAAACTAACCTGACCAGCTCCTCCTGAGAACCCATGAGTACACATGAAGTCATGAAGAGTGAGGAAAAGCATAGAAAGTAAACTTGATATTTTCTATCATAGTCTGAAAGTTTAGAAAGGTGAAACGGGTAAGGATGTATCTTCGGAGAGCAGAGATTTATTTGGGGAAATCTTTCCCATATTTTAAGAAATTCCTTAATAAAAATGTGAAGTTATCCAAACTTTTTTATCTTATTTATCTTATTTTCTTCTTAATATTCTTTCAAGGCCTTTTGTCAGTGAAAATATATCTCATTCCTGTTCTATAGATCTCCTTGACATTCCTCACCAATGCAAAATGTAGCATCTGCAAAGGACTTATTTTTGGAACATTTAATCTCTCATTCTCACCCACAATGCCCTCACCAACTTACTTTGTACCTCAACGATTGGAATTGGACATTATCCCTTTCTTCACATTCAGATACCTTTTTCCATTTGCATCCACTGTAATCTTATTTTCTTTGTTGTCCAGTAGCAAAACACATTAAGAAAACCTCTGGATACCTTTCGAGAACAACTACTGATTTACAAACTACAATGGGGAAAAAAATGGTTTCTTTCTGAGAAAATGGTCTCCTCTGAGATGTCAGACTGTTTTGACACTGAGTTGATGGACAACCTTGCTCTGTTCTAACAATTACATTCTAAAAAGCCTCACTGATTAAAACCTGATTCTTCTTAATTTTGATTTGGAACTGCCATATGTCTCTTACTCAGTCTTTGCAACAGAGCATTGAAAGACAACATAAATACACTTGTAAGCGTGAGAAGAACACGTTTATAAATTTCTTTTGGGTCAAAAAGATTAATTTTTTCTATTAATTATCATTCAGGTCACTGAGATTTAAATACAACTTACAGAATGCTAAGCAAAGTAGTCTACATGGATCTAATATCTACTTTGTTCTACTTCATTATACACAACATTATTGCCACTGTACCTCTTGGAACTACATAATATACTTTTATACCCAGGTGTCCCAGTTTCTCCTTTATTTGCATTTACTCAGACTTTTAAACTACAGTACTTGTTATCAAATCTCCCATGCAGAGAGAAAGTCTGAAAGAAACTAACTTTCCTCAGTTCCATGCTTTTTTTTCTTTTCCTTTGTTTCATTTTATTTTTTCTTCCTTTCTGGCTTTCCTTTTTGGCCTAAACCTCAAATTAACTTCAAGAAAATCTGAGAAGATGTAGTGTGGTTTTATTTGTATCCAAATATATGTATTTGGATACATATATAAAATATACGTTTATTTGTATTTATTTGTATTGAATAAGTGCATTTTGTCTGCTTATTCACATCCATATGTAGTTTAACTCCTCTGTGAGGTAGATGAACTCAAATAGTCCATTTGATCACATTAACTTCTGAGGAACACACATCCCACCTGCCCTAAGCATTTTATCTACTGAAAAATTGATAGTATAATTGATCAAGTATATAACCAAGTATAATTGATAATATTTTTCAAATAACATCTCCTTAAACATTAAATAAACTAATTTAAAATATCTTCTTGTTTAAAACACAATGCTTCCTCACATAATAAAGACTTCTATAGTTTTTTTTCCTTTATTTCTTTGAAAAATGTCAATATTTCACCTTCAGATTCACCACCTTTTGTTAATATATAACGTAGTCAATCACTATAATTGCCTATGTTTTAGGCAATTTAGTTGCACGCACCTTCTGCTTGTAAGATCAGGTAATTTCTTTTTTTTTTCCCCCTCATGTTTCCAACTGTTTTACATAGCAGCAATCTTTGTCCTCCTTTATTCAGACTCCTAAATCCAAAATCATTCCTTTTTATCAGCTTGTGAATGGGTTCCTAGGAACACAGAAAACAGGCCAATGATATGGGGTGAGCCCAGGGTCAAATAACTGAATTAACAAAGGTCTGAGATGGTAAAAACATCCTTGTTGACAGGAACAATCAGGATATGACAAAATAAGTGTAAAATTAAAATGCTTTATATTTGGACAGTGAAAAAAAAATGTTGTGCCTATAAATTCTTGGGAGCTTGTAGTATTAAGACTGTATTTGAATATTTTCATGGTCATTGATCTTTTATGCAAAAAAAAGCTTTGTGACTGATGTTCATTAGGAATACATTTTTTTATTTTTTGGTTCGCTAGTCATAATCCATAGCTTTGGAAAATGTAGCTTGAAATGGTACAGAAACAAAAAAAAAAATTTTTTTTTTTAAATGAGGTGAGCACCTCATCTACTGAAAACTGAACTTGTCAATGAAGAGTGTAATCACTACAAAGTAATCTAGGTTTCACACGTGTTAGATCATCAAAACAATTTACCTTATTTAATTAACAATTCATTCATATTAACCTGTGTAGGAAGCAATTCAGAGCAAATTATAGTATGTGGATTGCATAGCTTGGTTCCTAATCTTAAGCAAAAATATTTTTGGAGATGTACTCAAAAAAACTCAATCTTAGTTTTTTGCCAGTTTCTAGAGCCGAAAGGTGATCTGGACAATATTCCAACTCATAAAAATAGGTACAACTCTACACTTCATAAAATATTTGTGAAGATCTGAGTGGCTAATATGTTACCATATATAGACCAATGCTTAATTATTGATGTGAGCAGATATGAAAACCTTATTATGTTTACCAAAAAACCCAAGCTCTGCACAACCATATTTGTTAGGTGTAAGCTCTTCTTTCAAGGAGTAAAAAAAACAACCAAACAACAACAACAACGAAAGAGCATTTAGAGAAGATTTCTGATTTTTTTTCTGTTGTACATATTTTGTGAAATTTCATTTCCCCAATAGCAGCTTGATTAGTCTACAGACTTTTCATTCCACTGGTAAAGATAGCAAAACCATGGAAATATTTTTTATTGATGTATTACTATCATCACTGCAGTGACAGCCTTAGTCATACTCTATGCAAAGAGTCACTAGCCAAATGGAAATCCAAGGCCAGAAATCATTCCTGGTGTTCAATGAGATAGCTCAGTTATTTGAAAAACAGTGTACATTTCATCACAAAAATATTAAACTCGTTTCCAGATAATTTATTTTCAATCAAAACTTCAGGTTTTAGAATTCAAAGTAGTGTTACCCAAGCCTTCTCATTGCTTCTCAATATTTAAGTGGATTGTGGCAGTAAATTTTTTTTCCATCCAGATCTCTATGCCTGTAACAAATCTATGTTGCTTGAACATTGTCATATCCATGGCATTCCAGCTCCACATTCTTATATTGTTTTTATGCACATGCAAAAGCAGACGACTATAATTTTTTAGTTCTCTGGTAAAAATAAAATTTTACAGCCTTCTGCAAGTGAAAGCTTCGGAAAAAATTTCCACTTACTGTAATGCTGTTGAGCACAAGCCTAAAATTAATCTGAAAAAGAGACAGGCTCTTGATATGCTTGTGCTGATACAATCAACACAAAATACTCTTCTGAGTAGTATTGATACTAAATTTATTGTGTTATTCTATTTCTTGACTACCTGAAAAATTTCTTTCTCCAGTGACCCTGCCAGTTATGTCTTGCTTTGCAAAACTGGATGTTTAAAGGTCATAAATTTTAATGTGAAAATCCTCCCTTCCTTTCATTCCAGCATTTCAACAGACTGATCCTGAAAAAACCTGCTTGGATTGTATTTAAATAATAATAAAATATAACAATAATTTTTAAAAAACACACACACATAAAAACCCCAAACAAAAAACAAAAAACAACAAAAAACCAAACAAAAACAAACAAACAAACAAAAAGCAAAACAAAAAACCACACACAAGCAAAATCTTTTATCGAAACAGTTCTTGGAGGCCGACTGACTTTTAGATCAATATATAGTGTAGAAACAGTTTCTGATTATCTTTCTCCTGTAAGCTTTAATTTCTGCTGAAAAAATCTCTCCTTTTTTCCCCCATATTTTAGTGTCAATTCTAATATTTTTGCCAGAGGCGGTGTACATATTTTGCCTTCTTACTCAAAAAAATGCATACATGACTTGTACATTTGTATTAAAGTACTAAACATGATTAAAATGATCTATTAGACCTTGCATTTTTCATCAAAATTATTAAAAAAACAAATGGAGTGAAAACATCCACTGGTGTTCTCATATCAGGAATCCAAGAACAGAGAAAACAGCACCTTTAAGTTAGTAAAAGTTACCCATGTTTTTCTTTCCTGAGTTCCTTGGTACCCTGCATTCATCAAGGTTTCCTTAGAATCACAGAATCAGCTGGTTTGGAAAGGACCTCTGAGATCATCAAGTCCAACCCTTGATCCACTACTGCTGTGGTTACTAGACAATGACACTAAGTGCCACATCCAGTCTCATCTTAAAAACCTCCAGGGACAGTGAATAGACTACCTCCCTGGGCAGGATATTCCAATCCTGGATTACCCTCTCTGTAAAGAATTTCTTCCTAATATCTAACCTAAACCTCCCCTGGCAGAGCGTAAGCCCGTGCCCTCTTGTTCTACTGCTGGTTGCCTGGGAGAAGAGACCAACCCCCACCTGGCTACAGCCTCCTGTCAGGGAGTTGTAGAGAGTGATGAGGTCTCCCCTGAGTCTTCTCTTCTCCAGGCTAAACAATCCCAACTCCCTCAGCCTCTCCTCATAGGGCTCTGGACCTACTCCA
>VYXB01003546.1:42979-69729 GCA_013397135.1 Pachyramphus minor | reverse complement strand
CCTATTTGAATTTGGGAAGAGCCAAACCAGCATTATCCTCACTCCCCTGTGAAGGGCAGCCCAGATTCTGAGCCTGCTGAGGAACCTCTGGGACTTTATTAATGACTCTGCAGCACGGGCAGGAGGGAGGCACTGCAGAACTGCTGCTCTGTCTCAGAGCCCACATTCCTGCCCTCCCTCCCTCGTGTTAACAGCCCGATTGCCTGAGGCTGCAGGAAAGGAAAGAGAGGCCAGACCAAACGCAGCACAGTGAAATGTTCCTTTCAGAGAGACTCCCCTTAAAGGGAAGCAGCAAAACAAGTGCCCTGGGGAAGTGCAAAGAGCAGTGACAGCGAACCCTCCTGCACGAGCCAGGCACGGGCACCCTGTGGGGGAAACTGGGCTCCTTGGTGTTCACATCAGGGCCTGGGGCTCCATTAGAAGAAATAAAACCCTGGCAGTGGTTTTTTGGGGGCTCTTGGTCATGTGCAGCAGCTCCAGGGGTGAGGCAGAGGCCTCGCTGCACCCAGGACAGCAGCAAAGCAAGGGGGGAGCTGGGAGAGGGTGGGTCTGGTGCTCCTCTCACACCAGGCAGCAGCAGTTCAGTCAAGGCTCTGGAATCATGGAAAACAAGGATTCTTGGCTTCCACGATTGCCAGAACTGGGAACAGTCCCAAGAACTGGGGTTGTTCAGCCTGCAGAAGAGAAGGCTCTGGGGAGACCTCAGAGCCCCTTCCAGTGAGCTCCAAGAGAGCTGGAGAGGGACTGGGGACAAGGGATGGAGGGACAGGACACAGGGAATGGCTTCCCACTGCCAGAGGGCAGGGAGAGATGGGATATTGGGAAGGAATTCTTGCCTATGAGGTTGACGAGGCCCTGGCACAGGTTGCCCAGAGAAGCTGTGGCTGCCCCTGGATCCCAGGAAGTGTCCAAGGCCAGGTTGGAGCAAGCTGGGCTGCTGGAAGGTGTCCCTGCCCATGCCAGGGGGTTTTAAGGATCTTTGAGGTCCCTTCCCACCCAAACCATTCCATGAGAAAAGGTGAAGTTGTGTTTCTTTCATCTGGTTTCATTCTTCCCTCAAAGGCTCTCAGATCCTGGTGCTTCCCCTCCAGACCAGTCTGGACAAAGTTAAATTCCCTTCTGGGCTTCCAGGATGAGCATTTCCAGGAGGTTTGACCCCTAGAAATTCTGGGCACTTCACAGGGAGGCAGCTCAGAAACAAACCTGTCTGAACACAGCCCTGATGTCTGGGAGGAAAAAACCAAGAGATCAATATTCCTGCTTTCTTTAATAAGCTTTGGGAGCAAAAACAAGTGATTAGGGCAGGAATTGGAATGATTCAAGTTAAAAGCAACCTCTGCACACTTTGCCCTTGTGATTTCCAGATCTCTGCCCAACTGCCCAGGATGTTTTTTGTAAGCTGTACCATCTACTTGGCTCCCAACCTGGTTTTCTACCTCCAATCCTTCGGTGGAGTTTAAAAGACAGAATTTATGGCCACAGGTCTGTTAATTCTTTAGGGTGGGGGATCAGCTGCTGAGCCAAAGGGGGATGATGCAGAGCTGTTCTTTCAAGACCAGTGAAGATCAGGTACTAATTCATTAAAGGCTCTGTAAATTATGCCAGCAAGGGGCTGGTATTAGAGTCCAGATCCCTGATCCTGCTCCCTTTGGGGTCTGCCTGGGATTTTCCTGAGCGATGTGTTGTCGATGCCTTTGAAAGCTCAGCTCCTGAAGCCTCTGATTTGCAGACCCTCAGGCATTTTAGCCTTTTCCTTACTTAGCCTTGCTCTGAAAAGAAAACAAAATACTCCTAAAATAAAACCCCCCTGCCTGGCATTATGTAATTCAATTAAAAATGGGAGCTGGTGAGGATGGGGTCAGTATGCTGAGGTGATGGTACAGAAAGGATGGAGCACACAGGACAACGGTGAAAACAGGGAATGTGGTGGAGAAAGGGTGAACTTGTCTTGCAAATTAATATAGAAATAAATAATCTTTTAATAAATAAGCAGCACAAAATGCATAATCTTTCCTGTAAGCCTTTTGTAGAGGAATAAAGGACATTTAAAGAATTCTGCTCCAAGATATCACAAGGTTGGGGGATTAATTAAACCACCACTGGACTATTGGTGTCAGAATGTGGAATTCCACGCAGCAGCCCTTGGCTTTTGTCCTTGGAGTAACCACTCAGAGCTGGAAAATCTGTAGCTTGGGACATAAATATGGCAGAATAAAACCCTGAAATATCTACATTAAACTCCACCAGTGAAAAAAAAAAGGCAAAAAGAAAAAGCAGGGAAGGGGCAGGGAGAGGAAAGCAGGAAAGAGCAAGGGAATTTCCAGTTATTTCCAAAAGAACAGAGCTGTTTGGTGCATTGACACACGATACAGGAGGTCAGTTTGTTTGCTGTTATCTGTGTCATGTTCTGCTGTCACTGGAGGTGTCTCTGGACAGCTCAGCCACTGACACTCCTGCAGACAACAAAAAATGATCTTGGGGCAGATAAAAGGCAAGATCTCTCCTGAATCTCCCCTTACACAACACCCTGTGGCTAAAATAGAAATCAAATAAGCAGCATTTGGCCCTTGGTGACTTGGAACCAAAAACTGAAATCCTCCAGGATGATTCTTGTGTTATCCCCATCCTTTAAAAGGTGGGAGCTGTGAACTGTTCAGGCTGAAATGTAATTTATATTGGAACATGAGGGTTCAAAGCCACTGTGGCTGAGCACATCATCAGCCTGGTAAGGAAGAGACAAACCCTGTCTCCCTCAAAAGTTCCTCCTTTCATGTCTGTTAAACCCACCTGTTATTAAAATTAAGATTCATCACAGCTCCAGACTCCGAATTCTCCCCCCAACAACAGTTTCTGCCTCTGTTTTGCATTTCAAAAGAACCAATTTTGTTATAAATGTGAAGGAGGGAACTGGAGGAAGCAGCAGCTGTGGGAACAGAGCGACAACACTTGGGGCTGCAGGAATAAGCAGCACTGAGCTGGAACAGGGGGTTTGAGAAGGAGATATCTTAAAGCACAAGGTGAGTTCAGTGGCTCAACCACTGCTGGTTTTGAATTAAACACGAAAGCTCAGAGGTTTCTGAGCATCCCTGACCCTTCCCCAGGAGGATGGGGGTGCACACAGATGTCCCCATGAGAGACTGGGACCATAAATATTCTTCTGAACTGGAGGGAGAAACTGTTGGAAATGCTCCCAGCAACAGATTGAGGCAGGTTTGTGTCCCTAATTAAAGGCAGGTTCCTCATTAAAAGTCCTGAGGAATCAAGAAAAGAGTCCCAGTTTCTTTAGCTGCTTTAGGATATAACAGTGCATTAGGACATGCTGTTGATAGAGATGGAATGAAGCACTTGATGGGTGAGATCACAGCACTGGAGTTGTTTTCCTACACTTTATGTGGGATTTAAGGGTGGAAAGCAGCATCAGCTCATGGATAACTGGGAATAACACCCAGGTTTTGATTACTTTTCCTTCCTGCCTTGTGTCATTTTGGGCAAAACTTCTTCCATTATTTACTCATCTTATAAATGTACAATTTCTCCAGGGGGATCTGGGTTTGTGCTTCTCCTACAAAACTTCGACAAATCTATTTGTTTCATTTATTTCAGCTTTTTGATATCATCTTTACAATGGAAGGAGCCCCGAGAGCGTTGTTAGGATGTCAAAATGTCACATCTGGGAATGTCAAGAAGTGACAAAACGGAAGCTTATTGACAAAAATAAAATGTACATTTTTGCAGAGCAAGGGAAAGGGAATAAATCCCAGTCATGGTGTGGTAAAAGATGCACTGAATTGCTCCTCTCCATCACAGCTGCACTGCTTTCACCTGCTCCCTGCAGCGTGGACAACAGGCCAAATAATGGGAGTTAATTGCTTGCCCAGTGGATATTTAGTCCCTGTGTCCACTGCCATGGACCAGAGCAGACTTTTGCCTTGCACAAAAAACCAGGACAGCCAGAAAAGCTGAAACCAATTTCTGGCTGTGGCAGAGCCATCAGCTAAAAAGGGGTTTGAACAAACTCCTTCCAAAGCACTGAGTGAGCAGGGCAGGGACTGGGGTGGAGGGAGACACTGGTTTATTTTTAAATCCCATTTACATGCAGAACCCTGGCTCACACCACATCTGCTGCCCTTGTAATGTGATCTGCAGGCTTCCAACCCAGCCCATTGATCAGCTGCAGGGCCTGGTTCTCTGTATTTATTTGTGCCTGGAGCAGCACATTTAATCAGTGCACAGGGGCAAAAACATTGATGGGGAAAGAGCAGCAATAATCCAATGGCAAAGGCAACTTCTGTGCTCGACCACTGCTAATCTGATTGGCCTTGGTGACAAGTTAGAGTGAAATGGAACCTGAAGGATGGCTCCTAATTACTGTCTGCAAGCAATTATGACCTAAACAAGCTTCCTTCTCGGTTTTATATATTATTTCTCCTATGGAGGAACACCAGAGTCCAGTCCTAAGCCAGGAAATTAAAATGGGAGACACTGAGCAGCTCTGAAAAGCCAAACAGGATCAGGTGGTCTGGACAAAAGTAGCCTGAGCAGGATTGAACCACTCCAGTGAAAAGCCCTTGAAGGAAAGAGTTTCATCAGATGTGGCTCTGCTGGTAAAAAAATCTGCATAAAATCTGGGTTTTATTCCCAGCTTTTGGAAGGTAAGGATTACTTAGAGGAGCTCAGCTGCTCAGAGCCTGGTGCTGACAACACTCGGGTTGTGGGTGCAGTCCCTCCATGAGCTGTTCAGTTGTGGGTCCCTTCCAATTCAGAATATCCCGTGGTTCTGGGAATTGGAGGAGCCTCAGGTTGTGTTTTGCTCTCTGGAGTGGCAGGAGTCTGTGCAGGTGCTGTTCCTGTGCCTTTACACCTCTGAGGAACAGCAGGAGAACTGTGCACCAGTGACATTCCCTCATCCTGGGCCTTATCCTGCTCTTCCCAGTCCATGGCAAAATTCCTGCTGGAGGCAGAGGCTCATTAAATTTGGGGTGAATTCTCAGTGTGATCCTGCTCCTCAACCATTGCTCCTGCTGTAATCAGGCACATCCATCACATACTCAGCATCTGCCTGGGCCCCCTGGCCCTTTCCCAAACCCCATCCCTGGTCTCCATCAGCAGTGGATGAGGTGACCCCTTAATTCCCTTCCACAGGAGGTCACCACAACTGGGAATATGTCTGTGCTCATCACTCATCTCGTGCACAGGGCTGAGCTCAGCACGTGGCATTTGCTGATGGTCCCTCCCACGCCCCATTTCTCATGGGCAGATAATTTAATAGAGCTGAGGCCTATATCCTTTAATAAATTGAATTAAAAATGCTGCAGCAGCTGCACGTGGAATAGAACCCACAGGCCCTTCAGCAACCTATTTTAATGATGGGTGTTGGTTTAGGAAGGTGCAGAAGAAGAATTTGGGGCAATGGGCAAAAAACACCTGCCTTTCACTAGAAAACCATGTCTAAAAACATTGACATGTAAAACCATGTCTAAAAACACTGACATGTAAAACCATACCTAAAACCACAAACATGTAAAACCATGTCTAAAAACACTGACATGTAAAACCGTATCTAACACCATTAAAATGTAAAACAATATCTAAACCCATGAAAAGCCATATATGAAAACCACTGAAGTGCACTTCCCTTGTCTCTGTGGTGATGTAGCTGTGCACCCACAAGTCCTCTCTCTTTTTTGACTGGAGCCATTAGTCCTGTACCACAAGAACAGGGTATTTTTGGGGTAACCATGGAGCTAAATTCGTGTTCCTGCTCTGTCACAGCCATGTTCACAGAGTCACTCCCAGCCATCACTGCTGCTGCTCCTAAAACTGCTCCTGCCTGGGTTTTCTGAGGAGAACAGGCAGAGATTTGGTCTCACTACCCAAAACTGCTTGTTCAGGGAGTGCTGATGAAATGAGTGTGCAGTGACACCAACCCTGGGACTGAGTTTGTTACCTTGAGCCACCCACACTGACACCTCTGGCTCCAAAATGCCAGAGCTCTGGTTTGAGGTGGCACATCCACAGCACAGAGCTGCCCCTGGGTGTTAATAAATGAATGTTCTTTACCTGCTGATGGCCACACCCTAATTCTGTGCATCAGTCCACGCTTCTCTCCTTCCCAATCAGTGATCAATCAATCCCCACGTGCCCCCTGGTGCCCATGGATAACCCCCCACTGATAACCAGTGTCCCAGGACACCCAAACACCCAAACCCCAGCACTTCTCAATCCCTCCTCTGCTTTATCTGGCACACGGGAGGGATCCAACCCCACGTGCTGGATCCACTGAATCATTTTGGAGCAGCCCCTGGGTGCTGAGTGGGTTGCAGTGGTGGGAGATGAACATTTCCCACGGGAAAAGGAACCCAGAACAAATCCAGACACGGGTTAAAAGTCCCTCAGGTCTGTGTGCTAAACATCAAGCTGAGCACTATCAGCCTGACAAAGAGCCAGGGTGGGACTGAGCCAGACCTCAGGTAAATTTAGCATCTGCTTCCCTGCCTGGCCAGAATAATGGATTTATGACTTAAGGAAAGCAAATCTACCATTTTTTTATTCTTGAAATCACAGATTCCTATAATAGGAAGTTACAATTTCTGTGGTTTTGTCCTGTTTTTGATCCCATGGGGTGTGAAGGTTGGGATGTTAAAGGTACACATGTCCCCCCCAAACTGATCACACAGATCCTCTGTTCTGCAGAACACAGAGAATCCTCAGCCCTCAAGGGAAAATAAAGCTTTTTTTAAGGCTGGGCTGATAGAAGCTGGAACAAACAGGGCCTGTTCCACCTCCTGCTCACCACACAAGTGCACTGGGCACATTCAGGGGTTGGGAAGGGACCCATCTGCAGTTCCCCAGCCCAGTTCAGTCTGAACGGGGGAGAACTCCAAGCCACAGCCCAGATCTCAGTCTGTGTGAGTGGCTGCAGCCAGGGCTCAGATGGCAGATCTGAATTCCAATTATCCAAGCCAATTCTGTGCCTTGTTGTGTAAATTCCTCCTCTCATAGGCTGGGGCTGCATATCTGGTGTAATAAAGACTTTTCATTCTGCACATAATCATTCCAAATGTTGACAGACTGCAGGGAAGACACAGTTTGTGTTTTCCATTTGGGAAGACACTGCTCAGATTCTGGAGCAGGACCAATAATCAAATGCATCAACCTAAGGCACTAACAAAAATGCCCTCAGTTTACTCTCCCTTTGCAGTGGTTTAATTCTGGGGCAGCTCATGGGAAGCCATTAGGTCACCATTGTCCTTTTAATGGGCAAAAGGAAGAGGAACATCTTTAAAAACCATTTCCAGGACCACTTGAATGATCTCTATCTAATATTTAGCCAGGACAACCCAAATTTCTTCTGAAGCTGAGTGGTATTTGTGTGGCATCTCGAGATCTGCAGATTAAAAGCTCCAGAATAAAACAATGTTTTCCTCTATTATCAATCAAATGTAATAAATTGGAGTAAGATTTTAGGATAGTTCAGTACAGGGCTGGAAGGAATAAAGGATCATCCCCTGACAAGATCCACACAGTCCCAGGATGGTTTGGGTTGGAAGGGACCTTAAATCCCACCTCATTCCACCCCTTGCCATGGGCAGGGACACCTTCCACTGGTCCAGGTTGCTCCAAGCCTTGGTGCATCTTTCACCTTCCCATTTTCCCGCTGAGCATTTCCCCCAAATCTTCAATTTGGGCAATTTTGGAGAGTTTTCCTGAGCTCTCCTGCAGCAATCCCAGAGGAAGAAGAGGTTAAAGGGATGGCTTGAACAGCAGGCAGTGGAAAGCAGCAGCACAGAGGGTTTTATTGCTACCTATTCCAGCAACACACACCAAAAAAAACCACCCCCACATTTCCCCTGCCCCAGCTCTTCTTCCAAGAAATGTCAGCCCAATGGATAATCATTGCTGATTCAGGGCCCTGGAGGGCTCTTTTAAAGAAGAAAATTGCTGCAGCATCCTCTGGATTCATCAAATATTATTGCTGCTCTCTAGAGGAACAAGAAGATCCATTACCAAAGGAGGAATAGATTCAGCATCACCTCATGGCAGCTGCAGAGATACATTTTTATTTTAAAGTGATGTTTTCCTTTTGATTGGGAGACAGAAAGGGGGAGAAAAAAGCCGAGAGAGGGAGAGGGAAAAGAGAAGCAGAAGAATGAGCTGTCTCCATGAGTTGCACTGCGGGAGAGCAGGAAAGCCTGGGAAGTTCACAGGGAGGAGCGGGAGCTGCAGGAGTGACTCAGCATCATCCTGCGGCAAAGAGGGGACACGGCAGCAGCCACCGCCCTTTTTCCCCTGCTCCTTTTCCCCATGGAAACAAGCAATTCCTGCAGCAGAGACCCTCAGCCCCCCTCCCACAGAGAGCTGCTCTCCCTCTGCCCCAAAATCTCCCTGCAAATATCTGCGGATCCCTCCACGGCCACGACTTTCCCGGGGACCCCCGGAGCCCTTCCTGGGAAGCCCCTGGCTCCAGGGGGAGCATGAGCCAAGCTGAGATATTCCCACCTCCCCTCCTGCACTCCCGGGGAGCTGCAGGGATGCTCTGAACTCCCAGGTTCGCCTCCCACTCGCCGAGAGCAGCTGATCCCTCCTCTCCTGCCCATCCCACTCCCCCGATCCTCACATCCCTGATTTAATAACGGTCATGGGACAAAATAATAACAGTAAAAAAACAATAAAAGGAGGGGAAATGGGACAAATTTCCAGCTCCATACACCCGGGGCTGCTCTGCTGCAGCAGGGACACCCTGAGGGGCACAGGGAGCAGCAGTTGGGTTGGTTGGGTCTGTCACAGCAGAGCTGCTCCAGGTGGGAGGGCAGTGGCAGGACTTGACCCCTTCCTGCCGAGCAGAGCGGGAATTTGGGCTCTTCCCACTCCCAGTGCAGAACTGGGGCCGGTTCCTGCGAGCTGGAAGTGCTGGGGAGAAGCACTTGGTGTCCACAACCTCTGCCTCGTGCGTCAGAGCTCTGCAGAGGCTGTGAGGAACCAGGAGAAGAGACCCGAGGCTGGGACCAAACCCACTCTTGGATTGCTTTTCCATCTGTCCCCATCACATCTGTCTGTCTACTCCTCATTTAACACCTTCCCCTCGAGTTTTGCTGATTTAGGAATTAAATGGCCTTTCTTCTCCTCCCTGCCCTCACCAAATTTTACTTGGCCCCTCCTTTCAGAAAACCTGGGTTAAAAACCCCCACCTTCTCTGGGACAAAATTCTTCTGCTCCCACAGATACCCCGACCCTTGCTGCATCCTTCTGGGAGACTTGGGGGGAGTTTTGTGCAGTTTAAAACCCAAACCTCAACTCTTGGGGGGAGTTTTGTGCAGTTTAAAGCCCAAACACCAGCTCTTGGTGTGAGGTCTGCAGGTGCTGAGGCCACGGGAAGCCTGTTAACCCTCTGGAAGCTGGGGCACAGCAGGCATTGCTGCATGGAAAATGGGAATTTGGCTCTTCCCAAGCCTTTCCTTGCTTGCAGCAGTTCGGCTCCCGGCCAAAGGGAGCCGTGGTAGCTCCTCCTTTCTGCGGGACTCTCCTCCTCCCTCCCTCTCTTCTTCCCTTCTCCTCTCCCTTCCAAGCTGGTGCAGTGTTGAACTTCTGCCAGGAACTGGACCTGCTGCAGGAGCAGCAGCTTTCCAGAGGGAGGAGGGAAGAGGCAGATGGAGCAAAATGCTTTCCCTGAGCAACTCTGACAGCAGCCACTCAAACAATCCTCTCTCCATCCCCAATCCCCCCCTACAGGGAATTCAGCACAGGGTCCTACCACTCTCCTTGGAAAAAGCAGAGGACACTGCCAAGGGTGGATGCCAGGGGGTTTGCTCCCTCCTTTTCCACTTGGAAAAGGTCAAATCCCCTTTTCCCACATCCCATTCCTCCCTAAGGGGATCCAGAGGAATTTTGCTGGTGCTTTTCCTGCCTCTGGGGCCTCCCTGCCACAGCTGCCCAAGGCCCTCCTGAAGGCACATTCCTTAAAAAGTCCAAGAAAAGGACTTTCTGCTC
This sequence comes from Pachyramphus minor, assembly GCA_013397135.1. Lineage (NCBI taxonomy): Eukaryota > Metazoa > Chordata > Aves > Passeriformes > Tyrannidae > Pachyramphus > Pachyramphus minor. Next base: position 59,742 of record VYXB01003546.1, on the reverse strand, counting down.
CCATTCTGCCCCCCAAAATTGCCTGGGGGGAGGGTGAATTCCCAACAGGAGGCGCTGGAGGAGCACAGGGAGCCCCAAATTCCTGCAGGTTTTCCCCAGGGAACTGCAGACCCGGCGTTAACCCTTCCTGCATCCTTGTCCTTCCTCTCCCACTGCGCCTTTCCCAGGGGTGACAAACCTCCTGAAGGAATGACTGAGGCCAGATCCCACAGGTGGCAGCTCCAGGGGCAGCTGGACACTCCTGCCCAGCCCAAATGAAGCCTGCAGTGAGTTTTTGGTTGGGGGTTTTTTTCCCCTCCTCTGAACTCGGCAGCACCTCGGGGGCCACTGAGCTCAGTTTGCTGCCTCCTCTCTTACTCATCAGCTGCATTTCTGGGGGAAATAACTCCTCCCTCTGCCTTTCCTCCCCCTCATCCATCCCACACTTGCAGAGACAGCCCAAAAATGCTCCTGCACCTCCCTGCCTGGGCCTTTGCTCCCTCCAGGCTGTGCAGGAGCTGCAACAACACCTTCTCCTTCTCCAAAACCTGCTCAGAGCACCCACCCACCTTCCTGAGCTGCTCTCAACCCCAGCATCAGATGGCACCAGCTTTAAAGGTGACATCACTGACAGGAACCTATCCATCCTCCCATCCATTTTAGCATCTTGATCCCAGGAAAAGGGTGTTGTTCCAGCCCCTGGAACCGCTGTAATGATGTGCTGGAGGGTCAGAGAGCTCCCTGAGCTTTCCCAAAGCTCCATCCCAGCTGGACCAGCCACAAACCAGCAGAATCCACCCCTAAAACCCCTTCCCTGCAAAGCCACACCCCTGCTCTGTTATCCTGCTCTGAAAGGTCAAACAGGACCTTTCCTGCTTGGCTTTGAAATATTGAACCTGCTTATTACAGCTGCACAAACATCTTATGGATTCCACGAGGAGAAGCAGAAAAACGAGGGATAAAAGGATCTTTGTGGCTCCCTCATTTTTCCTAATCCCCTGTTTTATTGTCTGCAGCCCCAGCTCAGGTGATTTCTCCTGTTTCACAACAAATACCCAGGTTTTTCTCCTTGAAAAGCAAAGTTGCTGCCGTTTCTTGCCAGTTCTGATGATCTGTTTGTGAATCAGCAGAGCCTTGAAGATTTATCCCTGATTTTTTTTTCCTGTGGAGGCCTAGAAACTGTTGTGGGAATTTCATCCCAGTGAAAATGGACCAGCCAGGTAAAGCAATTAATGTCCCACATCCCCGTGGGTTAATTACTGGGGCCAAGAGCTTCTGAAGTTGTTGTTTCAGTATCATTTCTTTTACCTAAAAGCCAAATTCCTGCTGGAAGTTTCTAAGTTGAGGGTTCTTAGAGTGACTGAAACAGTGACAATGCTGAAAACACTAAAACCTGGACTGTTTAATCCTGAATAAGCACATCCAGCACCAGGGATCTGGGGAAGGTCTGACAGTGGAAACAAGAGGCCCTGGCTGCAGAAATTTGGGGATTTTTATCCCTGTACTGCAGAGCTGAGCCAAATTCAGCTGACTCCAGTGCCCCCACTGCAGCACAGCCCTCAGACAGCTTTATTGCTCCCTTTTCCCCTGTGTTTTATGGGCAGCAGCACATGCCAGCCCAGGAAATAAATAGATATTTATATCCTGAGAAGTGCCTGTCCCTGTGCGTGGGGGAAGGTGACACACACCCCAAAAAGGGGGGGCTTTGTGCCCACCCCATGTGGCTTTTACATGGAAAAATATCCCAGAGATTTAAATGACTGAACGACAGGGAAAATATTCCTGACTTGTTCATCCACATTCTGTGATCCAAGGAAGGACATATCCTGGAAATCTGGAACTCCCTGTGCTTCACTTCCCTGCAGGGACAACCATAAGATCTCTCTGCCTTTTACTTGTCCATGCAGCCCACAAATAAAAACTCCTTTTGACCCACATTTTATCTTTATTTTCACTCATCCTGGAAGGTTTTAGGGAGGAAATGGAGCCTCTGTCTGCATCAGGAGCCTTCCTGTGCTCTCAGCTGTGTTGTAAATGCATTTTCCCCTCTTCCACCCATCACCAACAGGACTGACTGCAGCTGTGCTCAGCAGAAAGGGGAAAACTGGGAAATATCCCCCCTGCTGCCCCTGGATATTGCTCCTGATAGGGGTGTTCAGCTCCCAGAACATGAGGGTTAATAAATTCCTCCTGTTCTTCCCATCTCCAGCAGCACAAACACGGAGCTGCTGTCAGGGAGCACCTCAGGCTTTGCTGCAGGGACAGAGCTGCTTTGCCAGGGCAGCTCTGGGGGGCTTAACTAAGCTCAGCTCAGCAGGTGGCTTTAAGTGGCAGGACTTTAGTGAAGCCTAAAGCCAGTGTGAAGCCTAAACCAAGCTTGTGATGTGGCCCAGGGTGTCTTGAGCCCAACCCCTGACTCCTCACGTTGGCAGAAGGCCCAGGCAAAGCAATGGGACTTTGCAGATCAGTAAATGATCTCCTTCCAAATGGGCTGAGAAGGGTTTTTTTTCACTGCTCTGAGCTGGTAAAATGGGGGAGTTTTATTTGTCCAGAGAAGCTCTGGCTGCCTCAGGATCCCTGGAAGTGTCCAAGGCCAGGTTGGAAGGGGCTTGGAGAAACCTGGGAGAGTGGAAGGTGCCCCTGCCCATGGCAGGGGTGGGATTAACTGATCTTTAAGATCCCCTCCAACCCAAACCATTCTGGGATTTGCCCCAAACTCTTTCAGTTTACATTTAATTCCTGGAACCAAAAGCAGGCCATCCACTGAATTCATTCTGGGAGTTAAGAACCAACCCTTGCAAACACGAGGAGGAATCTGCCATCAGATGCTGTGCCTCAGTTTGGAGTCCTGATCCAAGGAGTAAACAAAGCTAATGAATCTTCTAATTAAGCATTCCCTGATAGAGCTCAGATGAAAGAATTGGCTGCATGTTTCCCCCAGCTCCTGTAATCAAGAGGCAGAACAAGCTCAAAGTGAGCAAATTGCTGTTACTGTGCTCAGAAATTGCTGCAAGTGATAATAAAATAATGAAAGCTGCTCAGGCACTTGCTATATATGGCACAAACAAAGCAAAGGGGGGTTCAAAAGAAATAAACTGAATACTTATTTACATTTCTTCTGAGTCTTCCAGATATTGGATTTCAGTCCTTGCAGACAAAATTCTGTGTGGGCTTTGAAATTGCTGTTAGTGTTGTCTCATAGTAAAAAGGGCTGTTTGGAAGAGAGGAAGAAGAATTCCTGAAATGTAGGATTTGTTCCAACCCACCAAAGCCCCTCAGAGCACGGGTCCCTGGTGTGTAAAGTGTTAGTAAAACACAACAGCAATTTTCAGGTGTGTTCAGCACAGGGTCAAGGACCTGCAGGTCCTACAGCTGCAGCATCCCCTAAATATGGCACAAAGCAGTGACTGCTCTATTGGACCTGTTCCAGTTCCCCCCTTTGTCCTCCAGAACTCCTCTGATCCATAAAAATCCATCAATCCATAGCACAGTGGATGTTGATTTTTGAGTTTGCTCTGATTTATTCACAATTACAGAGCACTGGGAAAGGAAATTGCTTAATCCTACTTGACTCTGTGTGGTACCTCTTTGTGGGTACAGGTGCCATGCACAGATCTCTTTTTACACATCTCATTTTATATATTGTGCTGTACAACACATCAGAGCTATTGAATGAATGTTTTCAACAGCAAATAAGCGAAATCTAAATTATATCCTCATATAAATTAATTAAAGCAGGCAATGCCTGATTCCCCACTCCCTCAGAGCTTTATGGAGTAGTAATAATCCAAAAAACAGTGGCCACCTTCCACCAGCCCAGGTTGCTCCAGCCTGGCCTCACTCTACTTGGAACCAGGCCTGTCATTATCCCATTCCTCTCTTCTCTACCAATACATTGATTTTTCTCACAATAATACATCAAGGGGCTTCATTATCCTCTGCATTAAGCACCAAAATGGAGGCAAAAGGAATGAGGAATTCAGTCAGCACTGCCCTGGCCCTGGAAATACACGGGTTGGAAGCAGGATGCCTCCAGTAGTAGCTTCCTTTTCCTTGTAGTAGCAAAGCTCCTTCCTTAGCTCTGAGTCACAGGGAAACTCTACACTGCAGGGCTGTCTGCAGACACACTTTCCATCCTCCTGGCACACACTGCTGGCACCCAGGAAAGGCTTTTCCACTCCTTCTCCCTCCCTGAAACAACGTGGGAGAGAATATTAACAGCCTACAATTACAGAGCTTGGTTTCCTGGGACCTGAAGTGCAGCTGCTTTTACAAGCTGAGGTATATTATTTATTAATAAATGATAGCATTAAGAATTAAATCTCATGCTTGAGCTGATGTAGGGGTGATTAGCATAAATCCACTGGCAAGAAACGAGGTATCCCAGGAAAAAATCAGCAGCTCCCTGCATCCCTGCCCAAGCCTCCTGTGAACCTTCCCCTCCACAACGTCTGTATTCCTCATTTCTTCCCCTTTCAAACCCACACTCTGCTAAAGCTAAAATGCACCAGCACATCAAACCCTCCCTGTGCTGCTCTGCTCTGCATGTTCCATGTCTGAGTAACGAGGAGCTGTTGTGACATCCATGGATGCAGCTGCTGCTGGAATTCAGGTGGAAATGGAGAGCAGCTCCACTGATCTTCAGCAGGACTCTGTGGATTTGCCAAATCAAATCTCTCAGCAGCTCTGCTGGGGTCTGGTGACACTGAAGCCTTTGGGAGCTCTTGGTACAGTTCATTCCATCTGGCAGAGCTCAGATGAAGGAGGAGATTTCAGCTCTGTGCCCCTGAGAGGCCACTGCTCTTCCCAGCTTAACGACCCTCACTTTTAAATACCCTGAAACTTAGGGAAAAGATACCACACAAGAGGTAATATGTTCCATTTGGAGTCCCTAGAAATTAGTAGGGAACATATTAAATCAACCCTGCTCTACCTTTAGTAAGTGACTGGTATTAAGCAAAAAATTGTGCCAGAAACACCCAAGTGCAATTAGTGACAGGCAGATTAATTTCTGCACATTACTGAGTCCTCCCCCTTTCTGCAGGAGGTCACTAAGCATTTCTGTGGTGCCTCTCCCAATAAATGTCCCCCAATCCACGGCTACATTTATTCCTTGCTCGGGGAAACTTTGAGGAGTTTGCTTTGTTTGCCCTTGTGACCCAGGGAGATGAATTGTCACTGCCTTTCTGAGCACCCCATGCAGCCACATCCCTGCCTTCCCTCTGAGAAAGCTCCACTGCAAAAATCCTGCCTTGTTTTAATCCACCAGTGGCTCCCAACCTGCCTCTGAGGTAGCTGCAATGCAGCTGGCCAGTTTTAATCTCTGTAGGAGCCAGATTAGGAAAGGATAAATGTTCAGTCCCTGTGATCCCTGTCTCAGACAGCCTTGGCTCCAGGGAATCTCCAGGAACAGAGGAAGCCAAGCCAGGTAACCAGGTATTGATGTATCCTGTGAGGACTGAGAACCACTCTGTGTTTGCTGCTTCTTTCATGTAATAAAAGAACAAAGAACAGAACCAGGCTTCTCCTGGAAGTGTCCAAGGTTGGATGGGGCTTGGAGTGACCTGGGCTGGTGGGAGGTGTCCCTGCCCAGGGCAGGGAGTGGCACTGGATGGGCTTTAGGGTCCCTCCCAACCCAAACCAGTCAGGGATTCTATAATTACCTGGTTATTAGGAACCACTCGCAACAAAGGACATGGAGAGGATGCAGGGGCTCGAAGGGCTCTCATGCCTTGTGCAAACTGCAAACTGAAGGGGCAAAAATGCTATTTACAGGTGTCTGGGGGTTCTGAGGTGCAGAGAGGGCTGTGTGTCCCCCCCAACCTCACCAAGGGGACCTGGGACCTCCCCAAGGCTTCTTCCAGGGCGGCTGGTGTGGAAAGGGGGATGTTGGACACGACCTGGGGGGCTTGGGGAGAGTCTGCAGATAGATCCGAGCAGTGGTGGGTACCAGTAGGGCTGAAAGCACCAGAGGTGGGACCGAGGCGGCACCAAAGTGGGGCTGAGAGATGCCCCAGGTGGGTCTGAGGCTGCCGCCAAGGAAGACAGAGGCAGGTCCGAGTAGGGGCCGTTCCAGAGCAGCCCGACCCCAGCCCCCCGTGCCCGCGGCGGTGCCCAGAGCGCGCCGAGCATCACCGCGATCAGACTTCCCGGAGCGCTCCGGGCATCACCTCGGAGCACCGGGGGCGGGCAGCCCCTCCCCGTGACGACGCCCGGAGTGGTCCAGGCATCCCCTCCCCATCGTGACAGGGGCGGGCAGTCCCTCCCCGCGGCGACACCCGGAGCGCTCCCCGCACCTCCTCAGCGCGGCGATGCCACCGCGCTCCTCCCCGTCCCCGCCCGCGCTCCTCTCCCATAAATAGCGGCGCCGGGGCATCGCCCCGCCGCAGAGCAGCCTCTGGCCCCTCGGCAACCATGAGCTCGTACGGCTACGACCCGTTCTTCCCGTCCTACAAGCGGCGGTACGCGGAGAGCCCGCGCATCCATGTGTCGGTGCGCAGCAGCGGCGGCGGCGGGTTCGGCTCCGCTCGCTCCGCGTACTCCAGCCTGTCCGCGCCCGTGTCCTCCGTGTCCGTGCGGCGCAGCTACGCCACATCCAGCGCCTCGGGCTCCCTCCTGCACTCGGTGGACAGCCTGGACCTGAGCCAGGTGGCCGCCATCAGCAACGACCTCAAGTCCATCCGCAGCCAGGAGCGGGCGCAGCTGCAGGACCTCAACGACCGCTTCGCCTGCTTCATCGAGCGCGTCCACGAGCTGGAGCAGCAGAACAAGGTGCTGGAGGCCGAGCTGCTGGTGCTGCGGCAGAAGCACGCCGAGCCCTCCCGCTTCCGCGCCCTCTACGAGCAGGAGATCCGCGAGCTGCGCTTGGCCGCGGAGGAGGCGACGAGCGAGAAGCAGGCGCTGCAGGGCGAGCGGGAGAGCCTGGAGGAGACGCTGCGGGGGCTGCAGGCGCGCTACGAGGAGGAGGTGCTGAGCAGGGAGGACGCCGAGGCGCGGCTGCTCGAGGTGCGCAAGGGCGCGGACGAGGCGGCGCTGGCGCGGGCGGAGCTGGAGAAGCGGGTGGACAGCCTCCTGGACGAGCTGGCCTTCCTCAAGAAGGTGCACGAGGAGGAGCTGGCGGAGCTGCAGGCGCAGATCCAGTACGCGCATCTCTCCGTGGAGATGGACGTGTCGGCCAAGCCCGACCTGTCCGCGGCCCTGCGCGACATCAGGGCGCAGTACGAGAAGCTGGCGGCGCGCAACATGCAGAACGCCGAGGAGTGGTTCCGCAGCCGCTTCACCGTGCTCAGCGAGAGCGCTGCCAAAAACACCGACGCCGTCCGGGCCGCCAAGGACGAGGTGTCCGAGAGCCGCCGCCTCCTCAAAGCCAAGACGCTGGAGATCGAGGCCACCCGCGGCATGAACGAGGCGCTGGAGAAGCAGCTGCAGGAGCTGGAGGAGAAGCAGAGCGCGGATATCTCCGCCCTGCAGGTGAGGGGGGGGATTGGGGGCCCCGCGGGTGTGTCAGGGTTTGAAGGGTTCTGCAGCAGAGGAGGGTTGGGGATGATGGGGCTCAGCAGGGCAGGGATGTTGGGATTTGAAGGGTTTGCAGCACAGGAGGGTTGGGGATGATGGTGTTTTGCAGGTCAGGGGTGTGGGGTTTGAAGGGTTCTGCAGCAGAGGAGGGTTGGGGATGATGGGGCTCAGCAGGGCAGGGATGTTGGGATTTGAAGGGTTTGCAGCACAGGAGGGTTGGGGATGATGGTGTTTTGCAGGTCAGGGGTGTGGGGTTTGAAGGGTTTGTAGCACAGGAGGGTTGGGGATGATGGGGTTCTGCAGGTCAGGGGTGTGGGGTTTGAAGGGTTTGTAGCACAGGAGGGTTGGGGATGATGGGACTCTGCAGGTCAGGGATGAGAGTTTTCCAGGGTCATGCAGGTGAAAAGGGTCGGGGGTTGTGGGGTCCTACAGATGAGGAGGGTTGGGGCTCTCAGGGGTCTGCAGGGGAAAAGGGAGGGGATTGCAGGGAGAGGTTGTCAGGGGCATCCCGGAGATGGGATCGCAGAGATGCTCCTGCTGTGACTGTGTTGCACATAGGTCATCCCAAAATTGTAATGCAAAATGCCCCAGAGGTATAAATATCATGGATCCATAGATCCTGGAGATGGGGCATCGCTTCCAGCTCGTGCCAGAGCTGTGTTGTGTATTTAAACTGTGAGGTGTCACGAAATCATAGTGCCAAACACCCCAGAGCTATAAAGAACTGACCTAGGTACCGATACAGCTTTATAAATATTCTTACAAAAAACCCTGTAGAATTATAGAATATCCTGAGCTGGAAGGGACCCACAAGGATCATCGAGTCCAACTTGGTGGATATCCTTAAAAAAAAATAAAAAATGTTAAGCTAAAACTAGAGAAAGCACAGAGAGGCTAAAACCAAAATGAAATCATACACGGATTTCATGTGGAGTCTTTATGGTAAATAGCAGTGGGATAATAAGGTGTAGATACAGGGGTGGGAAAACCCTGCCAGGGAAGGCATTAAATGCTGCCTTTTTGGCTGAGGGTGGTGTGGGAGTTGTCCTTTTTTTTTTTTCTATCTGCTAGAGCAAGATAAAATTAATAGGATTGGAAAAATCCATTTTAATTGTTGGCAGAATTGAGAATTTTGTGCTGTTACATCCAACAGGACACAATCAACAAATTAGAGAACGAGCTGAGAACCACAAAGAGTGAAATGGCTCGATACCTGAAGGAGTATCAAGATCTGCTCAATGTGAAAATGGCCCTGGACATCGAAATTGCAGCTTACAGGTACGGGGGGGGATGTTTGAGGAGGTCAGGATTCGGATCAGATTCCCATTCTCTTCAAGGGAATTCATGTTACTTGTCATTCCTCCAGCAGAAATTTCCATGGATAGGTGTCAGATTTTAATCAGGTCCTCTCTGTTGTGTTATTGGGAGAAACTGGGGTTTTTTATTATTATTTTTTTAGAGGTAAAATGCTTCTTTAAAGCAAAATTTTTAGTGAGTGCAATAGTCTGTCTGTATGTACATACAGAATTTTTACCTTTGGCAATACATGATCTCAGTTCTCCGTCTTTACCCATAAAAATACCCATTCTGTGCCCAGTGAGGAGATTTTTGTAGCAGTGCAACTTCTCAGTGCAGATTTCTGCTTCTCAGAACGGGGCATCCCTCAGCTGCTCTCGAAGAACAGGTTTTCTTTCCAACTTGCAGATCTGCCAAGTGAATATTTCACAGCAGAACTGCTGCTAAATGCCTGGGTGATGTTTTGTCCCAGCTCCTGGGAGGCATTCCCGGTGCTGGAGCAGAGTTTCTGGGAATGCCACAAGGGGGAATACTGAGAAAGCTGCTGGACAAGGGTTAGAGCTGCTAAACCTCAAATGGTTGGATCTGCCTGGGTCTGTGCAACCCTGCAGGCTGCCAAAATACTCCTCTGACTTCACCTGCCATAGGAACCTCATCCTAGAGGGTTTTTTTCTGTCTCTTCTAGCAAGGAAAAATATAAATTCCCCTGTGATGGACACCTCTTAAATCATTCCAAGGAGGCAGGGTAGCCCTGCCTCAAGTTTGTAATGAAGGGCCAACTTTGGGAGTCTCAGAGCATCCCAGTTTCTTGGGGTGTAGCTGGATCTGCTGCAGAATAACCAAACCTTTTCCTATTTTTTTTGTTTGTTTTTCCTGCTAGGAAGCTGCTGGAGGGGGAAGAGACCAGGCTGAGCTTCACCAGTGTTGGAAGCATCACCAGTGGCTACACCCAGAGTGCCCCCAGCTTTGGCAGATCTGCCTACACTGGGCTCCAGTCCAGCTCCTACCTGATGACAACACGGTCCTTCCCCACCTACTACTCCAGCCACGTGCAGGAGGAGCAGATTGAGATAGAGGAGACAATCGAGGCTGCCAAGGCAGGGGAGGCCAAGGCAGCTCCTGCAGAAGAGGGTGAGGAGGAGGAGAAGGAGGAAGGTGAGGAAGAAGCGGGAGAAGAGGCTGAAGAAGAGGAGGAAGGTACTTAGAGCTGCTTTCAAATTCCTTTCTTTCATCTTTCAAATCCTTTTATCTTTCAAATCCTTTTCTTTTTTGTGGGATAAACCCCAGAAATCCCGATTATTAATGGTCAAACCTCTCCCCTTTCCTGCTCAGGTGAGGATGAAGCCCAGGGTGTTGAAGCAGCAGAGTCTGAATGTTGAAATGCAAGATAATGTTGAATGACCAGTGTCAGGCAGGGGATAGGTTTCCAAAAAGCAGGAAGATAATGCTCAGGTGGCAGCAAAGCAGCCCTCAGCTCTTAGACATCCTCAAAAAGGAGGAAAAAGGACATCCTGAGCTAAATATTCATTCCCAGAGAGGAGCCTGGAATAATGGGAACATCAGCTGATGGCAGTGGGTGGCAATGTTACATTCTGAAATGCATTCCTTGCCATTGAGGCACTTATCAGTGTAAAGATTAATTATAATGATTAATTACAACTAAAGATTGCTCGTTGAACCCAAATTCTTGAATAAAGCTTTAAGCAAGGAGTCCACAATCAATATTTTTGAGGCCATGATGGTTCTAATGAAGTGTTTCACTCCTCCTGAGGTGCGGGGTGAGCTGGTTGTGCAGTTTTGTTGTGGGGGGTTGGAGGGTGCAGTCCCATTAAATTGGGATCAGTACATGGAGGTGAAATATCTGCTTTTTTTTTTTTGTCTTCCAAAGGTGCAAAGGAAGAGTCTGAAGAAGCCAAAGAGGGGGAGGAGGAGGAAGGAGAAGGGGAAGAAACAGCAGCTGAAGAAGGGGAGGAGTCTCAGGAAACTGCTGAGGAAACTGGGGAGGAGGAGAAGGAGGAGAAGGAAGAGAAAGAAGCAGCAGGAAAGGAGGAGAGTGAAGTGAAGAAGAAGGCTTGATTTTTGAGGCAGCTTTGCTCTCCATCAGGCCAACAGAAAAAATGATGATTGACTGAGCTAAAATTGCAGTCCCACATATTTAATTCAGTGACCACTGGGGTTTAAAGTTAATGATTATGATGTTTCTCTCTGTGCAGAGTCTGAGTTTGCTTGCAGAGCACCCACTGGCTTGTTCCCCTGAGTGCTGCATGGTCTCCACGATGACTTCAGGGCTTCTGTCTTTCCTGGGTGATTCAGAACCTTAACTTTTAAAAACAGGGTGGGGAGGGGAAAAAAAAAAAAAAAAGTCCTGGGAATGAAAGTTACCTTTAACTTGCATTTAAAATCATTCTGGAAACCTTGGGTGGGTGAAATAATGGAGGCTTCAATAAGTGCAATAAAGCTAAGTCAATAAAGAAATGCTTACCTGGAGTGCTTGTGTGTGTGTCTTGTGTCCCTGAGATGCTCTGAAAAGGTTGATAAAGGGGTATAAATCACTTATTTGAAGTCTGTTTGACAGGATAAGGGGGTGCTGGTTTGTTCCTAGAGATTCTTGGGGGAATAAGAACTGGGCAAAGTGTCTTGATTTAAAATTTCACACCAAAAAAATCCTACTATGATAAAAATACACTGGTGGCTGGGCTGGGTCTCACTGGGCTCCTTCTCTCCTGGAAAAGGGGGATTTTTAACAAACCAGTGCAGAGGCAAAACACAAATGTGGCTGTAAGATGTGGCAGGGAGTTGTGTGGTGGCTGAAAAGCCAGTGCTGGAAGCAGAGAGGGACTGTGGGCTTGGAGCAATGTCTGTACATTTTATTAAAAACTAAACTGCTGAGTGAGGAGTTAGAGGGGCTGGAGAGCCTCATTTCCTTCTGCAAAGTCATCAGAGCCTTTTAAAGTTCTGACTAAGCTAAAGAAAGGTCTGATCTTGAGCTTAAACTAATCCTTGTTGCCAATTAAACCAGTTTAAATAAACTAAACCCATTGAAATCCAGCTTCAAACAGGCTGCACTGAAGCTTCTCCCAGTCATATTTGACCAGATGAATTTTTGCCTGGGATTTTAGGGGAACTTTTTTTAATTTACGCTCTGATTTTGTGGTATCTGTTGCTTTTCACTGGGTTTCAGCCATCTCCTCAATGACTTTGTCCTGAGAGAAAGGAGATCTTTTATATGAATTATCGTGGAGTTCCAAAGGCATCTCCCTTTTCAGTGTTGAAAGAGCTGTAAAGAAGATTATAAGGGATGGGAGCTTGGAAATTCCCTGAAGTGTTCCATCAGGAAAGGGATGGATGGCACTCAGCTGGGAGAAGAATCAGCTCCTGAGGAGCAAAACAACCTGTTCCATCCTGAGCAGAGCCCGTGGTGGGCACAGCTCTGCTGAACAGCTTGGAGTGCCAGGACAAGGGGGAATGGCTTCCCACTGCCAGAGGGCAGGGACAGATGGGATATTGGGAAGGAATCCTTCCCTGTGAGGCTGGAGAGGTCCTGGCACAGGTTGCCCAGAGAAGCTGTGGCTGCCCCTGGATCCCTGGAAGTGTCCAAGGCCAGGTTGGAGCAACCTGAGCTGGTGGAAGGTGTCCCCACCCATGGCAGGAACGGGACTGGATGGGCTTTGAGGTCCCTCCCAACCCAACCCATTCCATGTGCTGGTTTAGATTTGGATATTTGAAGAAATTTTGGATGCTCCTGGATCCCTGGAAGTGTCCAAGGCCAGGTTGGATGAGGTTTGAGCAAGCTGGGTTCATGGAAGATGTCCCTGCCCATTGCAGGGATGGGACTGGATGGGCTTTGAGGTCCCTCCCAACCCAACCCATTCCATGATATATCCAACCCACTGCTCCATCCTGCCTTGCTCTAAGCTTTAACTTCTCAATACTTGATTTTTCTTCCTCTTTGCCATTTGATTTTGCAGATGAACTCCCCCTTCACTCAGCCCTTTTCACTCCTTTCACTCTTGGGAAAGCAGAAGCACCTCCCAGGTGTCACCAGGGGTGCTCAAACCATCCCATTTAGAGCTCCACCAGCGAACATACCTCTCCTTGCAGCGTTCCCCAGCCTGATCCCGGCTCCTTATGTTCTTTTGGAAGCACTGCAGCTCGGGGAGAGGTTTCCCAGCTCTGCAGGAGCTGTGAGTCAGCCGCAGGCAGGAGCTGCAGGCAGGGAGGGGCAGCAGTGCCCAGCCAGTCTGGCACCCCCAGCCCTGCCCTGAGCTCGGGGGAGGTGCTGGCAGGGAGTGGGTTTGTGTGTCGAGGTGCTCCCGGGGCTCTGGGGTGGATCCTGCTGCCAACAAACCGCTTTACCTTGGAAAACCAGGAGCCTGCTTTGACGCAATGCAGTAAAAACTGGCAGAGGGAGAAACTTTAACCCCACTGGCAGCTGCAAGGAAAGCCAGGAGTGCCCTGGAATTTTTGGGGCTGGCTCAGGCTTGAGGTCTCATCCCAGGGAGCACAAATGTGTGGAGGTCCTGGATGCTTCCCTTGAGATGCACATAAACCCCCCAACCCCTGAACTCAGCCAGGGGACACCTGGGCAGGGAGAAAATGCAGATTCTGTGCCTTGTGGGGACTAAATAATGGACAACTCATCATTTGCTGCCTTCCTGGGTCAGTTAAAGAGGGTTTAACCCTGGACAGAGAAGTAAAGCCCACATGGGAATGAAGGAAGCCCAGACCCCGATGTCTGGAGAACATTCTAGTGCCTGACTCAGCTCCCTGGCAAGTGCAACTTATCTGTGTTTTGCAACACTTCCCAGCTTGTTTCCACCTGGAATTTACTTCTGGGATGCTGAAAATCTCTTCCTTGTAGCACCTCCACAACATGGCACAGTAAAAAGAGCCCTGAAGTCACAGGGGACTTGATATCCCACCTTAAATAAGACTCATAAATCTTCACTCCAAATTCCTTTAATTATTGTTTTTCCCTTCATGGACTTTTGTATTATTTAATGAACTTCCCTGCCTGAAAATAATTATTCCCTTCACTGGTTCTGTGCAGTCTGAAGAAGTAATTGGTGCAGAACAGGCAAATGACATCCTATTTATGCATCTCTGCCCGGGAATTCTACTCTCTTTTGAAACTGTTTGATTGCAGATGTCAGTAGACAAAACCTCTTGGCTCCATGAAATATTAATCAGTTCTTACAGTTTTATAAACATTCAGAAGTGTGTTAACTACTTGCTTAGTTCTCTTAGGATTTGGTGGAAACATTTGCAGTGGGAAATGGATTAAATTCACAATTTTCGTGTGTTAGAGCAGAGGGAAAAAAAATGCAGTTGTGGGTATAACTAAAGGCTGGGATATATTCTGGGTGGGAAAGGGAGGAGAAAAGAGGATACTGTGATAGATGTCAGTGGAGTTTGCCTCTCACCCAAATTCCCCCTGTCCAGGGAACTGCCAAGGTGCAAACAGGAGCAAACCAACCCAGATCCTGACTCGGGGGGCCCTGGGGCTGTGTCCTTCCAGAACCAAAGAGAAAAAAAGTGGGAAGGAAGCCTAAAAATGAAACCCAGGCGGGTTTGGATCCCCCCTGCCCCACGTAACCCATGTTAAACCCGTTGCTGAGCTGCCATCAACTCCTAATTCACTGTGCAAGGTGACCCTTCTCCATCTCCCTGCTGAAGATTCCCAACCTTCCCTGCTGAGAGCTGGTTCAGCACTTTGGGATCTTGGAGCAGCTTCTAGAACTTACTTGGAAGCATAATTTCAGTGTAAATATTGCCCTCTGCTTTAGTTCTTGGCTTTAGTGGTGGTGTTCCCTTGTTCAGACCCAAGAGAAGAACAACCTGAATGCTCACAAACCTTTGGGAACTTCTGTGTCTGAGCACAACTTGCTGCAGACACTGAAAACAGGGGAGTGTGACTTTATTCCTAAAGGTATTTTTGTGTCACACACACACATGTGACTTCCACAAATAAGCTCAGGACACAGAGAAGCTGCCATTTAATTTGCTAACTCTGCTTTAATTAAACATCACTCAGCCCCCAAACTGGTGAGCACAGATTTCCATCATTGATACCAGCAGGAGAAACATTCAGTGCTTTGCTACACAAAGACACACTCAGATTTGTTTGAAGGCTTTATGTGCTGTGGGCTTTTTATCATTTCTCCACATGCTGAACCCTTTCAATTAAAAACTACTTGATCTTCAAGTATTGATAAAGGATTGGAAGGTGTGTGGAAATTGTAGATTTTGATCAGACCCTTAATTAGTCAATAGATTTGAGGGCAGTCCTTGTCCTGAACCCAGGATTAAGAATGATTTGCATTTCTTTGTTTGTTTTGGGGGGTGGGGTGTCATCCATGCCCTTCATTTTCCTTTGGAAATGTAAAATCAACACAACATGGATCCCATAACAACCTATTGCTTCCCAAATTGGAGTCGGGGCCTTCCCTCTTCTTCCCTTTGTTCCCTTTGTCTCCATTTATTTTCCATTTAGAGGGATTTCAGAGGGCCCCTTGATTGGCTTTGTTCTTAATAAAGCCAAGCTGGGAGTGGCAGTAGGAACAGGCCAATACTTAGGAGGCCTTTCTGTTGGAAATTTAAAAAACCTTTGCTTTTCTTTTAGATTTGATTTTAGAATTTCATGTTCAGAAGCAGATGGATCATTTGGGAGAATTAGTGAGGATGTTCCCATACAATGAGGGCAAGAGGGGGCAAAATAATCAGAAATAACCCCTTTTGGATGACCTCAGAGTGGCTTGGTTGAGTTTCTTTTATGGCTCTTTGCACACTTCAGTGACAGCTGTGGTTCACACAGGTTATCTCCACAGGGAGAAAAAAATCAAGGAATTTTTTTGGAAATTGCCACATCTTTAAGGCTCTCCTTAGATGTGGAGGGTGGTGTGCAAGGAGGAAAATAATACTTACAGCAGATTTTAACAGTTTTAAACTTAGCCCAAGCAGGATTGGGGGCTTAGAGACCTTCCCCTTCCAAGGAAAAGGGATTTCAACCCCTCAAGGCCAGACAGAAGAGTTCAATGGATTCCTCTCTACTCCAGAAAACATGGGATAATGGCTTTTCAGTATTTAAACCAAATATTTGTGTTATGTTACAGGAAGTTTCATCATCATATCCAACTTCTAAACCTTCCTGAGTCAGAAGGGACCCACAAAGATCATCAAAGCCCAACTCCTGCAAAATAAGAGAACACTAAGAAAAAAAAATAAACCAAAAAGTAACTTTTCAACCCATCCAAGTGCATTTCCAGTCAGGACACAGCCCCAGACTTCAGGAATTGGAAAGAAAACCAGCAGACAAGTGGTGATTCTCAGTATTGACCTTTATTGAGCAAGAACTGCTGTGACTGTTTTACATCAAACAACAAAAGGTTGCGTACTGTGCATGTCAACAAGGTTCTCCCACGAGCAAAAGTCCACCCTAATTGCACCAGTGAGGTAAACATAATTATTTATAAGTAGCTTTTTTTATTATTATTTTTATTTTTTTTTTAAGGCTAGGAGACTTCTGGTTCTCATGAATATTCTATGACAGTTTTCTGTTTGGTTTTTTGGCTCAGTTGGTTCTTTGCATAATACATCTTAAAGTCATCCCTCAGACACGTCCCTCCAACAGCTCAGGAAATTCAAAAAAAAAAAAAAAAGCTTCCTTTGCACATTTCATCTCATGCACTATTATTAGCATTAGTTTAATTGGTTTATTTTTTTTTTTTTTTTTTTAGATCCCCAAGCTCTGTGGAGGGAGTACACCTTGAGCCTGCATGCATCCCCCCCCCTTTTCCCTATATTGCACGAAAAAAGTAAAATACTGTGTGTCTGGAGCCTCCATGAGAGAACCCGTTCTGCTTTGAAGCCGTCACTCACATGCATTTTGCAGCTGTCATATGGCTTAACCTTTTGCACCGACCCAAGCTCTTGGATTTGTTTAGATTTAGCTATGATTTGCCTTTTTTTTTTTT